>JAWZYV010003918.1:0-13346 GCA_038373885.1 Cheiracanthium punctorium | reverse complement strand
CCTTTTCGTTAAAAAAAAGGGTCGTAACTTACATAGCAGGGGAAAATAAATTTTTAAAAGGCAAAATTTTCCGCTAAAGCATTATCTGCAAGCTGATTCGGGGAAATTTTCCGACGAAATTAAATAAATAAATAAATAAATAAAACTGTTGAGAGAACAAAATTTGTCGAAATAGGAATACAATTTTTTACTTCGTTAAACAAAGGTTTTGCTGGACTAAAAAAAATTAGCAAGTTATCTTGCTCATAGTTTAAAAAAATGATAATAATAAACAATTTTTAAAAAATTCAAATGCTTTTAAGAACCTCATGGCTGTTGGCTGTGTTAGTTTGCGCAAACCTCTCTGCTACTCGCCTGCGAGCGTTGAGGTCTTGGGTTCGATTTCCGTTAATCCATGGTTATCACTTTCCCCCTTCTTCCGTATTTGTACTTCTGTTGCGTTCTTTTGTGATAGTTAATAAATGTTATTTCGAGTTAATGAATGTTAAACAGGTATAAAGGGGTATAACACCATCCTCGAGATTGAAGTCAAAAACCCCAAGAAACAATCTCAAATACGTCCTTAATAGCTAACAGCAAAGTATCTTAAAAAAGAAATTATATTATCGAGAATAAAATACAAAATTCCTGAAAAGCATCAACGACAATCTTTTAAACACGATTTTCCTATTTTTTGAAAAAAAAAGAAACCGGTATGCTTCATAGAAAACTTACCGTTTTCATTCATTATTGATAATATTTTCATTAATAATTCATGACTGGTGACGGAATTTACATCTGCTTAACAAGTTCCTAACCCTGTTTCAGTTCAAGCTACAGTGATCGCTCACTTAATGAAAAACTACAAAAAAGGATCTCTAGATCTGTGGCACGCGATGAACGTTTCGATCATCCGCCATCTTGCTGGTCGTTAAATCGAGCGATGGCAACGGCTGCACTTTTTTCAGCATTGGGCAATAGATCCAGCTGTTTTCGCATTCTTCCATTTTCCAGCAAATACCAGTGCCGTTAAAAATAAGTGACAATTTTTTTTACGGTAAATGACGTGCTAAAAAGTAAAGGATTCTCGTGGAGCTCTGTCACCCGCCACTATTTTTATAGAGATCCAATCTATTCTTCGGGACTGGCAACAGTCAAAACGTCAGAGTTTGGTGTTCCCAGAGCGGGAACATTGCGCCTCAAAGGGTTAAGTGGGAAAGGAACCCGAAAAATATCCGTTAGCATTTCCTTAAACACATGGCCGTCATCTATTAACGCAAAAGATACACACCCTGAGTTTCCGCCCTAAAAAACAAACACGCATTGTTAACTCGAGTTCTCCCGTTCGGAGTCCTCTGTCTATAGACACACTCGAGAGACAAATGCCTCTTCAAAAGAAATAAAAGTACTTAAAAAAATAAAAAAGAAAAGGAGCAAGCAACTCCAGGGTATTTGCTTTTTATTTTCACTTCGTTCCGGTAAAAGATCCCAGGGGGAGAAAAAATCCAAGATCCCAGGATAAACAGAAAGTTAGTAGATCTCCCAAAGAGATGCCCCGGTAAAAGTTTTGAGTGTTCAGGAGGAAAGCGTGGTTTTGTTTGTTTATTTGTTTGTTTTTTCCCTTTTTAATTGTTGGGAAATTCTTTCCCACAGTTTTAGAGACTGGTCATTGGAAAACTAAAGTGCCTTTGTAGCGAAAATCTTGAACAGTTCTGGAAGTAAATTAGAGCATTACGGCCGAGACTAGGACGAAAAAAAATAAATAAATAAATCAGTGTACGAACATTATCATGCACTCTTGCAAATTATAAAAAACCTGCATGAGCATGGCTTACAAAACTTTAAAAAAAAACATATAATAATAAACTGTTTTATTAAGAGTCATGTATAGACCTAGAAATTCAGCAAGTATAAGCATTTTGAGTTATAACTCGAAAAGTCTTTTAACTTTTTGAATTTTGTTATTTAGAGAAGTCTGGTCTTTGATACTGAAAGAGGTTTGACTTTAATGATAAAACAAATAACTTATTTAGACTAAGTAGTTAGTGTTTTTAGGAAGAAAAGACAACAAACATATGCACCTCAATAGCTGGTGGACAAAACCAACGCCCCCCTAGAGAGGAAAGCCGCGGCGCTTACTTGTGACGTCACACCGAGTAGGTAAAGCAAAGCGTTTCCATTGGGTTTCTCCTCTTTCCCGCCGCGCGGGAGAGAGGAGAAGCCCAATGGAAACGCTTTACTTTACCTACTCGGTGTGACGTCACAAGTAAGCGCCGCGGCTTTCCTCTCTAGGGGGCGTTGACAAAACGCGGCTGTCGTAAGCTAGGAGTTCGGCTCTTATGCAAATAAAATATGTGTGTAAATATGTTGAATTAAAACATCTTAATTTCCAAAAGTGGTTAATTTGTTTGAATGCCTGTAAGTTAATAAACTTAACAAACTAACTAAAAACATTTTTAATGGTGATTCTACGAAGAAAATTTGTTAACAAATCTTTAAAAGTTGATTTGCGTGTGGATAGGGATGGACGCGCGAGACGGAAAATATGCCAATCTCGTCTCGTGAAGCAGCCAAAAAACTTTGTCTCGTCTTCCAAAATCCCAATGCTGTAATGTTAAAAATATTCGTCTCGTCTCTCAAAAAAGCTGTGAGACGGTCAGTTAAAGTAGACCTATGTCCGTTGATTATTTTTTTAAAATTTAATTATCTAGTAAAAAGACGAACAATAATTTGAAGAACTGAAAATTGCATTCGGTCTGTAATACTAGGATTTTGTTCCGAAACCAATTTTTAAAACTCTGTGAAACAACCATCTTGTTTTACCTTGTTCCGATCTTCAAATATTTTTTAAGCGTGACATTTCACTGTGAAGTATTAAAAAATAATTTTAGGTTGATGCTATTGTCCAAACTATATATTTTTTTCTTCATGGTAACTTTTTATAAAAATAAGTAAAATTAAAACATATAGAGGATAAGTAAAATTAAAACATATAAAATCATGATTACCCACTCCCCCCTCCACACACACACACACAAAAAAAAAAAATCAGTTTTTTACGGCTGTAAAATATCTAAAATCCATCGTTTGCGGCTCTTGGACCAAGCAAGTTTGGCCACCCTTGCTACATTAGAATATGGAGCTAAACATATCCCTTGCCATGATGACGCGCAACTCAAATAAAATTAACGCCAACAATCGATGTGACGGACTCAAGTTAACGGAAGTTAAGAAATCCTTTAACATTTATTTATTTTTTTTAGTTTAACTTAAAAGTTAATTCGTTAAGCAACATGTTAACTTCTTAATTTAACGATTGAAGGATTAATGATGTTCTGCCCAGCTATATATAAGTACTTTTTTTTCGTTCTACTTTTGGATTGTATTTTACGCATTAAGTTTTCTTTGGGGGGGGGGGGGGAAGCAAGGACGTACCCAGGGGGTCCGGACCCCCCCGAAATTTCAGTTTTTGTTAACAAAATAAGAATGATGACGTCCTTTTGTGAAAAATTCTGTCTTTTTCACCGTTTGGACCCCCTCCGAAATTTTTTTCAGGGTACGTCCTTGGGGGAAGATAAAATTTCGATTATCGTTTTTTGACTAGATTCCATAAATCGTAAGTCTGACTATTTTACATTACATTACATTACAATATATTATATTATATGTATTATGTTATATTATATTATACTATATTATAATGAACATGTAAAACTAAAAAGCCTCTGTAATTACTAATTTGCTATCAGTTTTCTTCAAACTTTTTGTAACAACTTTAGTAAAAATTTTATTCAAAAGTCGTAACAGCTTTCGTTTTCCAACAAAGGATTTGACTCAGGATCAATAGTATAAGAAAAGCTTATAATTACAATTTAAAGAAAAAAAAAAAATCTTTTTACTACATTTTTTGTTTCATTGTGCATTTCGTTTCATTTTGTTTCATTGTCGAATAAGCCTTGGAAAATTTCTTAATCGAGTTCCACCAATATTTCTCTAACTCGCTTATTTAAATATCAGTATTGTTTCAGTCTCACCGAAATCCCAACCACCACTTGCAGTTGGTTGGATAAGTCCAGATAAGGGCGGGAACTGACCGCGGGATAATCCGATTTTCGCAGTTAATCCGCTGTTCTTGGGATTTCGTGAAATAACGCTTTCCCGGCCGGATATCATGGGATTGTTTACGATCTTTGCGCTATAATTATGAAACTCAAACTCCGATTACGCTTAGATCGAGGAGCCCACTTTTTTCTGCTGTTTTGTTTTTGCGACGTAAAAATAAAACTAATAAAGAATTCGAAATTGAATTTAAATGTTACCATATGCTTATACTGTTATTGGTTTTGTTTTGTGTTCTCTTAAAAAAAAAAAAAGTTTCGTTCATTCAACAAAATTTTGGCTGGTGCTATTTAAAAGAAATATTTTTGTTGAATCAAACAAAATTGTTGTTAATTCGACGAAATATTTACTTAATTTAACGAAAATTCTGTTAAAACCAACAAACTTATACTGTTAACCCTTTAACGCGCTGTGTTCCCGCTCTGTGAACATCAGACGTTTTGACTGTTGCCAGTCACGAAGAATATGTTTGATTTCTATAAAAATGATTGCGGGTGACAGAGCTCCACGAGAATCCTTTACTTTTTAGCACGTCATTTCCCGTCAAAAAGTGGTCACGATTCTTTTTAACAGCACTGACATCTGCTGAAAAATGGAAAAGAATGCGAGAACAGCTGGATGGATTGCCCAATGCTGAAAAAAGGGCAGCCGTTGCCATCGCTCGACTTAACTACCAGTAAGATGGCGGACCATCGAAACGTTCATCGCGTGCCGCAGATCTAGAGAGGGGTCTTAATTGGTAGTAAGTCTTAATAGTACCTAAAAAGGGGCTCTAGATCTGTGGCACGCGATGAACGTTTCAATCGTCCGCTATCTTGTTGGTCGTTAAGTCGAGCGATAGCAGCGGCTGCCCTTTTTTCAGCATTGGGAAAGAGTTGCGCCTCAAAGGGTTAAGAAATGCTTTTCTACAAGAAAAGCAAATGTAGGATTTCTGACCAGTGGTGAAAGCTGAAGATGTCAAGAAAGCGATTGAATAATTTTTCGATTGAATAATTGTCGATTGAATAATTTTTGACAGAAATCGTCCGCCATCTTGCTGGTAGTTAAGTCGAGCGATGGCAGCGGCTGCCCTTTTTTCAGCATTGGGAAAGGGTTGCGCCTCAAAGGGTTAAGAAATGCTTTTCTACAGAAAAGCAAATGTAGGATTTCTGACCAGTGGTGAAAGCTGAAGATGTCAAGAAAGCGATTGAATAATTTTTCGATTGAATAATTGTCGATTGAATAATTTTTGACAAAAATCGTCCGCCATCTTGCTGGTAGTTAAGTCGAGCGATGGCAACGGCTGCCCCTTTTTCAGCATTGGGAAAGGGTTGCGCCACAAAGGGTTATAATAGCGCCAACCAAATTTTTGTTGCATCAACCAAATTTTGTTGAATTCAACAAAACATTTTTTTTATATGTTTTGTGTTATAGCAAGCCTACACGAGGGGCATCTGACTACGGAATGGGGGTGCCATGGTAGGAGGACTTTTTAAGGGCTATGCTTATTGTGAGCAAAATTATCTAATTGAAAATCATTTTATTTTTATTTAAATATTTTTAAACGGTTTGCGTTTAATAGTGCATGTGTGCGTTAAGTCAGCTATAGCGAGCCAAGTTTATCATAAAAATTTTTTTAACTCATTAAGCCAGGGCATTTGAGATGCCCCAATTTTCAGAGGCCTCGGGCTTTTGTCCCACTTTCCCGTGATGTGGCGCTGATGAAACTACTTTCTATAGAGCTATTCCATCATTTTAATTTGAAAGCATCTTTTTAATTCGTAAAAAATGTTTTGTGTACTAAAATCGTTAAAACATTCGTAATTTATTTGAACTACAGACTTAATGCATCAGTAAAGCATTTATAGCATAGCATATAAACATTCTATTATTATTTTATTTTATTTATTTATTATTAGCACTCAGGTACTATTTCTTTCAGGCACGGGATTTTGTCTACGCGGCACGCCGTGGTCACTTTTCCGTTTGATTTTTGTTTTCTGCAGAGTGGTTTGATATTGCTAATGGAAACATGGACTATCCCTTCAGATGATTTTTCAAATACCAGGATTCACTTGGGTCGAATGGATAGACAGTGGTTTCCAAAACAGAAAGCCATCTGGAATTATGATTTTTATAGAGGAAACCTTTATAAAAATCACCTTTTAAAAAGAATATGAAACACTTTACCCGTGCCTACAGGAGCCAGATCAAGGGTGTTCAAATGGTCATTGCGTATATTCAAGATAAAAAGAGATTTGCAGTGACATACTCTAGTCCTCGAATTTCTTATGAAGATAAATTAGACGCTCTGTTCGAAACGTTACTGAAGGAGGATGATTGTAAGACTGTTTTAGTAGGAGATTTTAACACAGAATTAAATTCCGATCCAGGATCCGATTTCATGACTGAAATGGATACTTTAGATTTTCCAGTACGCACTCATCCAAAACATTTCACCACTAGGAGCCAAACAAAAATTGGTGCAATGTTCAGCAATAAAAATATGCGAACAGGAGTCAATAGGAGCACTTACAGTTATCATTTTCCTCTATATGGCAGAATTCGTTGAATAGATTTTTTAAAAAATCTGAAATTCTTCCAGCCGAGTGCGTATATAAAATTTGGAAGAATTTTAGATTTTTAAAAATTCTTTTATTTATTTCAGTTTTGCGTGAAAAGTATGAAAATTAGAAACTAAAAAAGAATCGAATATTCAGTTTTTCGACTTACGATCGATTGCAATCTTAATTTACTCATTTCTCGAAGTCATACAAAATTTTGAACACTCTATAGTACATAATTCAGATACTATTCAATACCTCATTAGAATTTCGCATAATCTCAACATCTATTGATATTGAGATTAGGCGAAAATTGCGTAAATATTTGCTCCTTCCGATAACGTAAAGACGCCTGAAGCCAATGAAATTAATTTGGATGGGTATGATACAGGTAAACAGTATCGAACTTAATACACAGGCTTACAGATTTACTTTTTTTTTTCAAAAATTTGAATATGTTTTTCGTAGGTATTTTCAAAATAGGCGATATGGCGAGAAATATGTTAGCGCATCGCTTAAAAACGGTTCGGTCGAGTGGAGTAGAGATGTTGCAGTGAGAGAGATCTTATAGTTTTTTCCCCCGAAATAAGAAAGCTAAATAGTTATTTGCATTTTTAAAATTAGGTTTTAGAGATAGGAAGAGAAGTGATGTCAATTTTTGTTGCAAAAATGGAAAAAATATTGACTAAAACCTTTTTTCTTCCGTTTTGTTTTATTTTGCTTGTTAAAACCGATTTTTTTCTTTTCTTTTCTCTATTCTCTCTGCCCCCCCCCTTTCCTCCTTTAAGAAAGTTGTCAGTATTATGGAATTGATTGGCGTAACTGGGTGGCGGGTAGTGTTGCCAATTTAGGTGATTTGTCCCTAAATTTAGTGACCTTTCATAAAATTTTTTATTTGTCGTTAAATTCAGAGATATTTTATTTGCATCTGCAGCTAATACAATGCTTTACGTACTCTAAAAATTAGCTATATTTGTCAAAGAACATCTGGAAAAAAATGGCTGGATGGAGCTAGGCGGGGAGGGGGGGCGGGGAGAACCCAATTAACCCAACGTAGAAATATTTTAGCCCACTTTAGAGAGAAATTGGATTTTTTTAAATTAACCTATTAACTCCCAGCTATCTATTTTTAGATGGTCGCAAAATTTGTAAATCGCAAAAATATTTAATCATTTATTTATCTTCCTATTTTAATTTCTCGAATAACAAATCTTATTTCCATAAAATACTCGATGATAACGAGGTAAAAGGGGAACCTTTCACCGTCTTACTCATATTTTAGAAAAAGATTTGCATTCTTCATGCCACACAAATGATCGGAATTTATTTATCACTTCTGGCATCAACATAAATTGGAGAATGTGCTAAAAAAAGTTTGGCGCTAATAGGTTAATATATATGTATACAGTAGAGTCTCGCAACTACCATAAAAAATTTCTTTAAATCCTCACAAGTCTGAAATTTAAGTGTAACATATGGCACTCATAAATTCAGACAATAGATTATTCTCTAGCTGTAACTTAATTTTTTACATTGTTCTCTTGTGCTTGTCGAGCAGGATTATGATGCAAGATAGTAATGTGCAAGATAGCATAAGTATGTATGTGTTATGTTCCAGGATACAATGTAGCTTAACGTTTAAGAAGCTTTTTCCTGATTCTTCCCTATTATCCGACATTGTTTCGGCCCCTTTATGCCGGATAAGAGAGACTCTACTGTATACATGTATTATTGAATTCATTGACGCAACTGGGTAGGGAGTAGTGTTGCCAATTTAGATGATTTGTCGCTAAATTTAGTTAAAACCAATATATTTAACCCTTTGGGGCGCAACCCTTTCCCAATGCTGAAAAAAGGGCAGACGTTGCTATCGCTCGACTTAACTATTAGGAAGATGGCGGACGATCGAAACGTTCATCGCGTGCCACAGATCTAGAGACCCCTTTTTTGACGACAGCTGGCTCGCACAGCCAGCTGTCGTCAAAAAAGGGGTCTCTAGATCTGTGGCACGCGATGAACGTTTCGATCGTCCGCCCTCTTGCTGGTCGTTAAGTCGAGCGATGGCAACGGTTACCCTTTTTCAGCATTGGGCAATCTATCCAGCTGTTCTCGCATTCTTCCATTTTTTCAGCCGATTTCAGTGCTGTTAAAAATAATCGCGACCATTTGTTTTACGGTGCTCAAAAGTAAAGGATTCTCGTGGAGCTGTGTCTCCCACAACTATTTTTATAGAAATCCAATCTATTCTTCGTGACTGGCAACAGTCCAAACGTCAGAGTTTGGTGTTCCCAGAGCGGGAACACTGCGCGTTAAAGGGTTGTAAGGATCAAATGTTCGGAAAGTCAAGTGGAGTGAGTCCAGATTCTTTTTCTTTTCTTTCCTGGCTAAGCCCCTGAATCCACGAATAGACTCTACCACCCTTACTGAATACCTTCGAAAGAAAGAACTGAAGTTAGACTTCAGATACAGGGACTCTACTTCTTGAAAACTCACTGGGATGCAAAGAAGAAAATGTGCATTGTTGATGGAACTTGTATCTTCTCCGCACCGTTCACTGAAGAAGGGGCACGGGAAATCAATAAGAACCGAGTTTGGTGGGGCCCGGCCCCCCCCACCCCCACCTTACTCCCAAGACAGATGATCCTTCCCTGCCGAGCAATTATTCTCTTCCCCCTCACTCCAAATCACTCCTCTTGTGGGTGGAATTTTTTTTTTTTTTTTTTCTCCTCGTGATCATTTTGTCCGGGAGAAAAATCGGGAAAACAGATGACAGTCTGAATTCTCCCCCGCCCCCCTCGTCTTGTCAGTGGATTGATTCGGCAACTGACAAAGCGACGTACAAACCGATGCCAATACCAATCGTCTGGAATTGAAACTCTTGTTCAGGTCGTGGCTGCGATACTGCCGAATTTCAAAGCAATCTCCCGAACTCCCTAAAAATTTATGAATCTCCCAATTTTTTTCAAAAATCATCCCGCGATTTAACTAATAATCCGTTTCTAATAAAAGTTCCGGAACTCGTTATATTAAATTAACCCATTTATGACTAGTGTGCCTTTTTTGGGGATGGCATTTTCGCTATCAGTCGAAAACGATATTTATTTTTCCTAGCCTTTATTCCCAAGTTGTTGAACCTCAATTCCACAAAATATTTTAACATGACGAAATGGAATGTTGACATTTCAAGTTTTATACATAATGATTAAAAACAAGTAATATTAAAAAAGTTTTTAAAGTCAATTCCTACTTAGGTCAACAAATAAATATGTTATTTTAGTTACTTTTTATTAAATAATTACAGTTAATATAAATATGATAGAATCACAATATTAAGTGGCAAAATAGAAAGCGAATTTCCTTTTTAGTTCTCAATACAAAATTTCAACATTCTACATCATTAAAAGTTTTAGAGTTATGCGAAATGCGATATTATTTTTGGTAACAAGTTTGGCGATATTTCGGCAAAACTCGCCAACGTCGACGAAAAATGGCGAGATTTTGGGCATGGACAAAACAATGACTGACTATCGCCAAATTCGGCGAAATTTTGCCAAAACTCGCCAAATTTGGCGATAGTGAGTCATTGTTTTGTCCATGCCCAAAATGTATATGTTGAAGACGTCCATAGATATTAATGTATCGTCCAGTAAATAAAATCTCCAGTAGATTGGAACCAAAAATTGAGATGCACAACTAGATGTTATAACAATCTTATATATGAAATTTCAACATTCTACGACTAAATAGTCTTTGAGCTTTGAGAGTAAAATACATATACACGTACAAAAGTCGCCAAGCTTGGCGACTTTTGGCGTAATTCTTGAGGGAGGCGCATGACCGTGGTTGGACCATTACCTAACTATATGGTAGGAAAGTATTGTACTTGAAATGGATGAATCTCCCTAAAACTGCCATTGACCGTAAAGTGTTGGAAATCTTTTGAGTGTTCCTGTAGCAGCACTATAAATGACAAAGACATTTTTTTCGATGGAAAAATTCGTTTTGTAACCAATAACAGCATATATCACTTATGAGTGGTTTGAACTAGCCTAATACCTCTAAAATATGCTTTGACTTGAATTTCTGACCATAGAGCGTAATGTATTGAAAATCTTTTGGTCGGCCCTGTAGATAAAGTATCCAGTCGAATGGGAGCGAAATGGCGGGTGCACAACTAGATGTTACAGCAATCCTGAAAATGAAGTTTCAACATTCTACACCTAATAGTTTTTGAGATATGCAAGTTTAATGAATTTCGGCCCATAGAGCGCTATGTATTTTGAATCTTTTGGGCGGTCCTGTAGATAAATTATCCAGTTGATAGGGACGAAAACTGTATTAACATCCAGTGTCATCCACTACAAGTCTATTTATAGACTTGTAGTACTTGAACTTGAGTGGATGAATAAAAATGTATTTTATTAACGATTGAAAATTTGTACAAGATAAATATAGGGAAAGTGTGAGCTGATAATAGGAATTGAAAAAAAAATCATTCCTTGTTCAAAATGTGGACATCAGAAATTTATCTATTATTGCTGGTATTAGCAAAAATCGAAGAAAGTCGCAAAAATATCTGGGAATGAATGAGTTAAAGTAATAATAATAAAAGTAGTCAATATTTTATTACCAATAAAACGTAGCATTTGGAGTACGAATAATTTCTTTTCTCAGCATATTAATTCATCTGTAATACTTTTCCAATCTGCTTACCGGAAAAAAAAATCTGTTTCTTTGTTGAAAAATGTTTGAAAGATGTTTCAATAAATGATTTTTAAATGCACTGTTTCAATAAATGAGTTTTTTGCACTGTGCCCCACCGAGTAGATAAGGCATTCAAAATGGTAGATGGCCGAAGTGGGAAGGTCCCGGGCTCGGGCACCGTTGCACAGCCGTCCATCTAACGATTTGGAGTTTCGGTGGGTTTTCTCCAGATGCAACGCGAATACACGTTAGAACCCCTCAGTTAGAAAGTCCTCTGACCGAGGCATATCCTCATCCTAGCCAGATGCCCCTCGTGCAGGCTTGCCTTAATACACACAATGCAATACATTGCAATTGTTTTGCACAGTACGTGCTTGGTTTCTAATACATGAAGCATGTGCGTGTGAAGTTTTTTAATTGTTAACGATGGGATTTTTGAAATCTCCCTAAATTTTAGGAAAATCTCCCTAATATTCATTCTCCAAGTATGGCAGCTATGTGTGGTGGTTGGTTGGTACGCTGGTGGATGGGTCCAGAAGGGGTACCCGTGGCTGTTTTATCCATGGACTGCAAGTTGTATCCACTGTGTAAAAGGAAATTTCGAGGTAGTTGCTTTTTAAAACCCATTTATGCCTAGCGTCCCTTTTTTGGGACGGCATTTTCGCTATCAGTCGAAAACGTTATTTATTTTTCCTAGCCTTTATTCGCGAGTATTGAACCTCAATTCCACAAAATATTTTAATATGGCCAAGTAGGATGTTGATATTTCAATTTTTATACATAATAATTTTAAAAGAAATCATCCCTTGTTCAAAAAGTTGACATCAGAAATTTATCAATTACTGCTGGTGTTAGCAAAAATCGAAGAAATTCGCAAAAATATCCAGGCACGAATGGGTTAATATAGGTGAGCCCCGCACCTAAAGGTCTCGACACTGTGGAAGCGCCTAATGAACCTATGGAAGTTACAAAACACACAAGTAAAGATGCTAAACATACGGAACTTTGCAATATTTCTCTGAACAGGTAACTCCTCGGCAATTTTTGTGCTTATGAATTTTTTTCTGAAAGTTGCATGAAATGTACAGCTTGACTCTTAGTTTTAATCCATATTAGTGCATTGGGGTGAAGAAGCATTACTGATTTTTTCGAGCACTGTTCAGATGAAATACCCCCTCAATGATATTAAAATGCTCATTAACCCCTTCAGTCTGGCTCCTGTGATATTTCGATACAGGAGAGTTCAAAAGTTATGCGCCAGAGAGATTACAGAATTTCAGTTCTTATGAACGGATTTTTTGTTTTTACATCCAAATGTCGCAAACCTTAAAATGAATGCATATATTGTACATACAGTGGAATTTTTATGAGCGACCACCTCTGTTAACCCTTCAACGCGCAGTGTTCCCGCTCTGGGAACACCAAACTCTTGACGTTTTGACTGTTGCCAGAAGAACAGATTGGATTTCTATAAAAATAGTTGCGGGTGACAGAGCTCCACGAGAGATTCTTTACTTTTTAGCACGTCATTTACCGTAAAAAAATGGTCACGATTATTTTTAACAGCATTGACATCTGCTGAAAAATGGAAGAATGCGAGAACAGCCGGATGGATGCACTGTATTAAATATCTGTAATTTTACAACACACTGCGCTGTATCTAATTTACAACACGTGCAGTATAAAGAAATTCAAGCACACCGTGCTTGATTTTTTAAATTCAGGGTGGCACTTCTGGCGATCATGTGACATTCATAGCGAATCAGAATACCGCGTGCCATTATCAGTGAATTAAGCTAGGATTCCAGTATATTTGATCTTGGGCAAGTGGTCATGGTTTGATGTTCTGTTAAATCTGAAGACAGGCGTTTAGCAATTTTATCGTCGTTTGTTGGGAAAATAAAATGTTTGGAATTGGCAAAATGTTTGTGTTATGAAAAGGGAAGGGGAAGAAAAAATTTTTTTCTGTGAAATTTAAAAAGTGTGTTTTTTTAAGAAAAT
>JAWZYV010003917.1:0-23357 GCA_038373885.1 Cheiracanthium punctorium | reverse complement strand
AGGGGGCCCTTTTGAGGCGGTGGCCGGACCCACTGATGTTTTTTTTGGGTCTCGCAGAGGGGCCCGCGTTAGCATATTTTCGAGGGGGCCCTTTTGAGGCGGTGGCCGGACCCACTGATGTTTTTTTTGGATCTCGCAGAGGGGCCCGCGTTAGCATATTTTCGAGGGGGCCGCTTTGAGGCGGTGGCCGGACCCACTGATGTTTTTTTTGGATCTCGCAGAGGGGCCCGCGTTAGCATATTTTCGAGGGGGCCCTTTTGAGGCGGTGGCCGGACCCACTGATGTTTTTTTTGGGTCTCGCAGAGGGGCCCGCGTTAGCATATTTTCGAGGGGGCCCTTTGAGGCGGTGGCCGGACCCACTGATGTTTTTTTGGATCTCGCAGAGGGGCCCGCGTTAGCATATTTTCGAGGGGGCCCTTTTGAGGCGGTGGCCGGACCCACTGATGTTTTTTTTGGATCTCGCAGAGGGGCCCGCGTTAGCATATTTTCGAGGGGGCCCCCTTGAGGCGGTGGACGGACCCACTGATGTTTTTTTTGGATCTCGCAGAGGGGCCGCGTTAGCATATTTTCGAGGGGGCCCTTTTGAGGCAGTGGCCGGACCCACTGATGTTTTTTTTTGGATCTCGCAGAGGGGCCCGCGTTAGCATATTTTCGAGGGGCCCCCTTGAGGCGGTGGACGGACCCACTGATGTTTTTTTTGATCTCGCAGAGGGGCCCGCGTTAGCATATTTTCGAGAAGGCCCCCTTGAGGCGATGGCCGGACCCACTGATGTTTTTTGGGGTCTCGCAGAGGGGCCCACGATAGCATATTTTCGAGGGGGCCCTTTTGAGGCGTTGGCCGGACCCACTGATGTTCTTTTGGGGTCTCGCAGAGGGGCCCGCCCGGACCCACTGATGTTTTTTTGGGTCTCGCAGAGGGGCCCGCCCGGACACACTGATGTTTTTTTGGGTCTCGCAGAGGGGCCCGCGTTATCATATTTTCGAGGGGGCCCTTTTGAGGCGGTAGCCGGACCCACTGATGTTTTTTTTGGGGTCTCGCAGAGTGGCTCGCGCGCCCTCCGAGAAAAATGTTTTTACACTACATAAATGGGGCTTTTACCAATATTTAGCAGGCTTTATACTAGATAAAATGAATATTCACTATTTGCGCCCCCTCCGAAAGAGTTTCTGCTTCCGCCCTTGGAGAACATATGTAAAGCTGACGTCATAAACTTGAAAATCGTCTGGATTTTTTATCACATGTTGGTCTGGAAAATCGTTTTTTTTTTTTTTTAATCAGAATCTGAGTGGCAATTCTGATAATTAAACGCGGTGCATTTGAAGTATAGAATTTTCATTTAGTGTTAATTGCATGAAGATTGAAGTTTGGTGTTCTTTGATTCTGAGTCGAATAAGTTTGTGTTGACTTTTCCTTGTGTTTTTGATTCCGTTTTACGGACCCTTTAACGTAAGTTAGTGAGCGTCTCGGGGAATTTCTTCGTTAGTATGGATGTGTGGAATATAGAATGGGGGGGGGGGAGTGAGGTAAGTGCTTCTTTAATTGTACTTTTTCTAATGTTTTGCTGTGGATTTGACTGTTTTATATAGTGTCATTTACTTAGAATTTGTGTTTCTTTGTAAAATTTTAGTGGTATATACTAGTGTTTATTCGTCACAAGACGGCGATAGCCGTTGGAGCTTGGCGGTCGCCAGGGAGGCTTGGCGCCATGGCTGAGCTTGGCGCCAAGGTCTGTAGCGCTCGCACTTGGCGATCGCCAAGCTCCAGCGGCTATCGCCGTGTTTACATGAGGGGCACCGTCTTGTATGATTTTACCAAAATAACAAATAAAAAGACAAAAAAATTAAAATAAATTTTAGCATTCTGACAAAAGACTACGTAAGCAAAATAAAGAACTAATTCAAATCATAACGAACAATGCTTATCTCATACCTTAATTAAAATCGCTAAATTGTTTCAATATTGAAATAATAAAATCAAAATATCAAATATTATATTAATAACGGAATTATTTATTGCTCCTACCATTAACAAATAAACAAAGGTAATAATCTTATAAATAAAAATGAAATTATGTTTGTTTGTTTGTTTGTTTGTTTGTTTGTTTGTTTATTTGTTTGTTTGTGGATTTGAGTTGTATACAAATCCACAAAAATGGACCTATCAGCCTGAAATTTTGCATAGATATGTAAAATAATATAGAATAAATCATAGTCCACTTTAAAATTTTGAAAGTCCACCCGTTCCCGGAATTTAAGAGATTTTTTATGTTCTCCACGCAAAAAGCTTTACGTAATTGTAACCCCTGTAGTGAAAAAAGTGTGAAATAAGGATCGTGGTTGCCATGTGTGGCGATTTTGCCGAATAAGATGTTTTAAATTCTCAAAGTAAAAATAAAAGAATAATAATGATTTTTTTTGTTAGTTTATATTCGTAAGGTTATATATTTTTTAATTATAATATGCATGGGAAATCGGAGCAGGAATGAAATGTTTTATACGCAAAACAAGTAATAAGAATGTAATAAGAATTGAAGATTTCCGAGGTTAATATGTTAAAATTTTTTAGTTTGGCGAAAAAATAAAATGGCTCAAATGCCGAGAAAGTGAGTTCTAGCGTTTTGCACAGTTTCCGGCTTGGCGAATTTACTGAGAGCTTAAGGAAACGGATTTTTGAAAACAAGTACAAAGGTTTTATTAGAATACAGCGTTAAATTTTAATGATCCCTGCGAAAATAATGCAGTTATTAAGGGATTTCAAGCGATCTATCTTCAGCATTCTCGCGATTTTGAGGAGGATTCTAACGCTTGGCGCTATTTATCGTAATTTAATCGTCTGCTATTTGGGTTATGAATACACCTGCGTATAAGTTTTTGAAATTTTCATTCAGTTGGAATTGTGCGTTTTTCAGAGCAGCTTTTCTGCATCTAATGTATTACATCCAGAAAAAAGGATGTTAGAAATATCAATTTTAATTTTGTTTAATCACACTCATGAATAATGATACACTTTCCAACTTAATGAAAGAAGGAACGAAAATAGGGAAGACCCATGGATTATAACTCTTTTTATATATAGCACTTTAGTGCGTATTTAAAAATCTGAAAGTGTGTCAGATTTTCTGATTCTAGCGCTTGGCGCAATTTAATGAGAGGGTATTTTTAAAAACAAGCGTAGGTTATCTTATAAATAAAAATGAAATTATGTTTGTCAATTTGTTGATTTGGGTAGTATACAATTCCACAAAAATGGACCTGTCAGCCTGAAATTTTACACAGATATGTAAAATAATATAGAATAAATGATAGTCCACTTTAAAACTTTGAAACTCCACTTAAAAACGTTTTCCTCCTGAAGGGTTCCCTTAATTTCCGTTCCCGGAATTTAAGAGATTTTTTATGTTCTCCACGCAGAAAGCTTTACGTAATATTAACCCCTGTAATGAAAAAAGTGTGTGAAATAAGCATCTTGGTTGCCATGTGTGGCGATTTTGCCGAATAAAATGTTTTAAATTCTTAAAGTAAAAATAACAGAATAATAATGATTTTTTTAGTTTATTTTTTTAGGTTATTTTTTTAATTATAATATTGTGTGCGCATAAGAAATGAGAGCAGGAATGAAATGTTTTATACGCAAAACAATGAGGATCGAAGATATCCGAGACTAATATGTAATTTTTTTTAGTTTGGCGAAAAATAAAATGGCTGATAGGCCGATTTTTAGAGTGTGAGTTCTAGCGGTTTGCACAGTTTTAGGCTTTTTGGCTCAATTTACTGAGAGCTTAAGGGAATAGCATTTTTGAAAACAAGTGTATAGGTTTTCTTAGAATACAGCATTAAATTTTAACTATCCGTGCAGAAATAATGCAGTTATTAGGACATTTCAAGCGATGTAGCTTCAGAATTCTCGCCAATTGAAAACATTGATTTAACTTGGGGGAAATCCGCGAAATTTCAGAAAATTGAAATCTCCGCATTTAGTACATCGAGGTAACGATGAATAAAACATGTTATAGTTGATAATTTAAAAAATGCGGCTGTATTAAGGGATTCTACTTTTCAAATAAATGCCTGGCGGTCGAACCATTTCCCATTTTGATTGCTGCTAAGTCAATGCTTCGAATGATTCCCTGAAAAAACTCTTGCAAAATGGCGTATGCTGGCACTTTGGCGAGGCTTAGATTTGAAACTGGATTTTACTTGAGACTGGTATATACGTATAATAAGACTGGTTATAGATAAAAATGAATGTTGGTATGTGTGTAGGAGGTTGAAAAACTCCAGCACCGTTTCACTGATCACCATGAAATTTGGTTCCCCTAAGTCTTTTATCGTGGAGAAGGTTTTTATGCTATCCGTTTTCCTCTAACTTTTCACTAGGTGGCGCAGCAGAACGTCGAATTCTATTCCGTTTAGCCGTTTGCTATGCGAATATGGTCCAACAAATTTCGATGAAATTTGGTACACGCGAATATTAGAACACGGAGAATATTTTTCACTATCCATTTTGCTGTAACTTGCCGCTAAATGGCGCTGAAAAGCATCAACTTCTATACCGTTCGACTGATCGGCATAAAATTTTTTATACTTACATATTTGAGAACGAAGAATATATTCTAACTGCGTTACTTTTGATGTTACTCACCACTAGATGGCACTGCAATGCATTATTATTTTAACTCGCCACTAGATGACGCTGCAGCAGGCCAAATTTTTGACCATTCAAACGGTGGCTATGAAAATCAGTATACATAGCTATTTGAACAATGAGAATATTTTGGCGTTATCCATTTTGCTATAACTCGCCACATGACGGCGCTGTAGCAAATCATTACTTTAATTAACCACTAGATGGCCCTGCAGTGTATCACTTCTTGACTGTGCGAATAATCGCTATGAAAATAGGTATACATAGATATTTGAACACGGGGAAGAGTTTGGCACGATCCATTTTCCTATAACTTGACACTAGATGTCGCGTCAACACATGAACTTCAAGACTATTCAGCCGATCGTCATGAAAATTCGTATACATCGATATCTGAATGCCAAGAATATTTTTGCCGTATCCGTTTTGGTAAAACTCGCCACTAGATTGTGCTACGCCGCATCGCCTTCTGCACCGTAAAAACGATTGCCTTGAAATTCAGTATGCATGATTATTGAACACAATATAACGCGATATCCATTTTGCTATATCTCTTTATTACAATAAATAGTAATCACAACAAATATTAATATCAAAAAGTCCATTCGTTCCCGTGCGAAGAACGGGTACTTCAGCTAGTCATAATAAATAAACACGTTTAAATATTGCATTCACGCATTCTCCTAAATTTACTAATATTTCTTAAAATACAGCTTTTGGGCAAAATAATAACACGGCATTACATACGTAATATTACTTCGCTTCGAAATTATTGCCTATATTAATCTTATAAATAAAAATGAAATTCTGTTTGTTTGTTTGTTTGTTTGTGGATTTGATTCGTATACAAATCCACAAAAATGGACCTATCGGCCTGAAATTTAGCACAGATATGTAAAATAATATAGAATAACTCATAGTCCACTTTAAAACTTTGAAAGTCCACCCGTTCCCGGAATTTAAGAGATTTTTTAAGCTCTTCACGCAAAAATCTTTCCGTAATTGTAACCCCTGTAGTGAAAAAAGTGTGAAATAAGGATCGTGGTTGCCATGTGTGGCGATTTTGCCGAATAAAATGTCGTTCGTATACAAATCCACAAAAATGAACCTATCGGCGTGAAATTTAGCGATTTGCAAATAAGATATCGTTCATAAAATACAAATGACTATCCGAATTTAAAGATATGTTAATTAGAATCTTCACTTTAAAACTTTGAAAGTCCACCCGTTCCCGGAATTTAAGAGATTTTTTATGCTATTCACGCAAAAAGCTTTCCGTAATTGTAACCCCTGTAGTGAAAAAAGTGTGAAATAAGGATCGTGGTTGCCATGTGTGGCGATTTTGCCGAATAAAATGTTTTAAATTCTCAAAGTAAAAATAAAAGAATAATAATGATTTTTTTTTGTTAGTTTATATTCGTAAGGTTATTTTTTTTTAATTATAATATCGTGTGCATGGGAAATCAGAGCAGGAATGTAATGCTTTACACGCAAAACAATAAGAATTGAAGATTTCCGAGGCTAATAGGTAAATTATTTTAGTTTGGCGAAAAAATAAAATGGCTCAAATGCCGATTTTGTGAAAGTGAGTTCTAGCGGTTTGCACAGATTTCGGCTTGGCGCAATTTATTGAGAGCTTAAGGAAATAGATTTTTGAAAACAAGTGCAAAGGTTTTATTAGAATACAGCGTTAAATTTTAATGATCCGTGAAGAAATAATGCAGTTATTAAGGGATTTCAATTGATCTATCTCCAGAATTCTCGCCAAATGAGTACATTGATTTAAGTTGGGGGAATTCCGCCAAATTTCAGAAAATTGAAATCTTCTCATTTAGTACATCGGAGTAATGATGAATAAAACACGTTATAGTTGATAATTTTAAAAAATTCGGCTGTATTAAGGGATTCAACTTTTCAAATAAAGGCTTGCTTTACTTTTTCGCGGTCGAACCATTTCCCATATATTATTGCTGCTAAGTCAATGCTTCGAATGATTTCCTGAAAAAACGCTTGCAAAATGGCGTATGTTGGCACTTTGGCGAGGCTTAGATTTGAAACTGGATTTTATTTGAGACTGGGATATATAATGACACTGGTTATAGATAAAAATGAATGTTGGTATGAGTGTATGAGGTTGAAAAACTCCAGCACCGTTGAGCACCGTTGCACCATGAAATTTGGTTCACCTAAGTCTTTTATCATGGAGAAGCTTTTTATGCTATCCGTTTTCCTCTAACTCGCCACCAGGTGGCGCAGCAGAACGTCGAATTCTATTCCGTTTAGCCGTTTGCTATGCGAATATCGTCCAACCGATTTCGATGAAATTTGGTACACGCGAATATTAGAACACGGAGAATATTTTTCACTATCCATTTTGCTGTAACTTGCCGCTAAATGGCGCTGAAAAGCATCAACTTCTATACCGTTCGACCGATCGGCATAAAATTTTTTATACTTACACATTTGAGCACGAAGAATATATTCTAACTGCGTTCCTTTTGATGTTACTCACCACTAGATGACACTGCAATGCATTATTATTTTAAGTCGCCACTAGATGACGCTGCAGCAGGCCAAATTCTTGACCATTCAAACGGTCGCTATGAAAATCAGTATACATAGCTATTTGAACAATGAGAATATTTTGGCGTTATCCATTTTGCTATAACTCGCCACTTGACGGCGCTGTAGCAAATCATTACTTTAATTAACTACTAGATGGCCCTGCAGTGTATCACTTCTTGACTGTGCAAATGATCGTTATGAAAATTGGTATACATAGATAGTTGAACACGGTCGCTATGAAAATCAGTATACATAGCTATTTGAACAATGAGAATATTTTGGCGTTATCCATTTTGCTATAACTCGCCACTTGACGGCGCTGTAGCAAATCATTACTTTATTGAACCACTGGATGGCCCTGCAGTGTATCACTTCTTGACTGTGCAAATGATCGCTATGAAAATAGGTATACATAGATATTTGAACACGGGGAAGAGTTTGGCGCTATCCATTTTCCTATAACTTGCCACTAGATGTCGCGTCAACACATGAACTTCAGGACTGTCCAGCCGATAGTCATGAAAATTCGTATACATCGATATCTGAATGCGAAAAATATTTTCGCCGTATCCGTTTTGCTAAAACTCGCCACTAGATTGCGCTACGCCGCATGGCCTTCTGCACCGTACAAACGATTGCCTTGCAATTCGGTATGCATGATTATTGGACACAATATAACGCGATATCCACTTTGCTATATCTGTTTATTACAATGAATAGTAATCACCACAAATCGTAATATCAAAAAGTCCATTCATTCCCGTGCGAAGAAACGGGTAACTTTCAGCTAGTTTAAGAAATAATATTCACAAAATAAGGACAATGTATAAGACCAATTATGTAAATAAAACACCACCTGAAGCCCAGAAATTTATTATATTTCGACGTTTCATAAGTCCATTAAATTTAATTTTTTTTGAAGTCCTGCTAATAGAGGAAATTTCAACCACGTGACCGGCAACCGCAAGTCTGGCCAATATAAAACTCGGTTTTTTGAAGTGACGTCCTGTCCCACCAGGGAACTTGAATAAACCAATAGAAGCCTCATATTATTCCACCAGCATAGAAATTGTGACGTAATGTGAAAACTGCCCTATTGTAAGATCTCTTTTACTTCGTTGCCTTGATGGAAAATATGAAAACAACCGGAGATGCCGCAGTAAACCGAGTGTGTGTTTTGCGCCATCTGTTATGCGACAATCCCACTTTCTACGAGAAGTGTTCCCCTCCTATAAATTTAATGGTACTTAAACGTACTATTTCCGACGGTCCCCGCCAAGACGAGCGATTTTTTTGCCAAGATAAATGAGGGGACATATGAAAAATTATTGATGGTTCCGAATACGATTGGCAACAGTTTTCCCGGTATATTTGGCAAAAAAAAATAGTTTTTAGCGACAATTACCGCCGGGCCGGGATAATACGTAAGTACCAATTTAACTTCGTGGTTGCCTCATTTCGTCCAAATGCTGAAATTAGCTGATGCCACTTCCCGTATTTGTAACTCTATGGATCTTCTTGAATTGCAGATCAATGATATTTGATTGAGAATGAGAGTCTTTAGTTTTCTAAAGCTCACTTTTAAAATGCATATGAAATTTGGAGCTGCCTTAACACCGAGGAGCAAATACGTTTTGCGTGACATAAAACAAACATCGGGATTTTTCGAAAGGTGGTCAAAGAAGAGATGTAAAGGGAGTCCTATCACTGAACATATTTGACACCACAGTAATTAGGTTTGTATGACAAATATAAATCTCTGTCTATGTCCATACATAACAAGCTCACCGTTATCCAGGTGATTTCGTCACGAATTTTTATGCTTCCCGCTAAGCTAGCAGGAGAAAACCCACTAGTATTATCATCTAGATATTGTAGGTAGCAAATTGTTTTTCGATGCAAGTAAAATCGACGTAGTTTTACCTACATTTTATGTGGGTTAAATCAGATTAATGAATTCAACCAAAATGTTTACACCTCGAGCGAAATATTTTTCCAAATTGAGAATCTTATTAACGATGATTTCTCTGGCAGCAGAATTTTATACTTTTTAATTACTTTTTTAACAAAAATGTTGTTGCTTTTGAAGTAAGAAAATATTTCTTGAAATCTCTGATTTTATTACGATTTTACATGATGTTTTCAAAGTTTCGTGAAATTTTCAAATTACCATCTAATCATTGCCAGTATTCCCGAAAAATTGCAGAATTTATGCATGAAAATCCCGAAGTACATTTGAGTAAGAAGAACCTGCACAAGATTTTGAAGCTCTACGAAAAATGGAAGGACAAATGTAAAACTACCGGTCGAAACCTTTCGAACGTGGAAGTTTCTTCAATACATTATTCTAAGGACTGTTCCCGTTCGCATTTCGAAGATTCAAAATACGTTGCGAAAATCCTCGTCCACTTGTACAAACATGGAGAGTGACTTCAAAATATTCCTATGTCCAATGGGAGGGGACCTATCCCAGACTTAAAGTTGCTGACTGCGTAGAGAGTTTTGCGGAATACTTTCTGAAGCACGCGAACACGGAGCGCTTGACGTTGAATGGAAGGACGTGTTACTGACTGCCCTCTGAAACTTTCCCTTCCAACTGCATGAATCCTTGCACAGCAGCCATTTCAATGGGACTGCCGGAGTTGCTGAGCGTTTCTGTTGCGGCACGGTGCCTTGGCAACCAACACACGACTGACCATGCATTCCATAGTCTGCAACAACAAGCATCATGAAAGCCGTTCTACTAAACATCAAGATCCTCTTGAAAATAAGACAGTGGAACACCTGGAGAAGATCTTTGGTGGTTCACGATCGGTATATCGCTGCCGTCGAATGTGGGAAAACTGATGCTGCGTGTGTCGCCGCAGCTCCAAAAGTACTTCATGTTCAAGGAGGGAACGAGAAAATATCCGGGGTTTTCCAGAGCTGAGAAGGCGCTGCTGTTTTGTCGCTACTAATGATCTCCCTGAGCTTAAATATCGAGTGTTTCTTCCCAGCGCCATTGCAAACACCTCTGCAGACTGAAGATCAGGATAGAGCTAAACAGCAACTGGCAGCTACCAGAGGGAATAAAAAAAACTTCCACTACCGGAGAAACTTCAAAAGTATTTAGACCTACACTATGATTAACTGAATTGTTTTGACAATATCCTACGCAAGATAAATTATCAAAGCAGAATTATGGTATTGTAATGATAAATATTTGCTGAAATTCTTCTTAAGTTTATATGCAATCAAAATCATTTGTATGGGAAAGTAATTTAAAAAAAATTAAAAATTGTATGACTCTGCATTTCTAGATTAAAAACTATTGGTTTCGATACAGGAGGCACAGCTTCCACAATTGCCATCTCTTGGCGAGATGAAAAATTTTAATGTGCTAATTAAGCTAGTGTGGCAGTTTCGAATTATCTTCCATATCATTCCCTTTTAGCGGTGTTTTGGACTTAGCGACTAATTAATTGTCGCCATTTGTTTCTGATATGTTATATTTCTTTTTTTTTCAGACAGGGATGTATAAGTTTGTGGTTACCATATTCACAGATTTTGGTTCCCTAGCCCTCAGTTGAGGGTGGGGTTCTGCCCACCTCAATCCCGTTTTATGGTTGATTCTTACTTTAAACACCCCCACTCTCGCCAACTTAAAAAAATTGCCGCACTTTGGCGAGCGTCGCAGTTATGCGCCTTTAGGAGTTATACGCAGAAGTTTGGAACGCCTTCCCAAAAAAGAACTGGTCTTAGAGCCCGCGACCGCCAGAACTTCCGGATAGAATAAAAATCTGAAAAGTTTTCTCAGCGCACACTATCCAACAGAGGTAGGAACAGTCGGCGTCTATGCAGTTTGAAACAAAAGCGTATATATATATATATATATATATATATTTAGGACCGTATCCGGTGCTCGGTTGATTCCTACTTTAGGACCCCCACTCTCGCCAACGAAAAAAATCGCCGCGTTTTGGCGAACCTTCCTGTCAATAGTCCGTGATCGGGCATGCTCACAAGTTTCAACGCTTCGCAGTGAAACTGGATTAAATTAATGTGAACAATTCAGCATTCAACGCACCAAATACGGAATTTGAAGATAATTATTAAAAATACATTAGTTGGCAAGTAAAATAAATGTAATGATGTACTTACATGTTCCAAATGATTTCATTTGACAAGAATTTATGAGCAGATTCTTTAAATTTATATGTATTTCCTTTATTAAAAGCGGATTCGTGAATTTTTACTTTATTTTAACCAATGAAGTATGTTGAATCGCAAAAATTTTAGGAAATGGAATCAGAATGTTAAAATAATTAACAAAAGAACTAATTCTGTAATGATTTTTAAAATTTTGCAAGGCAAATTTAAAACACTTCACCAAATTAAGAAACAGAATAGATATAAATTCACCGAATCCGCTGTTTAGAAATAGTTATTAATTAGTAAATTCGAAAAGAACTCAATTCTTATAAGTTAAAATATTAACATTTAAAATTGTTCTAGCAACAAATTTTCAGATGCCAGAAATTTTTGCGTCCGTAATATTAAATTATATCATTAATGCATAAATAAAAATACACATATATACTTTAATATTTAAAGTTACCCTAGCAACCAAATTTCCTTATCAGATTTATTTGTGCTTGACGATGCTAATATAAATGAGTTGAAATCGTCTGCTCCTATTAATACGTACCAATATGAAAATAAAACAGGAATTTAGTATCCAGTGTTTGCGAAATTATACTTTACTGGGTAAAAGCCAATAGAAATTTTCTAATCAAAGATCGAGAATGCGTAAAAGGATACTAAACCTTATCGTTGCCTACGTAATACTACATCTTATGAGCATTTCGTAGGCAGCGGCCTTATCAAAGATCAAAACTCATGACTGATCACGTGCAAAATCAACTGGAATACCGGTTGATTATTGAGAGAAATTTACGAATAAACCCTTTGCCGTATGGCTGCAATATAAATACAAAAATCGTAATGGCAACTGTATATCAATATTTATCGTCGCGTTGGCGAGAGTGGGGGTCTTAAAGTAGGAATCAACCCCGGTGCTCTTTACATAGCGATGTTTGTTTACATGTTTCATTTGGTGATTGTTCTGGCACCATCGTGGGCGATGCGTAGCGGGTGGTACCCTGCCGGTGGTAGTTTTGACTTGCAACCATAAAGAAATGTGTAACGCTTGGCGACGTTTATTTTTTGGAGGTATGATAATCCGCCAAATATTGCAAATTGGATATTTTAGAACTGATGAAAGATCCGAAATGTCTTGTATTTTCGCGCATGCGTAATTCTTATGTTTTATTCTAGCTATTGTCTGACGTACACAGATGAATGTAACGAATTCGCTTGCTCAATTTGACGTCACTAAGCTGTTAATTTGCGTTTGTGCGCATGCGTTATTGTTATTTTTCGTTATTTCGTAATCTAGCTATTCTAATTTGCTTCAACTTGTGCAGTTAATGATAACTACACCCTGTCAAAAAAAAAAAAAAAAAAAAACATTCTAGTAAAGGTGAAACTTCTTATGTTGTTTCATGCATTAAAAGTTATTTACTATAAAATATGAATTATGTTACATGTTACATATAATTATAACTTCTCATGTTTCTGTTGAGTAGTGCGTTCTCGAATAATTTCTTTTTGAGGGTGTACATCAGGTATGGGCAATCTTTGAGAAGTTGCGGGCCAATCTCTAGGATGTTAGCAAAGTCGCGGTACGTATAATTGGGATTTATATGGGATTTTGAATGGTTTATATGGGTTTCATAAGGGGTTTTCATATGCTCCGCGGGCGGAATCGAAAGCCATAGCGGGCCACATCCGGCCCGCGGTTGCCATGGTCAGGGTTAGCATATTTTCGAGGGGACCCCCTAAAGCGATGGTCGGACCCACTAATGTTTTTTTTTTGGGTCTTGCAAAGGGCCAGGCGTTAGCATATTTTCGAACTGGCCCTCTAAAGCGATGGCCGGACCCACTGTTAGGCTTCTGCGCGCAAAGTATTATACGCGAGTCGTTAAATTCAGCTTGTATCTCTGCGTTAATCAAATCAAGAATTTTTATGTCGTTGTTAAAGCGCATCTTCATACCGAACATCAACTCGAATGGAGAAGTGTGGATGCTTCTATGGAATGTGGAATTAAGAACTCGTTGTACGTCCGAAACGTGTAAATGCCATTTAGACGGATTGTTAATGGAAAGTTTAGCCAAAACTGAAATGATGACGGCGTTAAGGCGTTGCACCTGACCGTTGGCTCTGGGAAGTCCTATGGTAGTGGTAGGGGGGTACGGTATGGGATAGTTATGGAAATATGCAGAATATTATCCTTTGCAGAGTAGTCATTTAAAATGTTTTAGGTAAATGCTGAGGCTTTGTCAGAAATCATACGTGAAGGATTTCCGAAAATACATTTTTGAGATTCTAATTTTGATATAATTTCATTAGCGTCAGTAGACTTGGTGGGTAAAGGGTAAAATTTGCCATTTTCGATGATGTGGCTTAGGAATTCGATACTTTTATTTTAAAAAGAACATTTATTAAAATTAATTTCCAAGCCATAGTCGGAAGCAGTACTGAATACCAGTATCTTTCGGTGAAGAGCTTCATCATCATTTTGTGCAGGTATTATGAAATCATGAAGATACAGAAAAACACAATTTTGCAAAATTAGATCTTTAAAGACAGTATTAACATACTTTTGAAACACTGAAGGAGATAAGCAAAGACCAAAAGGAGCAACGCGGAACTGAAACTGTGTGCTAAAAATTACGCTTTATAACATGATGAAAGTAGGTTGCACTTCTATACACCTTTGCCACTTGTTACATTCCAAAGCCAGGATCATCCAAACTTCTTAGTCGCCGATTTTTCCTACCTCTGTTGGTGCGTATGTACAGAGAAACTTTCAGCTTTTATGCAATGAGGTTTGTTTGGCGGTCGCGGGCTCTTGCTGTATGATTATAGATAGCAAACTGTTTTATAAGTGCAGGTGAAATTGACGTAGCTTTAAGTCACATAACACACTTAAGATTGCAGTAGAGCTTAAATTGGATGAAAGCAGCATTTCGCTAGAAAAACTACTCCACGAGCGAAATAGTTTCTCCAAAAGAAAATCATATTAACAATAAATTCTATGGCAGCAGAATTTTTACTTTTTAATTACAGAATATTCTTTAACAAAACGTTTTTCCTATGAAATAAGAAAATATTTCTCGAAATCTCTAGTTTTATAACGATTTTGCGCAATGTTTTCAAAGCTTCGGGTATTTTTTAAAGTACCTTTTAATCATTACCAGTATTCCCGGAAAATTGTAGCATTTATGTATGCAAATCCCGAAGTACATTTGAGCATGAAGCGCCTGTGCAAGATTTTGAAGCTCTACGAAAAATGGAAGGACAATGGTGAGTACAGGTCGAAACCTAAGGAACGTGAACTTTTCGAACGTGAAATTCTTCAGTACATTGCTCTAAGATTGTTCCGTACGATTTTCGAAGATTCAAAATACATTGCGAAGATCCTCGTCTTTCTGTACAACCTGGAGGGCAACTTATTCCTGTGTCCAATGGAGGGGACCTATCCCAGAGTCAAAGTTCTTGATTACGTAGATAGTTTAGCGGAATATTTTCTGAAGCACGCAAACATAGAACGTTTGACGTTCAATGGAAAACGTGTTACTGACTGCCCTCTGAACTTTCCTTTCAACTGTCTGAATCCTTGTACAGCAGCCATTTCAATGGGAAAGCCGGAGTTGCTGAGAGTTCTTTTGCGATACGGTGCTTTGACAACCGACACACAGCTGACCATGCATTCCATAGCCTGCAACAACGACATCATGAAAGCCGTTCTGCTGATCATCAGGATCCTCTTGAAGGTAAGACAGTCCAACACCTGGAGGTCTTTCGTGGTTCCCGACCGATATGTGGCTGCTGTCGAATGTGGAAACCTGATGTTGCGAGTGTCGCCGCAGCTCGAAAAGTGCTTCATGTTCAAGAAGAGAACAAGAAAATATCCGGGGTTTTCCGAAGCTGAGAAGGCGCTGCTGTTTGTCGATACTAATGATCTCCCTCAGCTTAAATTTCGAGTGTTCTTCCCAGCGCCATTGCAACACCTTTGCAGACTGAAGATCAGGATGGAACTAAACAGAAACTGGCAGTTACCAGAGGGAATAAAAAAACTTCCGCTACCGGATAAACTTCAAAAGTATTTAGACCTACACTATGATTAACTGAACTGTTTTGACGATATCCTATATAAGATAAATTATCAAAGCAGAATTATGGTATTATAATGATAAATATTTGCTGAATTCTTCTTAATTTTATATGCAATCAAATCATTTGTATGGAAAGTAATTAAAAAAATTAAAAATTGTTCGACTCTGCATTTCTAGAATAAAATTATTGTTTCGATACAGAGGCACAGCTTCGACAATTACCATCTCTTGGCGAGATGAAAAATTTTAATGGGCCTATGTTCCGTATCCGGTGCCCCTTGGTTCTGGCGACATGGTGAGCGATGTTCAACGTTAGTAAAGTACCCTGCCGATGGTAGTTTGACTGGCAACCATAAAGAAATGTGTAGAGCTTGGCGACGTTTTTTTTAGAGGAATGATAATGCGTGAAATATTGTAAATTGGATAATTTAGAACTATTGAAAGAAGCGAAATTTGCACTTTCGGGCATGCGTAATAGTTGTTTTTTAATCTAGCTACTGTGTATGTGTGACGTAAGCAGATGAATGTAACGAATTCGCTTGCTCAATTTGACGTCACTAAGCTGTTAATTTGCGTTTTGCGCATGCGTTATTGTTATTTTTCGTTTTTTTCCTGTTCTTTCGTCTACTATTCCAATTTGCTTCAACTTGTACTAATGTTTTTTTTTCGGTCTCGCAGAGGGGCCCGCGTTAGTATATTTTCGAATGTATGTATCGATGAATGTAACGAATTCGCTCGCTCAATTTGACGTCATTAATCTGTTAATTTGCGTTTTGCGCATGCGTTATTGTTATTTTTCGTTTTTTCCTGTTTCGTCTACTATTCTAATTTGCTTCAACTTGTACTAATGTTTTTTTTTTGGGGGTCTCGCAGAGGGGCCCGCGTTAGCATATTTTCGAGGGGGCCCTTTTGAGGCGGTGGCCGGACCCACTGATGTTTTTTTTGGGTCTCGCAGAGGGGCCGCGTTAGCATATTTTCGAGGGGGCCCTTTTGAGGCGGTGGCTGGACCCACTGATGTTTTTTTTGGATCTCGCAGAGGGGCCCGCGTTAGCATATTTTCGAGGGGGCCCTTTTGAGGCGGTGGCTGGACCCACTGATGTTTTTTTTGGGTCTCGCAGAGGGGCCCGCGTTAGCATATTTTCGAGGGGGCCCTTTTGAGGCGGTGGCCGGACCCACTGATGTTTTTTTTGGGTCTCGCAGAGGGGCCGCGTTAGCATATTTTCGAGGGGGCCCTTTTGAGGCGGTGGCCGGACCCACTGATGTTTTTTTTGGGTCTCGCAGAGGGGCCCGCGTTAGCATATTTTCGAGGGGGCCCTTTTGAGGCGGTGGCCGGACCCACTGATGTTTTTTTTTGGAGGCCGCGTTGCAGAGGGGCCCGCGTCGGACCCACTGATGTTTTTTTTGGGTCTCGCAGAGGGGCGGTACGGCCCGGCACCCACTGATGTTTTTTTTGGGTCTCGCAGAGGGGCCCGCGTTAGCATATTTTCGAGGGGGCCCTTTTGAGGCGGTGGCCGGACCCACTGATGTTTTTTTGGGATCTCGCAGAGGGGCCGCGTTAGCATATTTTCGAGGGGGCCCTTTTGAGGCGGTGGCCGGACCCACTGATGTTTTTTTTGGGTCTCGCAGAGGGGCCCGCGTTAGCATATTTTCGAGGGGGCCCTTTTGAGGCGGTGGCCGGACCCACTGATGTTTTTTTGGATCTCGCAGAGGGGCCCGCGTTAGCATATTTTCGAGAAGGCCCCCTTGAGGCGATGGCCGGACCCACTGATGTTTTTTTGGGGTCTCGCAGAGGGGCCCACGATAGCATATTTTCGAGGGGGCCCTTTTGAGGCGTTGGCCGGACCCACTGATGTTCTTTTGGGGTCTCGCAGAGGGGCCCGCCCGGACCCACTGATGTTTTTTTGGGTCTCGCAGAGGGGCCCGCCCGACACACTGATGTTTTTTGGGGTCTCGCAGAGGGGCCCGCGTTATCATATTTTCGAGGGGGCCCTTTTGAGGCGGTAGCCGGACCCACTGATGTTTTTTTTGGGGTCTCGCAGAGTGGCTCGCGCGCCCTCCGAGAAAAATGTTTTTACACTACATAAATGGGGCTTTTACCAATATTTAGCAGGCTTTATACTAGATAAAATGAATATTCACTATTTGCGCCCCCCTCCGAAAGAGTTTCTGCTTCCGCCCTTGGAGAACATATGTAAAGCTGACGTCATAAACTTGAAAATCGTCTGGATTTTTTATCACATGTTGGTCTGGAAAATCGTTTTTTTTTTTTTTTTTTTTTTTTTTTTTAATCAGAATCTGAGTGGCAATTCTGATAATTAAACGCGGTGCATTTGAAGTATAGAATTTTCATTTAGTGTTAATTGCATGAAGATTGAAGTTTGGTGTTCTTTGATTCTGAGTCGAATAAGTTTGTGTTGACTTTTCCTTGTGTTTTTGATTCCGTTTTACGGACCCTTTAACGTAAGTTAGTGAGCGTCTCGGGGAATTTCTTCGTTAGTATGGATGTGTGGAATATAGAATGGGGGGGGGGGAAGTGAGGTAAGTGCTTCTTTAATTGTACTTTTTCTAATGTTTTGCTGTGGATTTGACTGTTTTATATAGTGTCATTTACTTAGAATTTGTGTTTCTTTGTAAAATTTTAGTGGTATATACTAGTGTTTATTCGTCACAAGACGGCGATAGCCGTTGGAGCTTGGCGGTCGCCAGGGAGGCTGGCGCATGGCTGGAGCTGGCGCCAAGGTCTGTAGCGCTCGCACTTGGCGATCGCCAAGCTCCAGCGGCTATCGCCGTGTTTACATGAGGGGCACCGTCTTGTATGATTTTGACCTGTTTAATGGGCTAATTAAGCTAGTGTGGCAGTTTCACAAGCTCTCTCCATATCAATTCCCTTTTAGCGGTGTTATGACTTTAGCTGACTAATTAATGTTCGCCATTTGGTTTCTAATATGTTATATTTCTTTTCTGTTTTCAGACAGGGATGTATAAGTTTGTGTTACATATTTCACAGATTTTGGTTCCCTAGCCCTCAGTTGAGGGTGGTGGTTCTGCCACCTCAATCCCGTTTTATGGTTGATTCTTACTGTTAACACCCCCCACTCTCGCCAACTTAAAAAATTGCCTAGCACTTTGGCGAGCGTCGCAGTTATGCGTCTTTAGGAGTTACGCAGAATTTTGAACGCTTCCAAAAAGAACTGGTCTTAGAGCCCGCGACCGCCAGACCTTCCGGATAGAATAAAATCTGAAAGTTTCTCAGCGCACACTATCTAACAGAGGTAGGAACAGTCGGCGTCTATGCAGTTTGAATAAAGCGTAATTTTTTTTTTTTTTAGGATTATAGTCCGTATCCGGTGCTCTTTACATATCGAGTTTGTTTACATGTTTCATTTGGTAATTGTTCTGGCATCATCGTGGGCGATGCGTAGCGGGTGGTACCCTGCCGGTGGTAGTTTTGACTGGCAACCATAAAGAAATGTGTAACGCTTGACGACGTTTACTTTTTGGAGGTATGATAATCCGCCAAATATTGCAAATTGGATATTTTAGAACTGTTGAAAGATCCGAAATTTCTTGCATTTTTGCGATTGCGTAATTTTTATTTTTTATTCTAGCTACTGTGTGACGTACACAGTTGAATGTAAGGAATTCGCTTGCTCAATTATTTTACAATCTTCGCCAGACTTATATTAACTGTACTTTCCTAGTTTCTAGCCAAATTCGGAAGATATCGTCAATCCTAGTTTGGTTTTGAAATTACTTTTTGGTAGCAAACTTGGATATCAATTTTAAAAATTTGCAAACATTCTGCGACTTCCAAGATTTTAATCTCCCGTTCCCCCAACACACACACCTCTGCGTTATCTGGCAAACACATGTGAAAAGATCTTCACCGCGACAGTTCATGTCTCTGTATAAATGATGTCTACCAAACCTGTCTACAAATCATCGTAGACAAAAACCTGGGACTGAACGAAATGGCACCCTAGTGCTAAAAATTACGCCTTATAAAATGACGAAAGTAGGTTGCGATTTTATACACTTTTGCCACTTGTTACATGCCAAAGCCAGGATCATCCAAGCTTCTTAGTCGCCGATTGTTCCTACCTCTGTTGGTGCGTACAGGGGTCGCGCTGGCTCTTTTTAAAGTTTCGCCAATCCATTCGCCAAAATTAGATTTTTCCGGACATCATTAAGAAATGCAATTGCCAATATTTTCGCCAAATCATATTTTCTTTCGCCAAACTAATTTTATTATCTCAATTTGCAACGTTGGCGATCGACAGCGCGACCCCTGGGTGCGTATATGCAGAGAAACTTTCAGCTTTTGTACCATGGGGTTTGCTTGGCGGTCGCGGGCTCTTGCTTTATCATTATAGATAGCAAATTGTTTTCTAATTGCTGGTGAAATTGGCGTAGCTTTAACTCACAATACAAAATTAAAGTTTCAGTAGAGGTTAAATCGGATTAAAGCAGCATTTCGCTAGAAAAATTACTCCACGAGCGAAGTAGTTTCCTAAAAAGAGAATCTTATTAACAAAAAATTCTGTGGCAGCAGAATTTTTACTTTTTATTTACAGAATATTGTTTAACAAAACGTTTTTCCTTTGAAATAAGAAAATATTTTTTGAAATCTCTAATTTTATAACGACTTTACGCTATGTTTTCAAAGCTTCGTAAATTTTTAAAAGTACCTTCTAATCATCGTCAGTATTCCAGAAAAATTTTAGCATTTATGCATGCAAATCCCGAAGTACATTTGAGTAAGAAGCACCTGTACAAGATTTTGAAGCTCTACGAAAAATGGAAGGACAATGGTGAGTACAGGTCGAAACCTTACGAACGTGAACATATCGAACGTGAAGTTCTTCAATACATTGTTCTAAGATTGTTCCGTACGAATTTCGAAGATTCAAAATACGTAGCGAAGATCCTCGTCTTTCTGTACAACCTGGAGGGCAACTTATTCCTGTGCCCAATGGAGGGGACCTATCCGAGAGTCAAAGTTGTTGACTACGTAGATAGGTTTGCGGAATATTTTCTGAAGCACGCGAACATAGAACGTTTGACGTTGAATGGAAAACGTGTTACTGACTGCCCTCTGAACTTTCCTTTCAACTGTCTGAATCCTTGCACAGCATCCATTTCAATGGGAAAGCCGGAGTTGCTGAGAGTTCTGTTGCGATACGGTGCTTTGACAACCGACACACAGCTGACCATGCATTCCATAGCCTGCAACAACGACATCATGAAAGCCGTTCTGCTGATCATCAGGATCCTCTTGAAGGTAAGACAGTCCAACACCTGGAGAAGGTCTTTGGTGGTCCCCAACCGATATGTCGCTGCTGTCGAATGTGGAAACCTTATGTTGCGAGTGTCGCCGCAGCTTGAAAAGTACTTCATGTTCAAGAAGAGAACAAGAAAATATCCGGGGTTTTCCGAAGCTGAGAAGGCGCTGCTGTTTGTCGATACTAATGATCTCCCTGAGCTTAAATATCGAGTGTTCTTCCCAGTGCCATTACAACACCTCTGCAGACTGAAGATCAGGATGGAACTATACAGAAACTGGCAGCTTCCAGAGGGAATAAGAGAACTTCCGTTACCGGAGAAACTTCAAAAGTACTTAGACCTACAGTATGATTAACTGAATTGTTTTGACAATATCCTGCATAAGATAAATTATCAAAGCATAATTATGGTATTATAATGATAAATATTTACTGAATTCTTCTTAATTTTATATGCAATCAAATCATTTGTATGAAAAGTAATTAAAAAAATTAAAAATTGTTTGACTCTGCATTTCTAGATTTAAAATTATTGTTTCCGTACAGAGGCAGAGCTTCGACAATTGCCATCTCTTGGCGAGATGAAAAATTTTAATGTGCTAATTAATCTAGTGTGACAGTTTCGAAACATCTTCCATATCATTCCCCTTAGCGGTGTTTTGACTTGGCGACAAATTAATGTCGCCATTTGTTCTAATATGGGTACTTACGTATTATCCCGGCGGTCCGCCAAGACAAGCGATTTTTTTGCCAAGAGAAATACCGCGCAAATGAAATTATTAATGGTTTTGAATACGATTGGCAACAGTTTGGCAACTCATTTTAAGGAAAAACAGTTTGGCGGAAATGACCGCCGGGATAATATGTAAATACCCTAATATGCTATATTTCTTCTTTTTTTTTCAGACAGGGATGTATAAGTTTGTGTTACATATTCATAGATTTTGGTTCTCTAGCCTTCAGATGAGGGGTGGGGGCTCTGCCTCCTCAATCCGTTTGATGGTTGTTTCATTACTTTATCGCCCCCACTCGCGCCAACGTAAAAAATTGCCGCACTTTGGTGAGCTTCACAGTTATGGGTCTTTAGGAGTTACGCAGAAGTTTGAACGCTTCCAAAAAGAACTAGTCTTAGAGCCCGCGACCGCCAGACCTTCCGCATACACTGGTGTGCAAAAATTAAGGACGAGATGGTTTTTTCAATATAATTTTGTACAAAAGCTTTCCAAATCAACACATTTAATACCATAAGATCCCCAATACGTAAGGACATGAGTAATGTAAGCAACACTTACTAAAAGAGAAATCAGAGGGATAAAAAGAAGCTTTATTGAAAAAGTAGCATGGAGCGCAATGCGACTGAAGGCCGAAACATCCCTGTGATGGGTGTCCAACAAGAAACATCCGGTCTTTAATAGGGGATATGATCTCCCCTGACTGCTAGGCAGGTTTCACAGCGTCTGCCCATGCTGAGAATGAGGGTGTCAATGAGTTGTTGAGGCATTGCTGCCCATTCGTCTTGCAGCGCCAATCGAAGCTCCGGAATCGTTACTGGTGGTAAGGTACGAGCTGCCAAGCGTCTGCCTAGAAAATCCCATACATGCTCGATGGGATTGAGATCCGGAGATCGTGCCGGCCAATCCATACGTTCACTATCCTCACTCTCTAAGAGTTGTTCGGCAGCTACTGTGCGATGACATGGTGCATTGTCGTCCATGAAAAGGAACTGCGGACCCATAGCGCCTCTAAAAAGACGCACATATGGAAGAAGAATCTCGTTACAATAACGGGTCCCGTTGACTGAACCTGCGTCGAAGATGTGAAGGTCTGTACGACTACCAAGCATGATGCCTCCCCAAACGAGAACACCGCGACCTCCATACCTGTCCCTTTCAATGATGTTCGAGGGATGATTGCGGCTTCTCCGCTCTCTCCAGATGAGTATGCGATGAGAATCGCTACTCAGACTGAATCTGCTCTCATCTGTAAAGAGTACTCGTCCCCATTCATTGTCTCTCCAATTCCGGTGTTCCCGGCACCACAGAGAACGCCTTCTCCGATGGGCAGGCGTTAGAGGTACACACCGTACAGGGCGTCGTGCAAACAGACCACCACCGTGCAGTCTTCTGGCCACGGTAAAACGCGATATCGGTCGTCCAGTCGCCTGTGTCGTGTGTCTAGCGATTTCTCCCGCTGTCTGCCGCCTGTTTCTTCTGGCCTGTAAGGCAATATACCGGTCATCTGCGGGTGTGGTTACTCGTGGACGACCACTACTAAACCCCCGGATAGCTGTTCCTGTAGTTTGAAATTGTCTCCAAAGTCGTGAAACGATGCTGTGAGCAATTCCGAACTCTGCAGCCACACTTGTCACACTGCGGCCTTCCTTCAAGTTCCCAATGATTCGACCTCGGGTAAAAGCATCCAGATGTCGTCTAACAGTTTGATTATTCGCCATTTCTCGCTGAGGCAGCAACTGGGTGTGATTTGTAACTGCTATACGGCGTGCAATCTCTTTGCCAGAAATACTGATCTTACACCGACAACATGCTATATACTACTCAGACACTCCCCCATTACGTCTACCTGCATATCTGCGCATGTGCTACCACCGTACATCACCTTACTTAATCTCCTGATTGGTCTTTCTG
>JAWZYV010003916.1:0-12512 GCA_038373885.1 Cheiracanthium punctorium | reverse complement strand
TCCAGGAATGGCTAACAATGGCCGCATTCGTAAACGATAAACTCGTTTCGCGTTTACGAATGCAGCCATTTTTATCCATTCCTGGATACTTTTAGCTTTGATTTTAGGCATATTTTCTCCGGCAGAGATGGCAACAGTGATTCGTTGGGTAAAAGCGACAAATCGGCGAAGAAGCGAAAATTTACTCGTACGGAAAAACGGAGCTTTTTGTTCAGCCTGTATATATCCCAGTGAGCCATGTTAAAAGCCTAACGCGCTGAGCTATCCGGGCCTGAGAGTCAAGTTGTATTTATCTATTGACAAGGAATAACATTATTAACCGTATTTCAGGCCTCACCAAGGCACAGTGATTATGTCACTGGAAATGAGAGACGGCCGAAGTGTGTGGTTCCAGGTTCGGGTCCCATTGCGCGGCTGTCGATCTAACGGTCTGGAGTTTTAGTAGGTTTTCTCCAGGTGTAACGTGAATACGCGTGGGAACCCCTTAGAAAGTCCATCTACCGAGACACCCCCCCTTCCCCATCCTTTGCAGATCGCCCTAGTGTAGCGTTGCCATAATCACGCGAACAAAGAGGATTTTTTTCCAAGGTATCAAAATAACCTCGTCTAAAAAAATGACAACTTTTTTAGAAGTTTTTTTTATGAGATTCTATTTTGATTTTCCGTCATCGCGTCAGGCTTAGAAACAAGTCGCCTCCACTTTATGAAAATTAGAAGTATTAAAGTAGTTTTTAGCAGTGGCGTAGCGAGCAAAACTGGCGTCCGGTGTACTATACCTCTTTGGCGCCCCGGTGGGAGCGGCGTCCGGAGCACGATAGACCCCCTTGCACCGCCCCCTCACTACGCCACTGGCTGCTAGATCCCGTTAGGAGTACTGGTTAGGATACCTGGTTCTCGCCTAAGGATGCCCGGATTCGATTCTCGGGGGAGGGAGAAGGGTTCCATTGTGTCAGTGGCGTACACAAGGGAGGGGTCCGAGGGGTCGGGACCCCTCCCAAAAAAGCTGTCAATTTTCCTTCGTTAAATTGTCTTGTAATTTTTAATTTTTAAATATGTTAGAAGACATCACATTCTTCTTTTCAACAAGTAAGATAGATAAATAAATACACAGTAAAGTAGGTTACGATAAAAAATCCTTATTTTTTCAACTGGTTGATGTCACAGCTTTATGTGTTGGACCCCATCCAAGAGAAAATCCTGTGTGTGCCACTTCATTGTGTAATGGTCAAGTTTCACGATAGCTGTAACAAACTTTCATAAAATAACTTCATTTTTAGTTGCAAAGAAAACGTTTGTTTAATTTGTAACTTGTTTTATTTGTAACTAAAAAGCAAAAAACAAAAATTAATAAAAGTACAATCTTTAAAAGTAGAAACTTTTTATTATGGAGCCCTAAAATGCATAAAATAAAAATTTATTCTTGCAAAAATATGCTATAAATGAATGAAAGTTTCAAAACTAAGAAAACTTTTGATAAAAATGCAGATATTTCATTTTTGCAAGAGATGAAAAATTTTAAATGTTCAAAATATTTTATTATTCATTCGAGTCCAATTATTTATTTATGAAGTATGTGTTTCTTTTTCTTTTCTCCCTCTCTTTTTTTCTTTAGCACGGGAATAAGGGGAATAAGGCTTTATATTGAACAACCAACTCAAATATCAGTATATATTTTTTCAAATATACAGTTTAATTAGACAAATACAATTATATTCTAGTTTATGCCTGTGGAAAGTTTCCAAGACGATTGGGTCTAACGATATCGGGCAACTGAATTTCCAGGTTTAAAAGTATAATTCTTTTCTTTTCGCAATTTCCAATGTGTACTGAACTCATGCAAAATTTCTCAGTTGCACAATGATTGGTTTAATGGCATTTTGGAAGTTGAAAATTCCAGCAAATCCCTAATCGAAGAACTGTAAGATTTTTAAATTAGCTACACACTTAAATCTTTTGATAAAAACTAACACTCCTTTAATGATTAAATTTCTTATCAGCTGATTTAAATCCTTTTACGCTGAAAAATACTCGTTATACTCATGGTTAAGACAATAATTTCTTATCTCCTCCATTCGCCTCAATGCTCCCGATTCGCTAGATTCTACTTAGCTCAATTTTCACAATATTTTTGTCTATTTGAGTATTCTCTCTTCTCCCCCACGACCCATATCCTATTACTATCACGTGACCAACGCTCTTCAACGGATAACGGTTCATAGTCACAAACGCGGGCATCGAAGGACAAGCGTGTCGTTATCAAAAGATTTAAGCGTGTAGGTGCAAAATTTCAAACAAATAGATTTTTAAAAAAATGTATGTATTTGTAGACGAACATTTCCGTAAAACGACCATAAAATGAAAGTATTATCTAATGCTCTCCCATGTAGTGGTGCACACAGGACTTTCTCTTGGAGGGGGTCCGTCCAGCTCATAAAGATATACACCATCCAGCTGAAAAAATAATATTTTTATAAATTCGTGACGCTCTTTTATTGTGCTTTCATTTAGTTACCTTAACTGCTAAAAAGAAAAATTTTATGAAGTCTTCTAACCAGGGTTGGCTTTTTACCGGTAAAAACTGGTTTTTACCAGGGCATGGTGAAAACTAGGTTTTTACCGGTAAAAACCTGGGAAAAAGGGGTAAAAACCTAATGATACAATAAACTCACAGAGTCATAAACTGTATATTAATGCTATTTATAAAACTGTATTCTCATGTAACTGATGTGGATATATCATCATCAGGACATCATGATGATACAAGCTACATTATGTGATTGTGCAAACTACATTATGTAACAAATAATATTTGTAAGCGTTTAGTTTTCATTAAAATGATTAAGATAAGTTGAGTGTAGTAAAGGTATATTTACAATTTTCCTTTAAGTAAAAATTATTAAACTAGCCTGCATTACATAATTGTAATAAATAGTGTAATGTGCCTTCTCATAATAATTGTTTTAATAAGTTTAATAATGATAAATGTACATTATCTATAAATTTGAATTTCTTGTAAGATGAAAACATGGATGAAAGTTTTCTGTGTTTATTATATTCCTTAAAATGAACTATTTTCGTATAGCATTCTTTTACTTACCAAATCAGACACTGAATTAGGTGAATATTGTTATATAGAAATGGAAATAGTGATATTAAATGTCCTGAACTTTTATCCCAGAGAAAATGAAAAAATAGCAGATGAATCTTCATTGGTTGCTTGTGGATTAAGGCCGATTGACTGCACTAGGATTCTAATCCTATTGGGGAATACCTTCCTAATCGTAAGGGATCCTAGCCAGTATTTATGTGCGATTTCTGAAAAAAAAATCCACGGAAAACTCCGAACAGCTAGATCAACAGGCACGACCAGGGTATGGACCTGGCACCTCCCACCATCCAGTTTCGATAGCAGAACCTCTCAGCCATTGATGGAGAGATAAATCTTCAAAAAGTGACAAAAAATAGTCAAATTATTAAGTTTCTCATAAAGGTTGTAAAAACCCTGGTAAAAACATGTTTTTCCAAAGACGGTAAAAACCGTAGTAAAAACCGGTAAATACCATCAGACGGTAAATACCGTCCAACCCTGCTTCTAACATATTTAGATGTACACAATTACATGACTTAACGAAGCAAAATTAATAACTCTTTTGGGAAGGGGTCAGACCCCTTGGAACCCTCCCTTGTGGGCGCCACTGATCCCATGCGGCCTACGGGCTCCTATCATTTCAGAGGCCTCCAGTGTAGACCATCGGAAGGATAAAACGGTAAATTAAAAGCCAGAAAAACATTGCAAGTTATCAAAAAAATTCTAAATTGTTAAAAATGTGCCTGCAATGAATAAGGAAAAAAATTAGACCCGAGAACGAATGCAATTTTAATAGTTATGCGAAGCAAAATAGACCTTCCCACACCGGGAATCGAACCCGTGCCGCTTGGGTAAAAGCCTGGAATCCTAACCACTAGACCATATATGAACACATTCGTTACTTCCTCGTGTTTTTATATAAGACTTGAGATTTAAAAAAATATTTCTTTATAAAATGAAATTAGAAATGATATATATATTTTTTTATCCGCTTGTATATCATACCATTCGATCTTCCTAATAGTCCAGGAAAATTAGACCAAAAAAACAGCAGATGGGGGAAAAAATTTATATATTTTTGAAACTTCGGGAAACACTAATTGGGTATGTAGTTGTATGAAACAGAAAAGTTCCCCCCTCTCGGGGTGCCGCGTCCCCCTTTTGCCCCCCCCCAAAAGGTCACTTTTTCAGATTTTCACTTCTATCTCAAAAACCGCTCATCTTACCAAAAAAATGTCAATTACAAAATGAAAGCCGATAAAATTTCCTACAAGACTGTAATTGGTTATTTTTTTCTATATGCAATAGTTTTCGAGATATGTTTTAGACAAAATCGCAAATTTTTGGAAAACGCTTCTTTTTATCCCGATTTTTAACCAATAATGTCTTTTAACTCTTCAACCCTCAGTTTTACAGCAATTGTCTATGTAACAAAGTTGTAGAGTATTCAATTACCTTTAAAGTGAGTTATTATTTGTAACTTTAAATGATCAAAAGTTACTGCAATTTGAAATTTTCAATTAATTTAGCAAATTTGAATGAAAACTATATTGCGCGTCAAAGTATGACAAAATCTAGGAAAAAAAATTATAAAGTTTTGAAACTTTGGGAAAACATTGGTTGGGGATGTAATTGTATGAAACAGAAAAGTTCCCCCTCTCAGTGGGCCACGTCCCCCCTTTAGCCCCCCCCCCCCTCTAAAAAATGACCTTTTTGGGATTTTCACTTTTATCTCAAAAACCGTACGTCTTAGCAAAAAAATGTCAGTTACAAAATGAAAGCGGAGGAACTTTCCTACAAGATTGTTGGGTGTTATTTTTTTCTAGATACAAAAGCTTTCGAGATTCTTTTAGAAAAAATAGCAAATTTTTAGAAAACGCTTCTTTTATCACTATTTTCCCACTAACTTTGCCTTACAGCTCTTTAACCATCAGTTTGACAGGAATGGGTTAAAGCAAAGTTTTAAAGTATTCAATTACCTTTAAATTTAATTTTTCATATGCAATTTCATTTTTAAATGATCAAAAGTTACAGCAATTTGAAATTTTCAATACATTTTAGGGAATTCGAATGAAAAATGCATTGTGCGTCAGAGTACAAGAAAAAACCTAGGGAAAAGCTTATAAACGTTTGAAACTTGGGGAAAACACTGGTTGGGTATGTAGTTGTATGAAACAGTCTCTAGGGGTGCCGCGTCCCCCCTCTTAGCCCCCTCCCCCTCAAAGTTCCCTTTTTAGATTTTCATTTTTATCTCAAAATTGGTGCTTCTTAGCAAACATGCCAATTACAAAATGAAAGCTGATAAAATTTCCTAGAAGATTATAATTTTTATTTTTTTATGTATCGAATTATTTATTATTCGATATCTTTATAATTAGTATTTTTTTTTTCTATATCAAATATTTTTTTCTATCCAATAGCTTCGAGATATGTTTTAGAAAACCTCGCAAATTTATGGAAAACGCTTTTTTTCATCCCATATTTCGACTAACTTTCCTTCTAGCTGCTGATTCTTAATTCAGAGAATCGAACTGTCCCTGTTTTGATAAAGTTCTATTAATTTATTATAGTTATCTTTGATTAGGTTCATTATGTTTTTAATTTAGATTATTTGCATAAAGTTTTGATATTCATCTATATTATTGTTTCTTCTTATTTTATGTGGCATAAGGGGACAGCCTCCAAATACATAGTGTAGAGGATCACCAACTACACCGCAATTGCAGTTCTCTGTATTTCTTCTGTTTATTCTATATAAGTATTTTGGAAAGTTGCCCCAGCCAGTAATGAATTTAACACCTATTGTATTGTTTATGTCAAAATTATGTTTAACTTTAGGTAAGAAATTATACGTATGCCTGCCAGTTTCACTATTGTTCCACCAGATCTGCCAATTATTCATTAGTTGCTTATTGATTAGATATACTATTTTAGATCTGGGTACTGGAAGTGATCTATTGCTGATTGGGTAGTTATTAATCAATGGTAATTTTGCTAAATAATCTGCTCTTTCATTCCCCAGTGTCCCACGTGTGCTTTAATCCATATAATTATAATTTGTATTTCACTATTATTCTTAATTATGTTATATAGTTCGTTTAATATTTCAGTATACGGATATAGAGACTTCAGTTTTTCAACCGTGGACCTGTTATCAGTAAAGATCTTAATATATTTATAGTTATTTGTAACCGCCCATTCCAAAGCTGTCACTATGGCAAGTTGTTCTGCTTGATATCTGCTGTTAAAAATATTTATCCTTTCTGAGTATTCTTGTATTGTTTCGTTACTGTTGTTACAAGCCATATAACCAAAGGCAGTGCCATTTGTCATTTTAGATCCATCTGTGTATATTTTTATGTATTTATCGTCTACTATGTCATTTTCTATTGAATCCATGATAGTTAGCTGTTTATTACTTCCTTGTACGTAGTATAAGGAAGTAATGTGATCCCGAAAAATTTTGGGGGCCAAATTTCGACGAAAAAAACGATTTTGACTACCTCTAAATTTAATTTTAAGAATTTTTTCAATGCATCTCATCGTAAGCTAGCATGCACGATTATATAAACGCGTCTGCAACTCATTTTGACCAGCGGCGAGTCTATTATGGCCAGTTTTTCCATGCCGTCTGTACGTACGTACGTACGTATGTATGTAACTCGCATATCTCAAAAACTATTGGTCGTAGAATGTTGAGATTTGATATTTAGGATTGTTCTATGATCTAGTTGTGCACCTCCCCTTTTGGTCGCAATCGAATGGATAGTTTATGTACTGGACCGCTCAAAAGTTTCGAAATACATTACGCTCTATGGGCCGAAATTCATTAAACTTGCATATCTCAAAAACGATTAGGCGTAGAATGTCGAAACTTCATATTTTGGATATTTGTAACATCTAGTTGTGCACCTCCTCTTTTGGTTTCATTCGACTGGGTAGTTTAACTACAGGACCTCCCAAAAGATTCGAAATACATTACGCTCTATGAGCCGAAATTCATTAAACTCGCATATCTCATAAACTATTAGGCGTAGAATGTTGAAACTCTATACTTAGGATTGCTGTCACATCTACTTGTGCCGCTCCACTTTCGGTTCGATTCGACTGCATATTTTATCTACAGGGCGGCTCAAAAGATTCTAAATACATTACGCTCTATGGGCCGAAATTCATTACAGCGTATTTTAGTGGTATTGGGCTATTTCAAACGACTCAGATGTGATATATGCTGTTAAGAGTTACAAAATGAATTTCTCCATTAAAAAAAGTGTCTTTATCATTTATAGTTCTGCTACAGGAACACTCAAAAGATTTCCAATACGGTCAATGGCAATTTTAGTGGTATTCATCCATTTCAAGCACAATACCGTCACCACATAAGTTAGGTAATGGTCCGACCACGGTCACGTGCCTCCCTCAAGAACTACGCCAAAAATCGCCAAGCTTGGCGACTTTCGGTGTACGTGTGTGCGTATTTAACTCTCAAATCTCAAAAACTATTATGAAATTTCATATATAATATTGTTGTAACATCTAGTTGTGCATCTCGATTTTTGGTTCCAATCTACTGGAGAGTTTATTTACAGGACCACCGAAAAGAATTTCAGTACTTTAATGTCTATGGATGGACATCTTCAATATAATACAACTGTAGACAGTCATTGTTTGGTACATGCCCAAAATCTCGCCGTCTGTCGTCGACCTTGGCGAGTTTTGACGAAATATCGCCAAATTTGGCGATAGTCAGTCATTTGGTCCATGCCCAAAGTATCGCCATTTGTCATCGTTCTTGGCGAGTTTTGGCGAAATATCGCCAAATTTGGCGATAATCTGTCATTGTTGGTCCATGCTTAAAATCTCGCCAAATGTTCGTCGACATTGACGAGTTTCGCCGAAATATCGCCAAATTTAGCGCCAAAAATTATTTCGTATTTTATATAACTCTAAAACTTTAACCCGTAGAATTTTGAACTTTTGTATTTAGAACTATATTGTAATATCTAACTGTTTTCAATATCTTTTTTGACAGCAATCGACTGGGAATTTATTTACAGGGTGAGCCAAATGACTTTAAATACATTGAGGTGTATGGAAGCATTCAATTCATTGAAAGTCTGTGGTCAATGACTACTTTGGATATCCCCAAAATCTCGCAAACTATCTCAAGCTTGTCAGCTTTTGGTGAAATATCGCCAAATAATGTGTCAGAAGGAAATCTTTCAAACTGAACTCAGCTTGGCGATATCGAAATATTTGGCTAGAAATCGCTAAATCTTACTATTACTGATATTTTATCTCTTTCAAACAAATAAGTTTAGAGGAAGTGCGTCGAAAATATTTTTGATTTAATAGACGTGCAAGGAAGTCATGTGTTGTACACATCAGATTTTTTAGTATATTGCATTCTGGATAATGGTACGAAGGTATGGGTTGTTCTATTGTATAATTATCTGGTAATTCTGAGTCTGGAAAATTCAAGTTTAGCTTTATTGCTTTATATTTTTCTATCTCTTTCTTAAGTACCAGTTCTATTGGGGGAATGCTTAGTATAGTACATAATGCGGAATGGGCGGTGTTAGCGTTGGCCTTAGATATTTTAATAAGTGCTAATTTTTGGATTGCCCACAGTTTGTAGATTGATTCTCTGGTAAGGTTAGGTGCCCAAGCGGGGGCGGCATACGTTAGCTGTTTTTCGGTTACCGTGCTGTACCAAGTTTTTAACATTTGAGGGCGTACCCCCCAGGACACCCCACTCACCAGAGACATATTATTAATAAATATTGAGACTTTTTCGTTTAAGTATTTTATGTGTGGTGTGAAAGTTAATTTGTTATCGATAATTATTCCTAGATATTTTAGTTCAGTTACCGATTTTATTTTTTGATTGTCTATTTTATATCGCGGTTTAGTTCTTGATTTTATGCCTATGGTGATCGCCTGCGTTTTTTGAATCGAGATTTTTAATTTTAGTTTATTGCATATTTCATTTAATTTTGTTATTTTTTGATTTTTTTTATTTTGCAGTTTTTTCTATGGTGTTGTCCGATTCTAGCAGTACAAAATCATCTGCGTATGCATAGAAATTATCTGTTTCTTCGTCCATTTGTTTTAATACTGTATTTGAGGTGATCAACCATAGGAGGGGACCCAAACATGAACCCTGTGGGCAACCCTTATATATGTTGTGGACTATATTTCCGGAACTATTTTTAATTACTATTTGTCTATTGTTCAAGTAGTCTTTGAGTATTGCTTTTAGATAGTCGGGAAGAGGTGATGCATCTATTTTTTTTTTAATTATTACCCATTCAATATTATCAAATGCGCCCTGGATGTCAAAAGACACCAGGACGACATATTTATATTTTGCTTTTAGACCTCTAAGGCGGCCAACGACATGATATAGCAGGTCCACTGTGCCCCTGCCCTCACGGAAACCGTATTGATTTCTATGCAAATATTTTTTATTTTCTAAGGCTACAATAGTTCTTATCTTAATAATTCTTTCCAAAATTTTCCCTGCGGTGCTTAGAAGGCTGATAGGTCTATAAGAGTTTGGCTGACTAGGGTCTTTATTATTTTTCTTAAAGAAAATGACTGAAGCTATTTTCCAGGCATCCGGAAAGGAACCAAGACGAAGGCAGGTGTCATATATAGTTATGAGGTCTAATTTAAATTTATACTTCAGATTGTTTAAAATGTATGTGTCTATTTTGTCCAATCCGGGTGCCTTTTTAGGATTTTGTGATGCTATTGCTCTTAGTAACTCAATTTCGGTTAACGGTTCTTTTATATAGTCCTGGTATATAGATATTGAGTGGTCAGGATGGCTGTTGGTTTCATGGCTATTATCTGTGATTAAACTATTATTAGATATATCAGGACTATTAACGGATTGTGAGGTTTTAAAATGTGCATTTATTAATGTTTCTATTATGGTTACATAATCATCTGTTACGTTGTTACTAGTAAATACGGTTTCCAGAAAACAGGAGCTATACGAGCCCTTGGTAATTTTAAAACAAGACCCATAGGTCCTACACTGATCTCGACAAAATTACCTCCAGGACTGCTCTTTTGCTTTTGTTATTGCTTTTCTATATTCGGCTCTGACCCTATTATAGTTTATTTTTATGTTATTATTGTCTGGGTTATTTATTTTCTTTTTATATAAGGCTTTTAATTTATTTCTCTGTATTGATAATTGTTTATTCCACCATTTTATTTTTTGTACGAAATTCTTTTTCTTTTTCTTAAATGATTTGTCATTAATAGGGATCCAGGTTTGTTGTAATTTGAATATTGATTGAAAGTCCGGTCTATTGTTATTATCTTTCAAATCTAGTATGATTGGTTGAATTCTATTTCGCCATAGTGTATTAAATTTTTTAAAATTGCTGTGTTTCGTTTTGTATTTAAAGTCATCAAATAGTTGTAATTTAAAATCTAGTTGTGTATGAATATATCTATGGTCAGAGCCGTTTTCGTCCAAGAGTACATGCCATTGTTTTATTTTATTTGTTATATTAAGTGAGGCTATAGTGAGATCGGGGTGTCCTTTATTTCCTATATGGGTGAAGGTAGCTGGGGCCATGGGCTCATTAACAACGATTAGGTCCAGTTCGATAGTAAGCTCTTGCAAAAACCTTCCTCTTTCATTTCTGTCCCCATAGGGGTGTTACGGTGTTGCCACAAGGTATGGATTTTTGTTTTGTTGGCCATTGTCGGACGAATGGTTCGCGAGTTATAGCCATTTGAAGTTCGCCAATTTGGGCGACCTAGGTATAAAATGTTAAAACCCAAATTTTAACTATAACTGAAAGTAAATCGCGCAAAAGGACATCTATTGGCACCAATATTCCCCTTACTAAGGCTAAGTCGTCGGGTATATAGAACTGGAGATACGGGAGGCGCCGTTTACATTGTCATTGGAACGGGCGGCAGGGGGCGGTATTTTGAAATAATCAAACCTGGTTTTAACTATCTTCCAATTGAGATAAAATTATGAAACTTGGTGGGTGTTTATGTCTTGCCAAGTCAAATCTTTTGATATTTTGTTGGACATTGTGGGACGTATAGTTCGCGAGTCATAGCCACTTGAAGTTCGCCAAGGATGGCTAAAATGGCTGTGTAAACACTTGCATTTTATTTTATCGAAAAAAAGGGCTCTTTTCTGAACAGGCGAACATCCACTGGTCTTCTGAAGACCGGAAAAGACCGTGCAAGGCCACCGGAACCATACATGGGAAGATGCGGGTGGATTTTACCCTTTATAGGCGTGAAGTGACGGAGACGCCCAGATCGCATTACTGCGGCGAACACTATTTTTAACTATGTTCCAATATAGCCAAAATTATGAAACTTGGTGGGTGTTACGGTGTTGCCACAAGGTATGGATTTTTATTTTGTTGGCCATTGTCGGACGAATGGTTCGCGATTTATAGCCATTTGAATTTCGCCAATTTGGGCGACCTAGGGATAAAATGTTAAAACCCAAATTTTAATTATAACTGAAAGTAAACCGCGCCAAAGGACATCTATTGGCACCAATAGCCCACTTACCAAGCGGCTAAGTCGTCGGGTATATAGAACTGGAGATACGGGAGGCGCCGTTTACATTGTCATTGGATAGGGCGGAAGGAGGCGGTATTTTGATTTAATCAAACCTCGTTTTAACTATCTTCCAATTGAGATAAAATTATGAAACTTAGTGGGTGTTTAGGTCTTGCCAAGTCAAATCTTTTGATACTTTGTTGGACATTGTGGGACGTGTAGTTCGCGAGTCATAGCCATTTGAATTTCGTCAAGGTTTGCTAAAATGGCAGTGTAAACACTTGCATTTTATTTTATCGAAAAAAAAGGGCTCTTTTCTGAACACGCGAACATCCTCTGGTGTTCTGAAGACCGGAAAAGACCGTGCAAGGCCACCGGAACCATAGATGGGAAGATGCGTGTGGATTTACCCTTTATAGGCGTAAATTGACGGAGACGCCGAGATCGCATTACTGCGGCGAACACTATTTTTAACTATGTTCCAATATAGCCAAAATTATGAAACTTGGTGGGTGTTACGGTGTTGCCACAAGGTATGGATTTTTGTTTTGTTGGCCATTGTCGGACGAATGGTTCGCGAGTTATAGCCATTTGAAGTTCGCCAATTTGGGCGACCTAGGGCGGCAATTTGGGCGACCTAGGGATAAAATGTTAAAAACCCAAATTTTAATTATAAATGAAAGTAAATCGCACCAAAGGACATCTATTTGCACAAATAGCCCACTTACCAAGCGGCTATGTCGTCGGGTATATAGAACTGGAGATACGGGAGGCGCCGTTTACATTGTCATTGGATAGGGCGGAAGGGGGCGGTATTTTGATTTAATCAAACCTCGTTTTAACTATCTTCCAATTCAGATAAATTTAT
>JAWZYV010003915.1:0-13137 GCA_038373885.1 Cheiracanthium punctorium | reverse complement strand
GAGCGGCACAGCCAGCTGCGTCAAAAAAGGATCTCTAGATCTGTGGCAACGCGATGAACGTTTCGATCGTCGGCCATCTTGCTGGTTGTTCAGTCGAGCGATGGCAACGGCTGCCCTTTTTTTCAGCATTGGGAAAGGGTTGCGCCTCAAAGGGTTTAAAGCTGTTCAAAAATCCCGTGACGACGATCGCTCTTCGGGTGGTACACCAGTAAGCTTTGAAAACAAACGCATAATGTTAAACCAGCGTTTCTCAACCTGTGTGCCGCGAGAGTTTTTGAAAAATTATTAAAACTGCGAGGTTTCGTATCAGTAATATGACATTTTCTATTTATCATGTACTGTCTTGTGCGCTTTCACTGATCTATACACCATGAAGCGCGAAACTTTTATTTCATAGCATGAAAAAACAAGCTCGGCCCTCTCTCATTTATCTTTTTACTTCCTTGTACGTAGTATAAGGAAGTAATGTGATCCCGAAAATTTTTGGGGGCCAAATTTCGACAAAAAAACCGATTTTGACTACCTCTAAATTGAATTTTAAAAATTTTTTCGATGCATCTCATCGTAGGCTATCATGCACGATCATATTAATGCGTCTGCAACTCATTTTGACCAGCGGCGAGTTTATTGTGGCCAGTTTTTCCATGCCGTCTGTACGTACGTACGTACGTACGTATGTATGTAACTCGCATATCTCAAAAACTATGGGTCGTAGAATGTTGAGATTTGATATTTAGGATTGTTCTATGATCTAGTTGTGCACCTCCCCTTTTGGTGATAATCGAATGGATAGTTTATGTACAGGACCGCCCAAAAGATTCGAAATACATTACGCTCTATGGGCCGATATTCATTAAACTCGCCTAACTCAAAAGCAATTAGGCGTAGAACGTCCAAACTTCATATTTTGGATATTTGTAAAATCTAGTAGTGCACCTCCCCTTTTGGTTCCATTCGACTGGATAGTTTATCTACAGGACTGCCCAAAACATTCGAAATACATTACGCTCAATGGGCCGAAATTCATTAAACTCGCATATCTCAAAAACTATTAGGCGTAGAATGTTGAAACTTTATATTTAGGAACGTTGTAACATCTAGTTGTGCACCTCCCCTTTCAGTTCCATTCGACTGGATAGTTTATCTACAGAACTACCCAAAAGATTCGAAATACATTACGCTCTATGGGCTGAAATTCATCAAAGCGTTTTTTAGAGGTATTGGGCTATTTCAAACGACTCAGAAGTGACATTTGCTGTAAAGAGTTAGAAAATGAATTTCTCCATTAAAAAAAGTGTCTTTATCATTTATAGTTCAGCTACAGGAACACTCAAAAGATTTTCAATACATTACGGTCAATGGCAATTTTAGGGGCATTCATCCATTTCAAGCACAATGCCGTCCTACCACATAAGTTAGGTAATGGTCAGTCTACGGTCACGTGACTCCCTCAAGAACTATCCAAAAGTCGCCAAGCTTGGCGACTTTTGGTGTACGTGTGTGCATATTTAACTCTCAAATCTAAAAAAAATGTTATGAAATTTCATATATAAGATTGTTGTAACATCTAGTTGTGCATCTCGATTTTTGGTTCCAATCTACTGGAGAGTTTATTTACAGAACCACCGAAAAGAATTTCAGTACTTTAATGTCTATGGACATCTTCAATATAATACAACTGTAGACGGTCATTGTTTGGTTCATGCCCAAAATCTCGCCGTCTGTCCTCGGCCTTGGCGAGTTTTGGCGAAATATCGCCAAATTTGGCGATATTCAGTTATTTGGTCCATGCCCAAAGTATCGCCATTCGTCATCGTACTTGGCGAGTTTTGGCGAAATATCGCCATATTTGGCGATAATCTGTCATTGTTTGGTTCATGCTTAAAATCTCGCCAAATGTCGTCGAAATTGACGAGTTTCGCCGAAATATCGCCAAATTTGGCGCCAAAAATTATTTCGTATTTTGTATAACTGTAAAACTTTAACCCGTAGAATTTTGAACTTTTGTATTTAGAACTATTGTAATATCTAACTGTTTTCAATATCTTTTTTGACAGCAATCGACTGAGAATTTATTTACAGGGTTTGCCAAATGACTTAAATACATTGAGGTGTATGAATGCATTCAATTCATTGAAAGTCTGTGGTCAATGATACGGTACAATGGTGGCGAGATTTTGGGGATAGCCAAAGTAGTTTGGCTATCCCCAAAATCTCGCAGACTATCTCAAGTTTGTCGGCTTTTGGTGAAATATCGCCAAATAAAGTGTTAGAAGGAAATCTTTCAAATTGAACTCAGCTTGGCGATATCGAAATATTTGGCTAGAAATCGCTAAACCTTACTATTATTGATATTTTATCTCTTTCAAAGAAATAAGTTTAGAGGAAGTGCGTCGAAAATATTTTTGATCTAATAGACGTGCAAGGAAGTCATGTGTTGGACACATCAGATTTTTTATAATAGTTATTTGCATTTATCAATTTTTTGCCACTTACAATTTTTGAAATTTTATATACAAGCATGGGTGTACACACGGAGGGGGCTATGGGGGCTAAAGCCCCCCCCCCAAAGCTGGACAGTAAGATCTGAAAAGCTTTAAAAAATTGAAAATTATCGCTTATGAATTAAAAAGAATTATTTCAAAAACTAGTCTTCACATTATTTCTAAAATACATTTTATCAAAAGAAAAAAGTATAGGAGATGGGGAAAAAAGGATGTTTGTTTTTAAATAAATACTTACAGTCAGAAGCGTAGCCAAGTGGGGGGGTTAGGGGGGTCATAACCCCCCCATGAGGAATTTTTTGCCATACAAAGTATATATTCTTCACTACATTATCACACACACGTATACATATATATGAGTTGCAGTAGTCATAACCCCCCCATGAAAAATTTCTGGCTACGCCCCTGCTTACAGTATTAGTATATCAAATTCTGTTAAACTCGGTTACAAAGTTGTTGAAAAGATCAAACAATGATTTATGACTCTAATGAGTTACGTTGATAGTTGGCTTGTTTTCTATAGGCAAGTAGAAAAGAATATTTTGAGAGTTATTATTATAGCCAAGGTCACTATAACCGAGTTCAGCAGTATTTGTAGCCTCAGCCCCCTAAACTAAAATCCTGCGTGCGCCACTGTATACAAGTATGCCGCAAATAATTCTAAATAGTTTCACTGTGTCGTCAACCAAAAAAGGTTCAGAAACACTGTGTTAAACACTCGAAAAAATGAATAATACTTCTTCACCCATAGGGACTAACACTAAGAGCAGGGCTTAATTTGCATAGGAGCTCACCGAAGCTCAATCCCTTCACTTCTTTTATCAGAAGGAATTTTTATATATCAGGCAAAACCCAATATTGCTCTCCGGAGGCCACCAGTATATTAACTCGAAATCCCCCCCCCCTTTTTTTTTCACACACAAAATCTTAGTGCAAAGAACAATCAGGACTCGTTTTCTTCGAACCGATCTCAGAATCCTGCGACCAACAGATTTTGGGTCTTATACGTGTGCTATTTAGATGTCTTCGTGCTCATTTCAGACTATTTTCATTTCATTTCACTGTGCTGTGAAATAACGAAAATAGGTTGTGATGAAGATTGCATATCTAATTTTAATAATCATTTAATTTGGCTTTCTTTAATGTAATCTGTCCAAAATCATGTATTCTAAATCATTTCTGTTCTCATTTTTCTGTCCCTTCGGCTTTTAATCTGTACATTCGCTTTACCCTGTATGCATTATTCTTAATTGTTTTGTTGTCTCATCAGATATTGTGGAGTCGTTCTGGGCTAAAAATAGATTACTTTAAGTCCGTTAGCAATAGCAACAGCTTTTTGCTTCCCCTTCTTTGGCATAGTGTTGGCGTTTGTTACTTTTTGTTACCCTGCGACATTCTTAAAATTATTGGCTCGCGATTCCGTCATTTTAATTTTATTGGATTCAGTTTTAAGGTTGCTCGAGGATTGGCGTTATTTATCTCAGCCAAGTTGTTGTTCTCGCCAATGCGTAATTCTCTGCTGGCGTAATTTTGAAATCATTCCATCTTAATTCCACTGTCCATACTCCACCACTGAGCCCCCACCAGCCGTTGTAATAAGTTTATGTTTCAATATTTTCTTTTAAATAAAATAGTCTTAAGTATTTGAACGTCTTCTTATATTTGCAACTAAGTGCATCGAACCAGGATTTTTGATCCTTCACAACGCAGTTTAATAATTACACAACAGCCAATCAAGCATCTTCGTGATATAGGTCCTATACTATAACATTTGAAAATCTTTAAATGATCCTTATTTTAATAGAATGTACTACCGACTCCCGTATTTCAGGGTTTAAAGAACGCCGCTGAGTAATGAACACGAGCTCTAGAGTAGTACATTAGGACTCGGGCCCTTTTTTTTTTTGCTAAAAATTAAGCCCTGACTAAGTTTAACTCTATATGTCTCCTGCAACTTCCAGAAAAAACTCATAAGCACGAAAATGGGTCAAATAATGACCTTGTTTCGGGAAATGTTGCGAATTCCAAATGTTTAGCATTTTTCCTGATTGTTTCGTAACACCTATAGGTTTGTTGTTTGTAGCAGTTCACAGTACAGCTTGTCAAGAGACATTCTAAATTATTTCGAGTGTCTATAAGCGCAATTCAATTCTTTGAAAAGCTGCTCAAGAGTTGCATGATTTCCTAAAAGAAAAGCCTTCATCGGATAAAATCTCATATATGTAATATTTCACAATGTTTTTCTTAAAAGTGTCGATTAGAACCATTTATTTCACTCAGGGGCGTAGCCAGAAATTTTTCATGGGGGGGGGGGGTTACGACTACTACAACTCATATATATGTATACGTGGGTGTGACAATGTAGTGAAGAATATACATTTTGTATGGCAAAAAATTTCTCATGGGGGTTTATGACCCCCCTAACACCCCCCCCTTGGCTACGCCCCTGATTTCACTATGTAAATTCTAAAACTTTTCTAGAAATTGCGTAAGGCGCAAATATGTATCGTTTATATAAGTGCATATGTTTGCAACACGGTTTCTGAAAGAAGATTCTAAAATTTTTCAACGTTCTGACATAAATGGGAAGTTTTGTCTTCAAAAACCAGGAACATGTGAAGTGGGTTGTTTTCTTCCTTTAGGGCAGCTGTAACTGTAAATATAAAGGGCAAGCTAATGACTGTAAATATAATAAATTCCGCGCCTGATGAACTGAAAGTTCATTCAAATGAAGCATACAGTTTAACTCTAATTTAAACTAAATATATAATTACTGTAAACTGACAAACTTTACAGTTAGTCAAGATGAATATATTTAAATTAATTAATAAAATTCAAAAACGTAAATAAATGCTCTTCAGTCTTCTAATGCCGCTTTTGCTTTGATGGAACAAGCTCTCATTGTGGCATAATGCCCAAAAATCACAGGTTGATTCAAAAATAATGTGACCAATAGGAGAGCGTCATAAATTTTTATCGAATTCAGTTTTACGTGAAAATTTCAATGTGGTTTCCTTTAGCATAGTACACTTTACGTAAACGTTTAGGCCAAGCCAAAAGAGCTTTTTCGACCATTTTGGGGGTATTTTTACAACTTCCTCCTTGATTGTTTTTTGAAGCCCTTGAAGCTTTCTTACTTTCCGTCCATTTAATTGTTTTTTTAAGTATCTCCATAAAAAATAATCGCAAGTAGCACAGTCAGGGGAAGATGGTAGACATTTCCCAGGAGGAAGAAAATTTATTATTTCATTTTTCAGCCATTTCATAGTTGACTTTGCTGTATGACTTGGCGCACAATTCTGGTAAAGAACAGAGTTGCTGGAGAGCAACGACGTTTACTTTTTTTGATCATGTGCTACAAAGCTTTATTTTGATAGTATTTAGCGTCAATTTTAGCCGTCGGTTCCACAAAAAAATGTTTTTTGTTCAGCCTTGAGAGGCCATTCCCACCCATTCATACCATAACACCTGATGGTCAACTTGCCTTTTGCAAAACAGCTGCGTCTTTGCGACGCTGTTAAAGTGAAATATATTGTATCTTCGTTTTGCCAGTTGTGGATGACGGACAAAGCAGTGCTTCATCGGAAATTATGAATGTTTTGTATCTACCTTTGCGTAACATTAAATACGGAGGCCAAGAAGGTTTTCGTTTTTCTATGGTCTTTGTAAACATTTCATGATAGACTGATTTCTTCACTTTTTTATAGTAATTTTCTTTATCTGACGACAAACTGTCGATTGCGATACCTGTAGTTTCTTTACGACAGTGGTAAATCTTTTCAGCTTCTTTTTTTCTTTTTCACCAAGGACTTCCTTTCGTCCACATTTTTTTTTTCCCTGGAGCTTTTGGTTGCCAGTCAAATTTTATTTATTTTCGAAGTTTAGATTGTAATACATTATAAAAATGTCTTTTCCGATTTTTAAAGGGGATAGTTTACCTTTTCGGTATTTTTTTTTTTTTAATACAGTACAAATGGTGCACTAAATGCATTTTAATGTTCAATTAAAAGTACATTTTGAAAAAAGAAATATCTTTAAATTGTACATTTAAGTAAAATTTTAAAAGGAACATTATAAAAAAACTGATCTTTTAAAACTCTACTACTTTTTTAATAATAAAGATTTTTATCCAATTTTTAAAAATTATTTTCAAATATATATATCACACAAGACTGTGCATGGATTTTTAGATATACAGTGAAACCTCCTTTAACGGTCACCTTCGAACAAGGAAAACCTCCAAAGTCCGGCCACATATCAATGATACCGAAAGTGTTCCATATAGGATTAACATTAGAGCTAATCTCTGAACAACGAATTCCGAACAACAGCCACCCATCGGCATCGCAATAAAATATTAACGACCACCTAAGTGTATGTGTGTGTGGTTTTTTTTTCTAACCCTGAGTGGGAACAATGTTTATTTGCCAGGTAGGGTAAGGCAAGAAGGCATTTCAAAAATCGTTGTAACCACTTTGGGAACGAGGCACAATAAGAACCCAGGTGGAGATAAAGTAAATTCTTGGGGGAGAGGACAGAACTTTATACTTGTCTAGCATATGACTAATGACCATATCAGTTACGAACCTTTGTCAGAGAGTTGTTATAGATGTGTCTTTTGTGTAGTGCAATCACGATGTATTCCAAACAAAGAATATTAAATTTAAAGGGAAAATTCGAAGTTATCGATGATAGTAAGAAAGGCGTAAGAGCAAGAAAATCGGCGACTGTTTAAAGTTGTGGCAGGCCACAGATAAATGCGATTTTTAAAAATTGGTGAAGTTTATTTTGATCGATCCTATCGAGGCGCGAACTTGGACAGCAAAACGAAGCGTCGAATAAGACTGGGAATGAAGAACTTGATGAAGTGTTGTTGGAGTGGCTTTCCAACTGTCGATCCGAAAACCTTCCGATTGCAGGACCTATTTTGAAGGAGAGTGCTTTGAACAGGGGCGTAGCTACCGCCGTATCAGCCGTATCAATTATACGGGGCCCCGGCGACGGGGGCCCCCAACGTGCGTAAGCAAAAAGTAATAAAAACTTCCCTTTTTTTTTTTTTTTTTTCAGAAATGGAAAAAGTTGCCACTTCTGTTGGTTATTAACAGATCGTCAAAGCAAATCGTACTCCTCTGCATGGGTTAACAGTGTTTCCATTAGAAGCAATTTTACGCAAACTATACTTGACCATGAAAAGTCACAACAGCATATTAATGCCTATCTTATAATAATTGGTTACAAGGAAATGCCATCGATACTCTATTGCAAAGTGAAATCAATAGTAAAATTACATTCTGGAGAGATGTATTGTATCGTATAATTAATGTTATAATTACTTTAGTATCTTATAATCTACCTTTTAGAGGCCATGATTCTGATTCTGGAAATTTTATGGCAATTTTACGTTTGCTATCTAATTATGATGCAACTTTAAAATAACTTCTAAAACCAAAAGGCAAAATAAATTATTTAAGCCTTACGATTAAAAATGAAATTATCAATTTGCTTGGTACCGCAGTTAGAAACAATATTATCTCAGAAATTAAAAAAGCTCCATTTCTGACAATAATTCTAGATACAACACAAGACTGTTGTTTTTAAAAAACTGTTGTTTTGTTGAGTTTTTGGAGTGTTGTTTTGGTGTTAGTCAAAAATTAACCAACTTTCTGTAGTTTTTCGATACATCTCGATTACAGAAAATGACGATAGTGTGCCTAAAGAATTAAAAATCTGTGAGTCCTTTTTGGGGTTTACAGCAGTATCCGATTGCAGAGCTGAAGGACTTAAAACTGAAATTTTAAATACGATTAAAGAATATGGAATTGATTTGACTAAATGTAGAGGACAGCGTTACGATGGAGCAAATGTTATGTCGGGTGTTTATGGAGGATTACAAACCCTATAAAACAGCATGCTCCGAATGCCGATTATGTTCATTGTGCTGCGCACGTATTAAATTTAGTTTTAAACGATGCTGCGAAACATGTTCGTGAAGTGTCGACTTTTTTCGATCATTTAGAAAAAATATATACATTTTTTGGCAATAGTATACAACGCTGGGCAATGTTAAGTGACGATTCATCTGAAAAATATTTAATTACCCTTAAAAAGGTATGTCCTACCAGATGGTCTTCAAGGAACGACGCTTTATTAGCGGTAAAGAAAAGTTATTTATTAATAATGAAAACTTTGTACCAACTAAATTTAATTTCGAAAAAAAAAAAAGAAAAGATGAACGTGAAGAATGTAAAAATATAATTAACATTTTAGAGAGTTATGATTTCTTAGTGCTTGTCACATTTTTTTCTTCACTATTTGAAATCTTTAATTCTGTTTCTAAAGCTCTACAACATGAAAATAATGACTTACGGAAAACTAGTATTTTATTAAGTAATCGTTTGAATAGACTGTGCGAATTAAGAAATCAAAATTCATTCAATAGTTTGCTAAATGAGTCCAAAGATTTAGCAAAAGAGTGGAGGGTAACAACTGTTTTTAAAAACAAAAGGCGAAAGATAAGGAAGCGTTTTTTTGGATGAGCTATCACAAGAGGAGAGAATTTCAGACCCGGAATCCTATTTCAAAGTCAATGTCTACTATTGCTGTTTAGATATATTAATTTCTCAAACTAAACAGAGATTTCAGAGCCTTTGCGACCTGAGTAGTGTGTTCGAAATATTACAACCGGAGAAACTCCTGTCTTCTTCGAACGAAGAAATATTAAACGCTTCCGGGAAAACTGTCGGCTAAATACAGTAAAGACATCTCAGTTAATCTTTATGACCAATTAAAGGCTCTAAAAACATGCTTAAAATCTAAAATTCAAAAAATTCATTCCATTAAGGAACTCATTGAATTATTGCTGATAAAATTCAATAGTCTTGCATCCAGTTTTCCGGAGGCAATAACAGCATGCTTTTTATTCTTGACCCTTCCAGTTACAACCGCAACTGCTGAAAGAAGTTTTTCAAAATTAAAACTGATAAAGAATTACCTAAGAACTTCGATGGGACAGGATAGGAACGCCTGTCAGACCTGTCACTATTGTCCATAGAGGCAGAAACTTTAGAAAAACTAAAGTCATTATCAGCTATAAATGATTTAATAAATCAGTTTGCCGGAAAAAAGGCAAGGAGAGTGTATATTAAATTTGATTTGTTTGTAAAAATTTTGGGAAAAGTGACAGATAGATAATTACGATGAATAAATATTTCTTTTAATTTCATGCAAACATTTTTTTTTTCTTCTGTGAGAAATCTTTACCCTTCCTAAGGGCCCCCAAACAAATTTTTATGCGGGGCCCCGCCAAGGCACGCTACGCTTCTGGTTTTGAACATTGCAGAAAAACTGGGAATTTCAGATTTCAAAGTGCTGCAGAAATTTAGGATCCGACACAATATGGTATTTCGCAAAGTGAATGGAGAAGCTGCAGATTGCCTACTGGATGAAGCTGGAGAGTGGATAGATACATCGCCTTCTATAATTGCAGACTGTGATTCTAAAGAAGTCTTCAGTTGTGATGAAACAGGACTTTTTATTCGTTCTATTCCTCGTAAAAGTTTATGTTCGAAATCTGATGCTTGGAGAGGGGGGTAAGCATGAAAAAGAGAGATTAATTGTACTTTTGGGCTGTAATATGGAGACTTTGAAAAAGTTAACTTTGCTTATTTTAACTTATTTAATATTAAACCTCTAAACAACAACCACCACCTAAGAACGGCCACTTTTGGATAGTCCTACGGGTGACCGTTATTCAGAGGTTTCACTGTACCTAATATTGCGTCTAATATAGTTTTTCCACTGATCTATGTATAATGTAAAACAGTGGCGTAGCCAGAAATTTTTCATGGGGGGGGGAGGGGAGTTACGAATACTGCAACTCACATATATGCATACATGTGTGTGATAAGGGAGTGAAGAATATACATTTTGTATGGCAAAAAATTCTTCATTGGAGGGGGGTTATGGCCCCCCTAACCCCCCCTGGCTACTCCCCTGGTGTAAAACAATAAAATGTAACATATCTTCATATAATTTCTGTAAAATAAAAAATCTGATGTGTCCAACACACTCTCTTAAAAATTTAGAGTGACATTGTCACTCTTACAAAAAGTCACCGGCAAATGATCCCAGATAGAGTGAGATAAGAGTGAGAAAACTGCATTATGACTCTTCATCGATAGGATTCTGTCACCCTAACTGCAAGAGTGAGACAATGTCACTCGTAGAGTAAGGGTGAAGGCGCTATCTGCTCACTCTAGCGAGAGAGTCACCACCTTTCCCATGATGCGTCTCACTTCAGCAGGAGTGAGTGCGTTGCTTCCATACTCAAACGACGCCATATTGGAATTGGACTGCAGTTGCGAAGTACCAACTGCATACAAGTAATGGAATACTTTTAACTAACACAAGTAAGTAAAACCTTATAACTTTTCAGTTATTGTAAATGTTATTTAAAATTTGGTAATTCACAACATATAAGATACATTGATTCAGTGTCGGATCCATTAGGACTCCAGCTCTTTCGACAGACATTGCTTTGGTTAGGGTTAACATTTTGCTTTACTATACATTTTGTTTTTAAGACTTAAACAAGCCTGCTTCTTTTAATTTTATACCCTTCCAAGAAATTGATCTTTGGATCCGCCTCTATACTTGATCGTAGTATGTTATTTATGCTTATGTAGCTGAAATCTTGCATTCGTTTTTTGTTTCTGTATATAATATTTGAGCATGTTTTGATGCGTGTTTGTAAATCGGTGGTGCAGTCAGGATTTTATTTCGGGGGTGGAGAGGGCTCTAACCTGTGTATCAAATTGTAAGCAAGCTGTTTCAACTGTAGCCTCAGTATCAAATTTTAAACTAAGTAAAGGGTCAGATTTTTAGGAAGGATACGCGCCTGTTGCAAATACATAAACAAAATTTTAAATCAAAAGCAGAAAATAATGATCAATTATATATTATATGCAATTTATATTGAAATAAATTATAAATGTGAGAAAAAAAAATCATTTTGTGATTAAATTTCAATCCTGCTGCTATGTGCATCATTTTATCTTATTGCACATTCTAGCACAGATTCACGCTTAGAATATACATATATACGTGATTAGATCAAAATAACCGCTCTGTTGCTGTGGTGTAATATTTCCCTCTCTTCTTTTTACACATACACAAACCTCTCTCTCATATGGTAAAGTGGATAATTTACGACCGAACCCCCAAGATGGCCTCCGGAAATTCCACTTTTAAATCAGGGAAACCAGCTGAAAGTAGCAGGTGATGCAGAATGTGTGAGCTTTCATTAGTAGTACGAAAAACACACGGGATACTTGCGCTGGTAACTGCTTCAACGCGGAAAAAGGTTATTGTTTTTGGTGTTAAATGCGAGATTTTTGGAATTGAAAAGTACATTTACACTGTTTAAGGATAATTCAATAGTATAGTAACGGATAAGTTTAATATTACTGCACTGGTAATAAAGGTAATTGTTACAATATTAAATTTAGTAATACAATATTAATTTTAGAGCCTTGCAGATTTTGGTTTGGTAGATTTTATGTCTTCTGTTGTGTATCAATATTGGTAAATAAAATTCTGAAATTGGTAAAACTTACCTTTTAGCCTAGATACCAATTCAAAATAATGCTAATTTTTTCTATTGAATTTAATTAACATATGAAATATATCCACAATATTGGCTATATACTGGAAATGTTTCTGAAGTATTTCCATTACTGATAAAGTTTTTAATAGTAACTCAATATTGTGAACATTAAAACATAACTGTGTTTTTACATAGTAGCAGTTAGTAGTTAGCCAAATATCTTTACAATATTAAGTAAAAATTCGAAATATATTTATAATGTATTCTTAATATTGACAAGTAATTTTTATAAATATTTTTATACCATTTTATTATTTTTCTAATGCTAATATACTCAATCCTTCACATTTTTATTGCATTGGAAATAAAAACTAATATTGGTAAAAATTAGCAACATTTATCCATTATATTGTCCATGTTAATGAATTAAATTAAATATATTTAAAATGTATCCACACAGTATTGTGTGTATATTATAAATTTCCCTCATATTGTACTAACAACTATTTTTAATGTGTCAGCATCTTAATATCACAGTAATGGTGAATTAAGACTGTTCATCTACTGTACATTATTTCAAAATTAAAATCTGATAAATAATTTTAGGTGCATTTATGTACAAATTGCTGAAAAATATATTTTAATAATTAAGTCAAATACTACTGAAAATCCTGTGATGATAAGACCATGATTATCACAGGGGCAAGGAGGGCACATGCCCCAGACACCCCATTTTAAGGGGTCCTTAAATTTTTTCAGGATATGAATTTAGTTTATTTAATGTTAATTCTAAGATACTAAATGCCTGTTTTTCTTTCTAAAAGTTGGATGTCTGTGTGGCAAAATAGATCCCAAATGGATGAGCCGATTTTAATGTAGTTTGTTTTATTTTAAAGATGATATAATCAGAACGGTTCTTCATTGTATTTGATAATATTCACTTCATCTATTCCCCTTAAATAAAGCTTACATTTACACTTGTTCAGTCTAAGACAATTCAAAGAATATTGTTGACATTCAATTAATTTT
>JAWZYV010003914.1:0-12059 GCA_038373885.1 Cheiracanthium punctorium | reverse complement strand
GTTTCTATATCATTTACCAGTGACCACCATTTAACAGTCAAATTTACAAATAAAATTTTGATTAGAAAAAAAGACAATCATTTTGTAATTAATATTTCTATGATATAATTGTTAACAATATAAAGGAAAATACTTTCTGATTTGCAACTCCATGATTTTCCTGAACCTGGCTTACAAATTTTTGACGAAAGTTACCCAATCCTGCAATAGAGTATAAAATAATAAGAAAACTTAAAGAAAAAAAACATGCATGCAAATCTAAAATTAGATACCATAAATACTCATGTATAATTCCAAAAACTTTGATTCAAAAATTGTCTTTTGAAATAGGGAAGTTGGCTTATACACGGGTCAGTGTGTTTTGGTGTTACGGCAAGACATCTATACTTGGGTGGGGTACTTCTATGGAGTCCTAACCCATGTTTACGCTAAGTTTTGGAGAAAACCATGGTTGTGTGTGATTATGGCAACGCTACACTAGAGCGATCTGCCAAAGGGGGGGGCCTTGGTAGGAGGAGTTTTCTAAGGGGTTCTAACGCTTATTGACGTTACATCTGGAGAAAACCTACCAAAACTCCAGACTATTAGATCGACAGCCGCGCAATGGGACCCGAACCCGGGACCTTCACACTTCGGCCATCTACCATTTTCAGTGGCATAACCACTGTGCCATGGTGAGGCAGGAGAAAACTATGAAAAATTTTTAAACCGATAGGTCGGCGGATGCGACCTGGTATTGAAACAGGCACTTTCCGTCTTCTAGTTCAGAGCGCTCTTCACCCTGCCACTAGTCGGACTATACACAGGCCAGATTTAACCCTTTGAAACCCGTAATGGCTCTAGGCGCCCCGGATAAAGTGGATCCCGTATCGCCCTTAGCCGCCTGAGAAAAATGCCATCCCCCCTTTTGACACATGATAAGTGGTTTATCTTTTCAGGGTTGGGGGAAGGGTAGCTCCTATTCATAGGACCACAATGGGCACTGCGGATTATTCTCTCGGGAGTAATTCGTTTTACACGCAATAGTTTCCCCCAAACATGAAGAAAGTATTCAGTGAGAAAGTTGTATTTATAAATCTAGCTTTCTCAAAGTATTTCATGCAAAATGTCTTACAGACGTCGTAAAACATTAACTCCAGAGGAAATAAATGCAATATTATTCAATTCCTCGGATAGTGATTCGGAAATATCGAATCTCAGTGATCTAGAGATTTCCAGCGTTAAAAATAAGCTTCTTGATAATGAAACCTCGGTTTTATGTCCACAAGAACAGGCTATGTCTGATTCTGATAGTGAAGATGATGATGTTGATGGAGCTGCAGAAGATGACATGCAATTCTCTTGGACCTCGGATATCCCAAAAGATATTCATCGTGAAACTTTTTCTGGGTGCCCTGGTCCGGTACATGATTTACCCCCTGGAGCATCAGCTATTGACTATTTTAACTTAATTTTTACGTTTGATGTTTGTGAAAATTTAAGGAAAAACACAAATAAGTATGCAGAATTTTGCGAAGAAAAGGGTGGAAAAAAAGACAAGAACTAGACCCCAGTAACTGATATTTCTGAAATACGGGGATTTATTTGCATCATAATGATTATGAGCCTTGTGAAAATGCCTAAATTACGGGACTACTGGAGCACAAATCCAGTTCTTGGTCACGAATTAATAAAAAAAATGATGCCAAGAAATAGATTTTTCAAGCTTCTTCAGTACTTTCACATTTCTGATGTCAGAAGAAGCAGAAAGGAACTCGCCTGACTATACCTACTTTCAGAAAGTTGAGCCGCTGTACACATCCTTGAAAGAAAAATACCAGCAGCATTTTATTCCATATAAAGAGCTTGCAGTGGACGAGGCCCTGCTAAAATACAAAGGCAGGTTGGGAATTGTACAATATATGCCTTTAAAACCTGCCAAACACGGTGTAAAAATATGGATGTTATGCACATCATTTTTGGGTTATGTGTATAACTTTGAAATGTACTGTGGCAAAAAAGATAACATTAATAGAACATCTCATGGATTGGGAAACGATGTTGTTTTACATATGATAAAACCATTAAAATATCAGTATCACGAAATATATTTTGATAGATTTTTCACGAGTGTAATTTTAATGAACAATTTATTAAAAAGGAAAACATACGGATGCGGCACTCTCCTAACAAGACGACGAAACCTGCCAAATAACATCAGCTCCTTAAAATTAAAAGACAAAGGATCCCATGCAGTATTTCAGTGCAATGAAATACAACATTTATTGTGCACTGTCTGGCTGAACAAAAAGCAAATAGCTCTTCTTTCTACAAATGTGAATAATGAAATAAGCAAAGCCAATCGTCGGAAAGGAGCTGAAATAAATGAAATGAACTGCCCTATTGCATTTGTTCAGTACAATAAACATATGGGCGGTGTTGATTTGGCCGACCAAAAACGGAACTACCACAGTATAGCACGAAAATCTATGAAATGGTGGTACTAATTATTTTGGTTTTTATTGGACACTTCAGTTACAAACGCGTTTATTATTATGTCTACAACTAATTTTCCTTTACCGAAATATCCAATGAAGTTGAAAGATTTTAAGCTTTCTCTCATTCAAGATTTGGCTCAAAATTTTACGTCCCGGAAACGTTCAGCAGTTGTCTCTGAGAGTTTTATGCATCACACCCATAAACGGAGAAAAATATGTGGCCGAAAAAGAACGTGTGTTTCCTGTCGCAAAAATAATATAAAAACAACTGGAGGTCACTTAATACAAAGTACCTGGGAATGTGAAAATTGTGGCATTTGTCTCTGTATAAAATGCTTCGAGTCTTCATAAAGTAATTTCTAATCATGATGTAAAATTTCTTTCTTCCTGTTATTTATTTATATTTATTTTTCCCATAAAAATAAAATTTTGCTGTTGTATAAAGTTTGAATGTTTTCTCTTTCTTTTTAATCTGCTTTTATAATTTTCTAGTAGATAGCCACGAAGAGCCAAGTCGTTACTTCATGATTTATTTAAACGCCTCGTAAACTTATAAATGATTTTGGGAAATACTAATAAATTTTTACGAAAAATAATGTTTTTCTAAGTAGTTTTGTAAAGTAAATAGATAAAATTCATTTTTTATTCAATTTATTTAAGTTTCATTTAATTATATTTCTGAAGAAGCATTATTGAACTATTAATAATCAATTCAAATGATTTTCGATTTCGATATATACAGATGAGCTTTAGAATTTACTTTACAATCAACAAACATTTGGAAAGCAATCCGTCAGTGTCAGCGATAATCCCCTACCTCTCCGCTCTCCGGACCGGGGAGTAGCCCTAACAATGAACTATTCTTCGCATTTCGCGTGTACATGGAAAAGGCGACTTCAGCTTGGTTATTCATCGTACTTAAAAGAAGCCGAAATTTCTCAAGGGGGGGATGAAATTTCGGGAGAATCTTCGGGACTCTGAGGTTTTGAAAATATCTGTATCCTGGGATTGAAAGGGTTAAAGAGAAAAATTTTTAAGCCTCATGCTGACTTTAAACCTAGTGTCAGGGCAACATAAATCTTTCATGGAATTCATTTAAAGCCCAAACAACCTATGAGATGAAAGAAAAGTTTGAAAAACTTAATAAACATCAGTGGTTTTTATACTAGGTAGACTAACTTGAATGTTGTAGGCACTTGATGGTTGCATCAATAAACCCCTTGTTATCGATGAAAAAACTTTATGTACACATGCGTAATATATCTGTAACCAAGAAAATTACATATAGTGTTGACTCTAGAAAAAAAGGGCCGCCGGGGGGGAAATTTTCAAAAGGGGCACCCTGTTCTCAAAAAGGGCACTTTGGGGTTCCACGAGAATGTACAGGTAGATAACATATAGAAACTGGTTTGAAACGATCTGATCCCCGAAACTTTAACACATAGAGTTGTAATATGTGTTCTGACTTACAATGCATAGCAAGATTTTTTCCAATTTGTCTTAGTCCCCCCCCCCCCTTCTTTTGGAGAAAATATCCAGTAGAAGTAAGTGTAAGCGAAATAGGAAAAATAATTTGTTGACAATATTTTGGTCTAAACATGACATAAATATGTGAATTAAATCTACATAACTAGAAGTTTTGATTTTAAAAAAAACTTCTAGCATAAAGAAGTTTTAATATAAGTAATGTTGAATTTTCTGCTTAATTTTTTTTCTCAAAATTACGTGACATACATGTTTATTGTTTATAAGAATAGTACATTTATTGAAGAAGATTTCAGAAATTTTTAGCCAGACATGATTTGTTAGGCAGTAGGGGAAGGCAGAGGGACTGTTAATTTTTGTTCCTGCATTTTATCACACTATCACTACTGGACCACAATTACTGGATCTCATTCATATATGATATTTCACCTATATTGGTACTATATATCACCTATATTGGTATATATATATATATCACATATATTGGTTCACCTATATTGGTACACCTATAAAAGTACTATACAAACTTTTAAACAGAAAAGGACTGTCAGTGTAAGTGGATTAGGGTAGATGCGTTAAGCATGTAATAAAAATAATAAAATTTCTGCAATGCAGGATGTATAAAATTTAATTATATAATACAGAATTTTATTTAAATTCTTTTGTTTGCAATAATTATTGAATGAGTACCAAGTAAAGATTTTCAAAGTTACCCTTATTACTATTAGACATTATTAAAATTGCATCAAACAATTTAAATCATCCATCAATTGATAACTACAGAAATTGGGGAAATTTAATTCAGAACACAGAAGATTGCTGGAAAAAATGACATAGTCATGCAAATTTTGTAATACATCCTATGGTTGGAATGTACAACACCATATCAAATCAAATCACTGAAATATATTTGTTATTCCTCTTTCACTTCTAATTTAATGCCTGCTCATTCATGAAAAGTGAATATAAGTTTTTTAAAAAGTACTATTTCTTTAAAATAAATAAAAATAATTACTACATGTAAGTTTTTTAGCAGGTATAAAATTAATATTTTTTTTTAACTCACAGAATTTTCCAAAGGTATGTATGAAATAAAGTTAAAATATTTTCAATAATTTATTTTTCATAAAGCTTTATTTTTAATTTCTTGTAACATACTTAAAAAGATCTCTTTAAAAACACTAAATTTTCTTTCTTAAACCTTGCTGTAATCTTTTTAAAATAAAAATAGTACTAATCAATATTTATTTTAACTATCAAATGTTTTTAATTTCTTCATTCAGCTTAATATAATTAAAATAATCAACATCCTGGTGCCAAAAGTACTTAAGCAAATTATCTATTAATAAACCTTCCAGAATTCTTTTTTTTTTTTTTTCAACTGAAAATAAGCTTAAATTGATGACAGTTTGTTTTATGAATAACCTAGCTGTTAACTTATGACACAATTTGTTTTCTGAAGACATCCTTTTCCAGAACTAGCTTTCTTTTGCTTTTATTATTATTATTTTTTTCCTTTCTTCATTCATTAAAATGTTGAGAATTTTAAAATCGGAAGGTGTATAATATGAATATTTAGATTACCAAATCTTGTCAATAGTCTGATTTACTAAATTCTGCATTTACTCCACTTTTATGTAATTAAAACTGTGGCGTAATAAGTGGGGGGGGGGGGGGGAGCTCCGCCCCGGCGGCAAAAAAACAAACATGGTGGCCGGCAGGACTCTTAGAAATAATAAAGTGGAAAACTAAAGGGCCGAAATGGGGGCAGAATGCTGAAACTTAGAAAGAATGGGGCGGCAAACTGAAAGACCGCACCGGGCGCCAATAACCCTAGCACTACATTGCTAAAGAAAAAGATCATTATTATGCTCTGATTTTGGCAAAAGCATAATGTGTTTCAATTGCTGTATTCCCAAAACGTCGCAAATCCCTCGATTTTCAGATGGATTTGAGTAGATAAAGCCACTGAACATGGTACATGGCTGAAGTGTTGAAGTTCCCACGTTCGGCGGGCCCCGCCCACGCGACTGTCGATCTGGAGTTTTGGTCGGTTTCATCAAGATGTACGCGTCAATACACATTAGAACTCCTTAAAAAGTCACCCAACGAAGGCACCCCCCCTTAGAAGATATCCCTTGTCTAAGCTTGCCATAACAAACAAGCAAATCACGCGAATTTTCGAATCGCAATACGTGGTTTTGCTAAGGCATTCTTTCTGTATCATCTGTAATTATATATGATTAGTAAATAACTGTTATACATTACGAATAATATGTACTAAGAAAGCCGATTAAAAAGAGCAAATCGTTTAGGGCGGGGGGGACTTGCTAGTGTTGCGAAACTATTAAAGACATCGAGAAGAGCAATAATTATATACAGCTCACGACGAACTCTGGTATAATGATTGTTTGATAATTCGCAACTACATATTTATCAAACGTAGCCACCGATATTTGAGGATTGACAGATGGAATCAGAAATTTTTATATAACTTGAGAAAATTTTGAATTTCCCAACCGTATTTTCTTCCCCCAACTCCTAAGTGAAATGCCGATGGGGCTTCTCGCTTGAGTCAGCAAAAACAAAACATACAAGTGGGGTCTTTTCGGGTTACTCGGCTGTTCGGCTCGCGCAAAAGAAAACAAAGAAAAGGATAGTACGAGTATTTCGATCTGAAAGAGTAGAATATTTGAAAAAAGCATTTTAATAAATTACATTTGTGGGGAAAGATCGGATTTCATAGACGGTTTTTGTGAAAGGGCCGTTTTCAATCGAACCTATTTTTATGATGGGATTATTGTACTCAATCGTAACCGTTTTAATGAACGTATTATTGTGATGGGCCGCAAATGGTATGTAGGAAATAAAAAGTGCTGGTTGTTTACTAATAATAATAAAAATGTAAAAGCAGGAGGGCGCATAAAGAAGAGAAATAGGACCGCCCGGCGCTAAAAAGACGACAAAAGGGCCGCCGGGCGCTAAAAAGATAACAAAAAGGCCGCCGGGCGCTAAAAAGATAACAAAAAGTCCGCCGGGCGCTGCGCCCTGCCAAATTAATCTAGAGTCAACACTAACATATACAAGAAAAATTATCGCTTTGAACATTTATTAAAACAGCCAATTTTAAAATGTGATACTTTTTTAAAGAAATAAACAGTTTTTTAAACAGTAAATACTTTTGAACTATTTGCATTACAAAAGAATTAAAATACCGAGAAAAAAATTAATCCAAAGTTAAATGCTAAATTATGCTTCCAATAAAACTTTAATTACTTACTGCATATTGCATACAGATCCTTGAGAGTTAAATTACAGATGAACTATACACAATTTTTATTAAACAGGAAATTTTGAAAAGGAATTGAGTACTGTCATCGACAAGGTATGCACATTTTAATACAATATTAAGACTTAAGGGATGATGTAACAGCAGATTTAGCTTTTTTTAGAAACTCCTGACTAAAGTCATTGTCATAACAATTTGATTTATTGGAGAATTTTGCGATAAGGAGTTTCTCTAAATTCTCATTAGAGAGGGATGATCTGAAGTCAGTTTTGATTTTTCTGATTTGGCTGAATACTCTCTCACATTCAGCATTTGAGTGAGGGATTACCAATATTGATAACATAGTAAGGGCCAATTTCTTAAACTTTTTCCCACCTATTTCATTTTTTAAGTCTTTCACAAACAGCCACTGTTTAACAATAGTTTCCTCAAAAAGAGATGGCTGAAAGTCTTCCAATTGAAGCTCACAAAACTGTGACTGTAGTAAATCCAAGGCTTCTTCATGGGTTTCATTTTCTTCCTTCTGAAGTATAATCGGAAATTTTTCCACAAAAAATTTAAGTTGAGAAAATTTTGCCGAAGAAATATTGCAAAGATTTAAAACTTCAGCATTGGCTAAAATTTCTGATTTGTGGGGAAATGAGCGATAAATATAATCTAGAATTGCGATAAAATAGTTTTTGACATCACTATAAAATGCTGTCTTGTCTTCTTCACACAAAGAACAAACTACTTTTAATGTTTCATTTCCAATGAAGATTTCACTATCATCTTTATGATGACTGGGGTCATGATAATTTACATCGATTGGTGATGAACATTTTTTTACAATTTCCGCTTTCACAAATTTTGACAACAGCTCTTTGAACATACACATAATTAGTGACTTCTTTTTGTGAATTAACGGTTGTTGAGACTGAAATTTTATACAATAACTTTCTAGATGAGGTATAGAGCTTTGGAGGAATAAACAAAACGCTCTACATAAATCTGACTGCAAGAAAGAAAAAATTCTGTCTTTTTGATTGCCACCTAAATTTAATTTTGTTTTGCTTTTAGGTTTAGAACCTATAGTTGATTTTTCCAGTGATATTTTTGAAGAACTTGATGCTGGTTTTTTACTTTTAGATTCAGATTTTGAACTTGATGCTGGTTTTTCACTTTTAGATTCCGATTTTGAACTTGATGCTGGTTTTTCACTTTTAGGTTTAGAATTTGAAGCACTTACTGTTGACTTTTCACTTATAATTTTTGAATTTGATGCCGGTTTCTCACATTGAGGTGTTGAATTTGAAGAGCTTGATGTTGCTTTCTCACTTTTGGTTTTTTTAAGTTTTGGTATTTCATACGATTCCAAATTTGCCTCAGAAGCACTTCTTTTTGTGGAAACTTTTGCCTCTTCTTCAAAAAAACTCAACAAGGGATTCCATTGTTCAAGAATACGATTTAAACATCGTCCCATAGATAACCAGCGAGTTTCTACGTGCTTCAAAATTTGTTGCATCTCTACATTGTGAAGTTCTTGGAACTCTTTTACTCTGTTTTGCCTTTTGCAACTCCGTTTTAAATAATAGTAAATATCAATCAATATTTCATCGATATTTACAGGTAAAGCTTTTATGCCTCGTGCAGCAGCAATATCAATCAAGTGACATATGCATCCCACTACAATAATTTCGGCATGAGCTTCTGTCAAAACTGCAGCAACGCCGTTCTTTTTGCCAATCATAACATTAGCATTATCGCATCCAAATGCAATGCAATTTTGTATTGGTATGTCTCTAGCAGTTAAATTTTCAATCAGAAGATTTCCTATATTCTTACCAGTTGAATCTCCTTTTAATGTTGGAACACACAGCAATCTAGTTTCAACTGTAGAGGAATTACTTAAGTAAGTAATTACAATAGGATAAAATTTTTCACTGTCATTGCTAGCATCAGTGGCAAGTGAAAACGGTTTCTTTTTCAAGTCCAAGACTAAAGATGACTGCTCTTCAGAAGCCATTAAATTCATTATAGCCGTAGTTTTTGTACGTTTCGAGCCGTATTTGGTACAGCTTTAGTATGGTCCCTTTGGCGCGATTTATTTTTGGCGACTTTTTTGGGGCGATAAGCGCGCCAATATGGTAACCCCTCCTCCGGAGCGGAGGAGCTGACATGGCAACCCTAGCTGCGTGACGTCACGGATGCGCTCCTTCTTCTCCCCGCTCCGGCCAATCGCGTTTGTTCCTTTCATGAACTTTTTGAGCCCCGTGTATTTCTTAGCGCGGGAGGTTCGTTCGAATGCTTGATCTGCCATGTGCTTTATGGTTTTATTTTAATGGCTTTATTTAACATTAAATTTTATTATTATTTAATTATTTTTGAAATTTAAAACGGCTGTTCAGGTTCATACTGACTGTTTACATACAGTTTTGTATGAATAAGCTTTCTTTTGATAGTACGTTTCAGATTAATATTTGCGTACTCGATTGTTTATTTGTTAAGGGTAGAAGCAACAAATAATTACGTTATTAATATTTTTATACAGTGAAATAATTTTAGATATTTTGATTTTATTATTTCCATATTGCAATAATTTAGAGATTTTAATCAAGGTATGTGATAAGCATTGTTTGTTTTTATTTGTTATTATTACCTTTGTTTATTTGTTAATGGTAGGAGCAACAAATAATTCCGTTATTAATATAATATTTGATATTTTGATTTTATCATTTCAATATTGAAACAATTTAGCGATTTTAATTAAGGTATGAGATAAGCATTGTTCGTTATGATTTGAATTAGTTCTTTATTTTGCTTACGTAGTCTTTTGTCAGAATGCTAAAATGTTTTTTATTTGTTATTTTTGTGAGGTATTGCCTTTAGAATATTATTTGTTTGTATTGTTTAATTTAATCTACTAAAAAGAGAAAGGGGGGGGTTGAGGGGGGGCACAGCCCCCCCTCACACAAAAAGAAAAGTTATTAAATTTTATTAAACCGAATCTATATGTACATGTAAGCTTGTTATCTGTTTAATTTTTTTTCATAAAAATATTTAAAAGCCATTAAAATAAATCATAGCAAAATTAACGGCGACGATCCATTATCTCGGAACCAGCGCCATCCGATCCGCCATATTGTTTACAATTGGCATCGGCAAGGCAAACTTGGGTTGGCGACAAGATTTTGTCGCCAAATCAAAAAATCGCCAAAAAGGGACCATACTAAAGCTGTTCCCCGTATTTTTTGGCTATATCTGAATCCGGGAACATCTTTTTAAATAATGCTCCTGCGTGATCTGAGCAACTTAGTGGCAAATTATGCTCAATGATAAACTTGGTAAATAAGCACTCTGCTTTTATCACGCTTAGATCTTGGGATGTTGCAAGGGAGAAGTCAATCTTTGAGCTGCTTGCACACGCTTTAGCGTTGGTTTGATGCTTCTTCGATTTATTGTGAGTCACTATGTCGTTTCTTCCCCCGTGCCCGATAGCAATATCGCATGTGCAGTAAGTGCAAAATGCAAAGTTTGCTCCTTTATTTGATGGTCTGATGAATTGAAAGTCCTTGGAATAATCCGATTTAAATTGCATTAAATACTTCTTTCCAGACATAATTTAACCGCTCACTCGACCAAAGAAATTAAATAATCACTGCGAATAAATACTCAACTACGAAAATCACAATCTAGCACGCGCGATCGCTAGCGCTAAATACATAAACATACACGTGCAGAGTGGAGTGGAGGGGGGAAGCTCTGTAATTCGATTCTGCGGAGCGTTATCGATAATCCCAAACGTCGTCTTTCGGAAATTCATGGGGAATCGGCGAGAAAGCTTGCTACGTTCTACGTGCTATGACGTCATTACGAAATATCAGATTCGGCCAATAGCGAAATTTCTTCAGTTACTGTCGTTAGCGTTTCACAAGTTCCGTAAAATCTTTTCAAAAATTGATAAGTACATAAAACATGGGAATAATTTGGAAAAATTCGGGAGATTTATAAACTTTCCGGGAGTTCGGAGATCGTCCTGAAATTCGGGAGTCTCCCGGAAAAATCGGGAGGTATGGCAGCTATGTTTAGGGTAATAAACCATAAGTGGGTGTTGGTTGAGCTGGCGACTTTTTTTTTTTTTTTTTTTTTTTTTTTTTGCCAACGTCTAACCTTGGCGACTTGTTTTTTACGCCTAACAAAACATAAACATACGTAGACACATAAGGAAAAAGATAAACCCAAAACTACAATATACTTATCTAAACACATTAAAACATTTGTAGACATATTTCAAATGCAGTTATGAACAAAATGTTCATAAACAAAGCACTAGCTCTGGGCACATTAAAAAATAAATAAACCATAACCTTCAAAATATGCAAAATGCTAAAATATGATTCTGCACATAATTATACAGCAAAATTTCCCTTTAAATGCTAAAATAACAGCTTTAAATTAATAGAAAAAGACTCAAATAAACCGATTACCCCCCCCCACACACACACACACACAAAATTCCCCACAAACAACTCAGAAATACTTATATATTGAATCATATTTAACCTTAATAGCACACGTGATTTCAAGAAAAATATGCTGCAAATATTTTAATAAAATGTTAAAAACACTCTTTGTAAATAACAGAAAACCACTATAATAAACCGACTACTTCCTCCCCCCACGTCATTTTTGCAATTTAATACCTTCAAAACACACAACATTTATACTATTAATCAGAACAGAATCAAATCTGATCACAAACAACTCAAAAATTCTTACATATTTATTCATATTAAACCTAAAAATAGTACGGGAATTCTATAAATCAG
>JAWZYV010003913.1:0-13057 GCA_038373885.1 Cheiracanthium punctorium | reverse complement strand
CTTTATACTCAGTATTCAGTGTTGGCCTAATTATTGGACTCGTTTTAAAGAAAATCATGTTTACTTTGTTTGCACAGTATTCGTCATTAAAATTTATTTAGGTTAGGGTTGCTACAAATGGTGCTTACATTATTATCCCGGTGGTCATTCTCCCGCCAAATTATTTTTTCATGAAATGTACCGGCAAACAGTCGGCCAATCGTACTCGGAACCATCAATGATTCATCTGCCGCGTATCTTGGCAAAAAAAATCGCTCGTCTCGGCGGACCGCCAGGGATAAAGTACCCTACAAATTTTCGGTGCCATCATACAAAAGCCTATTGTTGGGTCATGGTAACGATGCTAAGTACTAACATTGCAAAATGTGTAAAGATGACAGTATTGGTGGCATATCCATGTCATGGAAATTATTATGAAAATTACTGTTTTCTGCTAACTGGTTACTATTTCTAGTTTAATAACACGCGTGAATGTACCAAAGTTAGCAAACGCATGGCTGCATTAATAGTCATGGCTGCATTATTTTAAAACGTATTATTTAATACGTATCTTCGGTTACAATAGTATAAAAAAACAGTAAACGGGTGCTAAAATGTGCTTCAGCCCACTAAATGTTGACTTTTTTTGTGTGTGATATACGCGCCAAGTATTTTACATTCGATTAAAGCTAGTGCAAATACTCCGACAGATACTTACATTTTGCTTTATGCGTTATATGTTATTTTCTAAGCTAGCTAATGCGTAACGAATATGTTTCCTTCACTCGACGTCTAATGAACTGTTAATTTGGATTTTCGCGATGTGCGTTTTTTATTATTGCGCTAATGCTTACATCTAGCTGTGGCCTGCTCGCACGTGGAAATATCCGTCGATTTTGGCTACCGCATTCGTTAGCGTATTATGTAAGTAGATGTTCATTTCACATTGTTTATGGTATAGTGTGGGTATTTCAGTTATGGCGTGCTTCGTATTTACAGCTTTATTAGAGCACACATAACAATATCAATAAATAACTTCGTGATTATAATGTAATTCTTTAGTAATTAGATCCAATTTGATTAATTTATTTGTTATGCTTGGACACATAGATAAATGCACTCCATAAAATTTGAGGAGGAGGATTGGTTATTATAATTCTTTTAATAACGGCTTATGCTACTGGTGTCTATCTCCAAACTACTATTTTGATAACGACCGTTATAAAGTTATTAAAGAGAAAAGTTTAATGATTTCCAATTTGATTAAATCAATTATTATGCTTGACACCTAGATACAGATAAAGTTCTATAAAATTCTCAGAAGGAAGCTTAGTCATTATAATATTGCTAATTCAAAGAGGGAATGCTACTGGTCTCAGCATCTAATTACGCCTTATGTAAAAACCGTTTTTAAAAGTTATTCTTACTTATCTCGGAAACTGATCTTCCTGCAGTGCACAAAGAACACAGTACATAGTATACAGTACACAGCACACAAGTTGGGAAAGAGAGTCATGCAATTCTTTTTCCCAACAGTCCTAAATTATACTGTCAAGTGTTCTGCTTTAGATATTTGAACCAGTTCAGAAAAAAAAAACCGAGTATTCCGAAAAAAAAAAACCCAAATTATTCGTCCTCTTGCATCTTGAGTATTTTAAAATTCAAGATAATTGTCTTTTGAAAATAAAGAATTGTGAAACATAGCTCTTCTATCTAAAATTCATTTTTCATTTCCCTTCTCTCTTCAAATTTCATAGTTTAACGACAGTAAAAAATAAAATTTCAAAATGCTCATAGCCTATCAAATAAAGTTTTGGCTTATCTTTGTCATAGCAGAATGGAGATATTTTCTCCCGCTATTAACTGACTGTCTGAGAAATGACCATATATTTATATATAGATACGGAAATAAAAGTATTTATCAAAGTTTGATGAACCATTAACGTCGTCCAGGCGCATTCCTCAGAATATTTTTATGGTTTTAAATTCCTCGAAAAAGTTTTTCGCTGTAAAACGAATAGTTTGAAAGAATGCTTATGCTTGACTTTATTTTTGTTTCGGGAAAAAATATAAATCTGATTTAACATTTATTCCACCATAAGTTTTAAGAGACTTTATATATATATTCTATTTTTTGTGTGTGTGTCTGAAAGTTTTATATTTGATATTTATTCAGATAATATTTAGAACGTCTAGACATCCATTTTTTATGCTTTTGCAATTTAATAATTTTTCTAACATTTATTTCAGAATTAATTTGAAAAAAAAATCAACTGATTTGAATATAATATTTTGAAAATATGAAAATACTACTCATTACAAAATATACTAATTTAATCTTTTCAGATGAAAAATAATGAATTTGAATTTATTAATCGTATTTCTATCTTTATATTTAAAAAAAGATTAAAGGTATTGTATGCCTGAACAGCATAAATCTTAAGTAAATAAATTTTTTAAAAGAGACAAAAACTTTCTCAATTCATTTTCCGCTTAATTTTTTTAGCACAGAATGAAAAGCTACTTTATGTCGACTTAAGAATTTTACGAATGAGACTAATTTTCCACTGTTGTTTCTGTTTCAATTTTTGATAATTTTCGATTATCGCGTGAGTATTAATCTACAGTGGACTCTTGACTAACGCCAAGGATGCTTTCCAAGACTCCTTGCGTAGGTAAAAATTTCGCTTTGACAAAAAATTATGTATATACGTCATTTTAATACACACACACAGCTACTTCACACACTTATAGACACTCCTCAAAACTTTTTCAACAATTCCTTAACAATTTATTACTGTCTCATGCATAAAGTATTAAATAAAGCTAGGTTTAGATTGAGACAGTTTTGGGGTGCTTCCGTCTACAGTGATGCGATTTTAAAAAATTGAATGCAGATTTTAAAAGTAACTACAGATAAATATGTCTGGAGACCGCTCATATAGATAGATCCATACATTATATTTTTGTTACAGATTTTCATTAAATTATTGAGAATGAATTAAACTCTTAACTATATTCCATTTATTGATTTATTTTTATTTATCATTTGTTCTGATTTTGTTTGGTTCCAACAAAAGGAGTGCATTTTTATGGTTTTAGTTGTAGAAACATTTTCCAAATAAAGGATGCGAGTTGGATCTGCTCCAGTAGAAGAACTTCCATTTATTTTGAATGTTGTTTTTTTATAACATTTGTAAAATTGTCACAAGTAAAGATGACACCATTTCCAAAATATATATTCATTAAAAATGGAATAGGAAGAAACGTGCCAACAAAAATTGTCCGTCATGAATTAATTTTCGTAGATTTTCAACAGATACTTTAGTAAGACGCCAGAAATTTAGAACGATATTACTTGCATTTACTTTTGTATTTTTGGCATAAAAGTTTTAATTTCTTTAAAAATATAATAAACTATGATGTTTACCTCACTATTATGATCGCATAGGTAACTTTATTAATGTGCATTTTCAGGATTAAAATGATCATCATTTTTTTTTCAAATAGTTTACTACTTTATATAGTACTAGATGCATACCCATTTATCGCACCGAAGTAATAAAATATTTTTCTAACGGATACAATTGAAACCTATTCCATCGTTACGTAATCTAAAATAAAAATTCGAAATTTGACTCATGGCATAAAAGTTGCATTACAGACAAATATAGCGGCTGCAGAAGCAAACATTATATCAGGGTTACTTGCGATCCAAGAGAATGTAAAAAGCACTTTGCTTAAAAACCCATTCACTTTCAAAATTCTGTACTCCTACCAAATAAAATTGTCTTTTAGATTTAAGATCTAGAATTACGTCTTTAAATTAACGTCACATGATATGGACAACTGTTTAATTTTGGCTTATAATTCAAAAAGCGGGATCATTTAGTCGAAACCATGTCTTAAATTTTTCTTGTAATTCTTTTAGTCTTTAGTGAAGAAATGCACGTTTAAATATTCTCTTCATGCATGTTGCTGTGAAAGACCGAAATTGGAGAATATGGGCATTCGCCTGTGTGAATCTCAACTGATACCAAATAAGTCGATGAAAGACCGAATGTTTGATTACATTCTGGTACATTCGGACTGCTCCTGGTGTCTATCGACCAGAACCGATATGCTCTGGCGCAGGCCAAAAAGAGAAGCGGAGATCAACAGAAAGGCAAAAACGCAGCAGAAATTCTCTAGGGAGATGTTACTTCCCCATAAATCCATTGTTTTCCATGTAGAGGACAAGTTCACTAAGTTATAAATGACACGTTCTTCACTGCCTAAACCTAAAACTAAATGCTTAACATTCATCCAAGTACAACATCTATCATTGTCAAGAAATCAAGTAATATCGAGCATCTTTTCTTTTTCCCACACAATAATCTAAAGCTAAATGCCCCCCAAAAAACAATCCCTGGCTGCTTTTTAAATATACCACGGCATTTAAATTTTCGGAGTTAACTCTTGCAGTGAAAATTCCTTCACAGATTGACGACCCACCCTCCACACCAGGAATGGTCAATCCTCAAAGCCAAAGAAGCGAAAACGTTACGTCAACCTTGTGACGTTCTGTCGCGTTGGGAACGCAAATATCTGACATACTTTCAACTTTCACCATTAGTGCACGGCGAATGTCGACATTTGAGGGTGGAAATGAGAAATAAGGATATTCAGCAAAATAGTTCGGACATTACACCAAGCGACGATGTGAATGTTGACATTCACTGGTGAAAGTCGACATTCCCCGGATTTCGGACTTTCACCGTAACATATGTACATATATTACATATTTTATGTGAAATATATTTGTGTAAGCAATTCATCGGATTGAAATCATTGCGCATAGATTTAAAATTTCTTCATTTCCCGCAAGCATGGTTGTAAGGTAAAACAGTATTATCACTCTCTCCGCACAGAATTAAATCCAAGAGTAAATGTAAAAAGAATGGTTTGGGTCCTAACATTCTTTCTGTTAGTCAGATATAGGATTTTACTAGCAGATTTTAACTAACCTACTTCTGACTATAGAGATCATTTTATGAGAAGGGGGGGGCACTTAAGTCGGTGCTGTAGTTTATTAGTTATAGGAAGAAGTACGCATTTAAACAATGTGTTTTAATATAGATAGGCATATTTACAATATTAGAAATTATTCTTTTTTATTTTATTTACTTATTAACTATTTTTATTTCCGCATTTCCTTTTCGGACCATTCCGTTAACCCTTTGAGGCGCAACCCTTTCCCGATGCTGAAAAAAGGGTAGCCGTTGCCATCGCTCGATCTGTGTCACGCGATGAACGTTTCGATCGTCCGCCATCTTGCTGGTAGTTAAGTCGAGCGATGGCAATGGCTGCCCTTTTTTCAGCATTGGGCAATCTATCCAGCTGTTCTCGTATTCTTCCATTTTCCAGAAGATGTCAGTGCTGTTAAAATTAATCGTGACAATTTGTTTACGAGAAATGACGTGCTAAAAAGTAAAAAATTCTCGTGGAGCTATGTCACCCGCAACTATTTTTATAGAAATCAAATCTATTCTTTGTGACTGGCAACAGTCAAAACGTTAGAGTTTGGTGTTCCCAGAGCGGGAACACTGCGCGTTAAAGGGTTAACATTCGCAATGCACAAAGCTAATCAGTATTTAACAACTACTGCAAGCACACGAACTAAAATCCACCTGCGGCCATAAATTAAAAAAATTATTTTGTGTAAGATCTCGATACCGTGATTTGTCATTGTTGAATTATAGTTTTTAAAGCTATAAAAATATGTAAACGCTTATTGCCTAAAGAAGAAGTTACTTATCGAATTCCGACTTTAAAATATCATCATCTAAAGCAATATTGCATATTAATATTTTAACAATAAATTTTTATCGATATTCTATGTGTTTTACGTATGTTTTATAAACACTGCAGTGTAGAAAAAATAAAATAATTTTTCCATAGATAGTTGCAAATGCGGCCTTGAATTATGATCGTTGCATATATGACTGTCTTTCTAAATATATATCGATTTTTTCTTTGATAACCTCCCTTAATTTAAACTTAACACGAAATTTTCACATCTCGGATATTAAATTATTTATACTTTACGTTCAAATAAAGGCACGGATGATTTAGAGCTACTATAATATTTTAAATAACTAGTATTTTCGACCATTACTTGGATTTGTAAAAGCTGCAAAAGAAAAATTTGAAACACTAGCGAAATAAAAAAAAAACTCATGTACTTATTATATTTTTTCCAGTAAAACATTTTTAGAAATATATCTTTTGGTCCCGTCCAGATGGTAATTTCTTTAAAGTTTGAAGTTAATAGCTTTGCTGTCAGTTACGCTGTCAATTTGCGCCAACTGCCTGGAAAACGCTTTTTACTTTTTCTGTTAGCTGATTTAATACTGCTAGTTCAGATGTTTTTAGAGTAACGTTTGACACCCAGACAACAATAAACAAATTTGAACGCTTACATAACGGCAAGCTGAGGTTCGATATTTTTATTCAGGTGTACGGGATTTTAAAATCATTTTAGTTGTTGCTACAAATCTTGGTTTTATAAAAATAGAAATACGGGAATTTTCGGTAATATGACAAACAAGTTTCATTGAAGAAAAAATATATTTTAAACACAAAGTGAACTGAAGATTTCTCATTCAGTTTTATCTTTCGATCATCAATAATCAGTAAATATTACCAAGTGACAGTCGTTGAACACTTATCTGCATAAAAAATTTAAAATATTTAACAATTATTTAACAAGCGCAAAAATGTGTCAACCCCTGCCCCCCCCCCCCAAAAAAAAAAATCAACTTGAGTGCATTTTCAGTTTTCATTTTCACAGTAATAATCTGTTTAGATTTATACATACAGTTAAAATTATTTTTAAGTATGAAAGTTAAAATTACTTACCATGTGAATTTTAATTTTTTGTGGGGCTGTCTACATATTTATTTTTGACCTAACTTTAATATTTTCAAAACAGAATATCATCTTTTATTTGATAATCTTATTCCCAAAGATGGAATTGCATTCTTCTACGGTGAAAATATAAGAATTTGGTAAATGTGGACTGTATGTTGGTTATAACTGGGACACGGAAATTAGGGATAACAATAGACAGAATAATAATCTACTGTACGGTTGCTTAAGGCTAGCTTTTAACTGTGATAGCTAATACTGTGAAAACAGCATGAACATTTGTTTGTAGGAAATCAATGATTCTATAAATATAAAATGTATTCATAGTTCTTTTTAAGGTTCTTTTTAAAAGATTTCAAAATTATTCTGCATTGATCAATGAATCAACTTTATGGATCAATGTTTATTATCTGATCTGAAAACTAACCACTTAGAGGCTGACTCAAAATTGCTAAGGGTTGCGGTTTGAGGTATCGCCAAGTAAAAATCATGTATTGACATGTCATTTAATCACAAAATCGCCTGGTCGAAATATATCTTGTATTCTACCAGCGTTGCCTTCTTTAACTGGATGCGATACCACTACTCGCACATCGAATACAAGGAAAAGTTTAAATGCTGCATCTCTGTGTTTTGTTCAAGATGCACTCACAGCTTTGGGAAATAATAAGACTACTAGCTGCGAAAATTTTTCTTGCATGTACAATTCGAATTGTTTCTAGTGATGTGGAATATAAAAATAATCAAAATGATTTGACTCTTGGTGTATAGTTACTTATAGTTATTCGTTAAGTTAGTATAAGTACTGACCTGAGACCATTGTGATATTATGACATAAAAAACTATGTCGGTGTCATTCGCGTTCAGAAAAATAAAAGCTTGCCGGTTTGCAGGGAAAATTCTAAACTTTCAAAATGTCTCATTTCTACATCATACTCTTTAGTAGATTTAAGTTATATATCTAAGGTCTATAGTATACCTTAGATACTATATGATGTGGAGAACCGTTTTGTTCTATAATTAAATAGTAGGGTGTATCACGAAATTTTTTTTTTTGGAAAATCAAACTTTCAAGTTGATAAAACGTTGTCCCTGTCATCACATATCAACGCATTTTTTTTTTTTTTTTTTTTTTTTTTTTGAAATCGAAAAATATTTAGATCTCCCGTAATTAACATGAAATTCAACTTTTTTTACCTAAAATGTGTATTTTTAAATATATATATATATATATATACATGAATATAAAGTATATTTGTATTTTTTAAGTACAAAAATTTGAAGTTTAGAAAGACAACAGACTTTTAAAAAATTCATTTGTACCATTAACTATATTAGTCTGCCGGAATCTAATTTTAAAAACCTTGCTATTTTAACAAATATTCAAAAATTTCCAGACGATATTTTACATTGGTAAACTTCTAGAAACAGTGCAAATAAAATCTATATTAATTTTTTATTAGTTTATTAGTTTCTCAGTTTCTTTTTTATTCTGGGGGTGGGGAAGGGAGGGATGACATTAAAAATAATTACACATTAGAAAAAAAATTTTGAGGAACAAAAATATATTAAAATTAAAAATCAGGAAGTGTGATCTTTAGATGAAAAAGGTTAAAAAAGATATAAACACACGCATAAAGTTTACAAATAAGGAACGTTGAATATGTTAAGGTTATTCAAAATAAATCTTGATTTCACTGTCTATTTATTTTGATAATTGTAGGCAGGGCATCACAAATGCAAGTAGCTTTTCCAACTTGCAATCTGATCCATTAGAAACTCCAGTGTTTGTGGGCGTACCATCACATACAAGAGCTTTGATAGTTGTCACATCAATGCAGTTACATTCTATGTGTTTCACTAACGATACAATGGCGTTCCCAGAACCACTGTCTGCAGTTACATGACCAAGATATATTGAACCTGGTTCTTCAACCAAAGATATGTGTTCTTGTATAGTTTTCCGGACAGATTTACCACGTACATTTTCTTTGACTATAGTTTCATCTTTCCGACCATCAAAATAGAGAGAAATTATTTCTGAGGTGCGAGTTGCAATACTTTCACGGTACTTTACTCTTTCAGGAAAAACTTTCGATTTATCAATTACCGCCGTCTGATTTTCTGGTGTCACAACTTTTAAATCCTGTAAAAGAGCACTTGCTAGTTGCGGTCCCGCTCTACTGGAAATTGCTCTGCGATCACATACTCTGGAAAATGGTGGCAGATCTACTGGAAGGACTTGCTTTACTGAAACGATAGAATTTTCCTTTTTATTTTCGGGTATTTTATTATTTATAGCTAAAACACTTTCATCACTTGAATCCTGTTGAATGGAATCGCTGTCAGTGTCACTAAAAATGCCTTCATGTCGTAAAGTAGGGATATTTGTTGATTGTAGACTTCAGTTTAACTCGAAATGTATGGACTTTTCCTTTAGCACGTTTCTCGTTTTTTTTTTTTTTTTTTTTTTACTCTCTACTGTGTCAATTCCTCCTATAACCATAAGCCTCAGGTTTCGTTGGTCATTCAAGAACTTGTGTTGCAGTTGTGGAACCTTCCTTTGCGCTGGACACAAACAATTCTCTAAATCTATACATTTGCATGAACAAATATCAAAAAGATTATTTACAATGTCAGATTTTGAACTTTTCAACGGACGTTTTAAAGCTCTTGGCATTTTTGCGTTACACCCTGATGACTTTTTCTTCCTTTCAGATCTCTCGTGTAGTTTTAAAATCATGAAATAAATATTGCTTGCAGATGAAACAGGAATAGAAGTCTTCTTCCATATTTCTCCTAGCTTACGGGCCAATCGCATTGCAACTACTTTTTTCTTTGGTTGATGACATCCTTCAGACTTCAACTGATTTCTTACCCATTCAAAATAACGTAGTACATCAATTTTAGTAGGTAAAACATTGCGATCATTTATATCTAGAGGTTGGCCGACAATTGGATCGTCAGTAGTTTTCCTTGTTGATGAAGAATGAGTTTTTCTACTCATGATGGTAAAACAACAAAACCAAATTGAACTCAATCACAAATCAAAAACATAAATGTTCACTAAATGGACGCTTCGTACATAAAAAACGCTAAAAGCAAACTGGAAAAAAAGGAAGGGTGGACGAGAGAGAGAGAGGTAATCATGTGATGGTCTTGCACTTCCCTTATCTCCAAAGTCATGGGGGAGCTACAGTTTTATCACCTTGAAATCTGAGCCCCATATTCACCTACAAAAATATTCTTGCTATTTCGGAACGCTGTACTGCAGTGTCTGTATTATAAATTAAAAATTCAATCGAAAATAATGCTGGATAATTCATGGCTGAAAAAAAACAGCATTCAATTCTTTTTCTGGCTACGTAATATAAAATATGGAATTATTTCTGCGTGGCATATGTTTCGCTTGTGAGACCGTTATTGAGTTTCGAAAGGGGTTTTAAACTCGTTACATCAAAATGACGCTGATTTCACATGCGAAAACTCAGTTATTTTAAAGTAGCTTTATTTATATTTTTCAACTGGCAGCTTTTCAGTTTCAGTTTCCATAACGGCAAAAATTTAAAGCTTAATGCCAAAACGAAATCTTAAAGCAGCAGCTTTTGTATTCAAAATCCTTCTTTACTTAAAAATTCTCCTAATTGATATTTTCCTCCATGTTTTTCTTTGAAAAGAGGGCTAAATGCATGCTCCGTATTTGACAAAATATCAAAAAGTTATGACGGACAGAATTCAAGATGCAACAGTTTTAAAATTATTTTACGAAAATTACCATCAAAAGGGATTAAAAAAAAACCCCAAAATCTGAAAATTATGTTACACAGTCATAACAAACTGTTTATAAAAGAAAATTTTCTCCTCTATCCGATGATGCAAATATCGTTTTACTGCGAGTGTAACTACCGGCGTTATTACGTATTATGCAAGAAAAAAAGCCAAAAATCGCAAAAGCACAAAATAAAACATTTCCTGATTCGAATTTCGAAAAAATCGCTCCGAGGTATGTTAGGACATGTCGTAGTGTAGCCGTATACAAAATTACGTAGGTCTGCGACCGTGTAGGCGCTATACCATCGAACGGCATAAGACGATCGGAGATTACCCACCTACTCACAAACATAGCCAGCCAGTCAGCCCGCTACACTCTTTGTTTCTGTCGGATTTTATTATATAAGATTCTGACACTTTCAACAGGAGGGAAAATTTTGAACTTTTCCGATCTTTAAGCAAAAAATAACAGCTGATGAATTTTGATATAAAATGTACGAAACGCCAAGTTCAGTTTAAATTAATCGTCCATGCACGGGCCTTAGCCGCTAAATACCGTTCCCATAAGATAAGAACAAGGAAAGTGAAGCAACACCGGCTAGGCTAGTGCTTGGGAAGGAGACATCTTTCTCGGCTGGGCTGCTGTAGAACCGTATGCGCTAATGGTAGCTAGTGCACGTAAAATATGTTCGTAGTTCCAATATCCTCCATGTTCAAACGATGCCTCTGGGGATGCCGATTTCAGGTGCTAGGTCATCTGGTATTGGTCCAAAATTAGGAGACCCGAGCTATATTGGTCTTCTCACTCGGACTCATTTAATTGGAAGACGCACCCTTTAGCCCATTGCCGTCCTTCATGGAGGATTTGGCACCGCTTCCAGGTTATCAGAGGGCATTTGAAAAAACAACAAAACCCATACGCACTTTTGTTTAATTTTCTTTCTGTACATAAGAAACAGATTTTGTACCATAAGCACACAGTATTTAATCTTATTCGCTAAAAACATAGATTTCTTTGATAATCCCTTTTAAAAAAATCTTGAATGGTACTAATTTTTCAATTACCTGAATCAAATGAAGAAATATCTTTACGTGTGCTTCATTTTAATATAAACGTTTAGAAAATAAAATAAAATTGACCTCAGTGTGCTGGATAGGTATTTAACAACATATTTTGAGGAAAGTCTCCCTGATGACATTTACTTCCCAAAAGATAAACATCCTGGTCAAACATACCAGATGGCCAATTTTCCTTCCCACCATGTTGATCGAGCTGCATATAGCCCTAGTCAAATAGCGGTTGTAAGTTGTTCAAGAAGACTCGGGAAATATGCTTATAATGTAAATACCGACGGAAAATACTCTGACGGACGAGCTATATTAATGTTTTGCCGAATAGAATTGTTTGCCTTATTCTAATAATGAAAATAGCTCACTTGTTTATTTTACCTGGGACAATATAAAAGCGTAATAAACATATTATTTTTTGTGTGGCATTAAATGGGAATTGATTATTAGTAGTTCTGACGCAGTTAGGAATTTTGGTTTTCGAATCTGGAATGGTTCATTCTACAACACTTCACCGCCCCCTCAAATAAATATAAATAAATAAAATAAAGCAAATAGATAAATAAATAATAAATAAAATCTAAAATAAAATAAAGTTAAAAAAACTTGCCTTTTAATAAAAAGCAATTCGCTTATTTTCCCTTTCGTATGAAATGTTGTCATAAACATTGATGTACATTTGATAATTTTTCTAACACGGAGGATAGTAAACCTAATATTTGTAAAACATTAATTTTCATATACTATCTCTAATGAAAAAAGTAAGGCAATGGACGTATACTTACTAAATAAGAGTTTAGCGATTGTACTTGTTTCGATGGTATAGGACATTTAAAATGCAGATTTAAAATTTTTAGATTTCGGATTTAAAAGAAAACTTCTGAATTTCCTGTAAACATTTAGTATTAATAATGCAAAAAACGATCACTAAGATTGTAAAAAATTGAAAAGAAAAAGAAATTAAGAAAAATTTTGAAATTTTGAAAAATCAATGTCGTAGACTGTTGTATAATTTATCTGCCTAACTAATTTAAAATTTTCTGGCGCAGCAAGCATAAGATTCTAAAATTGCCTGTCAATCACAAAAAATACATAGATATTAGTTAAATTTCCAAGATTTTATTTTCACAAAACAGGAAAATTGCATGTGTAGAATGATATGCAATTGCTTAAGTTAGCAATTTTTCATTAAATTTACATCTGAATTCATCGTAACTGTAGGTATCAGCAAATTTTGATAAATGAGTTGCAAAATAGATTTAAAATACCGTATTTACTCGCGTCGAGAAAGTTCGGACAAAATAAGACTTTAAAGTGACGGATCGACTTA
>JAWZYV010003912.1:0-317181 GCA_038373885.1 Cheiracanthium punctorium | reverse complement strand
AAAGATGCAAATTGACCTTCACCAGTCTCTCCGGAGTAGATGGTTGGCAAGTATATAAACACCCAGCTGTGAGTGAAGCTGCCAGAAAGAAAATGGCAGCATTATGTTCTATAGCTCGCGACTGATAATTTTGTTATGTTATGTTATTTGTTATCCTTAAAATTTATTCATTTTATTTTATATCAATAAAATATGTTAGTTGTTGAGATGCTGTCTTACGGCTTATTTTAAAGTAAGCACTTTAGTGCGCAACGTAAGGAGGTGTATAATCTTCACCCCCCTCTACACGTTTAAAAAAAGTAAAACATTGCTTGATGCATAAAAAAATAATACGGTTAATTTTAAAAAGAGCTTTCCTTCTTAAATTCATCAAATATTTTCTTAAAAACAAAATATTTTGCTAATTGGGTATTTTTAATAAATTTAGTCCTATTGGTGTAAAGTCATTTATATATTAATAATTATTATTACTTTAATTTGTTGATTAATACTTCAGAGAACTAACTACGGAGCTAATTAGGGTATTTTGGAAATCAATAAGGTGCTGGCCGGTTTTCGATATTTTGTCGTTGCCGATACCACACCAAAAACGTAATGGTTTTGGTTCAAAAGTGGCACAGAGCTGGGCCGACGCCGTTATTGTTTTTGCCGACACGGAACCAGAAACACCCCATCCTTCCGGCCCGACACACACCCAGGCGGACGCAATTTTGTCGTTTTTGGTACCGCGTGAGCGATGTCGCTCCGGCACATTCTGAACCGGCATGCCAGTGTCGGCCCAAAACTTATCCGATAGGGCTGTGTTTGCTGGGGGGCGATTGCACTCGGTGGCCGTTTAGAGGGGGTCGGGTGGCCGCTGATAAAGGTTATTTTAACATTAGATCTATGAGCCGAAAATCCGTGCCATAAAAAATTGTCCGTTTAGAGAGTAAGTATTATACAGCGAAACCTCGGAGAGATTTCACTGTATAATACTTAAATAGGTATTCATCTAACTATGCCTATACATCACTATTATCATAAAAGTAAATAAGAGTATACCAGTGAGCATCCATTCACTTTTTTTTATAATTTTTTTTAGAAATCAACGCATAAGTACTAATAAATACCTCTGATTTATGGTTTTTTTTTTTTTTTTTTTTTTTTTTTTTAAGAAAACCAGCGTCCAAACCCCAACCTCTCCAACCAAGAATTCCGAAGAGGGCAATCGCAACTAGGAAATAATATAGATTTTAGAAATCTGCTAGGGTAATTATATCTTAATGCAGTGTTATACAAAGAAGTTATACACTGCCCGACATTGAAAATGCAACACCCATAAAGAGTTGCCTAAAAGTGTTGAAACTCGGCAAGCAGAGAGAGACAGCAGTGAACAATAAGTGATCTTTATTTCAAAAGGATATGCATAATACAGAGGGAGAGTAGCATCGTCTTAGTAGGTTGTCGGATCACCGTGGATGGCGATACACGAAGCAACACGTCTAGGTACGGAGTCAATGGGAATACGGATGCCGTCCTGAGGAATGTTTCTCCATTCCCTGGCAACCATTGCTCCCAAACCATTTGCCACAGTTCGTTTTCTGAACGGGCTAGTGGCAGGGTCTGCAAATGGCGTCCAATCACATCCCAAATGTGTTCGATTGGCGACAGATCAGGAGAATACGGTGGCCAGGGAAGCGTCTGTACACCTTGCAGAACACGTTGGCTGATGCGAGCAGTGTGTGGTCGAGCGTTATCCTGCTGATACAGGGCGTTGGGAACCGTTTGAAGGTAGGCGAGTGTCACCTGCCGCAGCATATCATCCACATATCGTCGAGCCGTCATAGTGCCCCGAATACGAACTAGAGGTGACCTAGAGTCATACACAATTGCTCCCCAAAACACGATGCCAAGTTGTCGCGTGGTGGGGCGTTCTACAATTGCTGCCGGATTGGACCTGTTTCCGCGTCGACGCCACACTCGTACGCGGTGACTATCACTGGAGAAACAGAAGCGTGACTCATCTGAGAACACGACCCTATGCCATTTTGTCGTCCACGTCGCTCTAGCCTAGAACCATTGCAGTCGTTGGCATCTACGTTGTGGAGCCAATGGCAGTCTTCTTAACGGACACTTGAGTGCAGGCTACTAGCAACCAATCAACGGGAAATGGTTCTGGTCGATATAGGAACATCCAAGGTGTCTTGAGCATGTCGCAGAATGGAGGTTGAAGTAGCTTGCGGGCCGCCACCGCTTGTCGGTGAATGCGTCGATCCACGCGTGTTGACGTCACTCTGGCTGCACAGGCACCCGTTAAACGTGCCACATTTTCTTGTTCCAACAATCTTCGCCACAGTCGGTGTACAGTGGGCAGATCCAGGTGTGTGTCTGCCGAGATTTGCCGAATGGACCAACCTGCCCATCTCAGTCCGATCACTATGCCCTTCGTATAATCGTCGGTCTGCTGGAACTGCCTCCGCTGACGGTGGCCTGGCATTCTCTGGTTACACGTGTCCTCTGAGACAAGAATAAAATTTCTACGACAATTACTCTAGCAGCAATACTTTCACAAAAATTGTCCATTCTACCGGTTCCTTCCCGCATATCTTTTTCCACATGCACTGGAGAGCTGCCAATTTTACATCATTAGCATAACTCGGCAACGTGCATTCACCCTGAAATTTGCATAATTTTCTGACCACTTCTTCTTGGTGTTGCATTTTCAATGTCACGCAGTGTATTATAATAAATCAAAGTCTAACATATTGCCTAACTGGGCAGGTTTTTTGGATATTTTAGGCAGTTATGGCTTCTTATTCTGAGTGCTACATCTCCTTTTTTGGAAATAAAAAAATCTTTTTTTTTGGGGGGGGGGGGTGGAGTGTTCTAGAGGCTAACAATTAGGTGCATTAAATTTTTTCTAAGATGGCTTCTAGTACACACCCAGTTACGCTAATGGCCATGTCCTTCTGCACCTCGTTATTTAAATATTTCCTACTGAAACAAAAATACAAAACATTTGTGCAGAAAATTTATCGTGAAAAATCTAACATAATCAGTTTAAAATGGATTTATAACTCCGTAACTATTGACGCCGTCGTTTGAATTAATTTGTGAAAATATTATATTCTTAATTGCGCAAGAGTAGAAAGTATTCGATTTTTTTATATCGCTAGGAGGACCTTCTTATTTTCTCTTTCGTTGTATCAAATTTTTAGGTATTTGAATGGCAACATCATTTGGCTTTAACCCTTTATAAGGCCGTGGTAAGAATACTTACCACCTACGGTCTATTAAATACAGAAATCAATTATCATTCGTGAATTTTCTGATTTTTGTTCAGTTATATTGGATGAATATTTTTTCCAAACATCTAGATTCTAAATTATATTTGGCTTATGAACTTTTCTTTCATTCGTAATTTTAAAGAACGCTCGAATAATTACTTTAAAATTGAGCATAAGAATCATCGCTTTTAATTGTATAATTTTGCGTTTAATTCCGTGTTCAACTAGCAGGTAGTTTTCCGACTTTGATTTTGCTAATAATTACTGTATTCTCCTGCAAAATTTCTATGTTTGTTTAATACTTGTTTCTCCAATTTTCACGTGGGATGTTACAGTAGAGAGAAAATATATGAATTAATCCTAAAAAAATGGGCCAGAAAAATCTCAAGTACTTTCGACTCTCTGCACATAAACTCGCGTTATAAAGGGTTATTCTTTACCGTGTATTTTATAGCCCATTGTTAAAAATAAAATTAATGGGTATTTTATTGAAAGGCTTATATTTAATCTAGAAGAGTTTTAGACTTTTCTAGAAAAATTTGATGTTTTAAAAAATATACAGAAAAATGCATAACATACGGTGTTTTGACTGATATTTTCTTCCAATTAGTCCGCGTATGCTTACATTACGATTTTAAAAATTATGTTAATAATTTTGCAGTTATATAAACAAACCAATTATATTTGTCAGTGTTGTAAAAGCAAAACAATTCACCAATTTTATTATTATTTTTTTTTAATTTAGAGTTCCAGACACGTTAACTAAAAGGATAATTTGGCAAACGTTGCAGTCTGTGAACTTCTGTCATGAACATAATGTAAGTTATGTGTGATTTCAAACATTTCCTATTCGTTTTTTTTTAATTTGATTTCAGTTATTACTTTTAAGAAATTCATACTGTATGCATAATAGAGTTCTAATCAAATCTTAAGATTTGTTCTTTACCAGTTCAAATACTCAGATTCTGAATGATTTTTTTTATCGTATATTTTTTAAAGATTATTTATGCATAGTTTAATTTCGTTACTGAAGTGTAGTTTTATATTATTCAACTGAAACATTTGCGTTAGTACACTACTTGCAGTGTTACTATTGAATGTAAAAGTTTTGAGAACCAAGAAAATATTGTCGCGCACAGAGTTTATCATTAATCTCTCAGAATCTCACAATTTATGACTCAAAAGTCATTTCAAATGTCAGATTTAATTTTAAAAATGTATATCTAACTGCATAATGAAACATCGAGCAGAGTAATTATTATTTAACAAATGCCATATAAATTAGCTTTTATGCCATTAGTATACGAGCCTTCCAGTAGTTTTCGGCAATACAATTAAAACCGTTTAGTGTAGTCAGGGCACACGCCCAGATGAACGGCTGTGATATGTTCACGAGAATCGCAGACTACATTCCGGTGAATCGGCAGTGCGGATACTGAAGAGATGAAACCTTAAACAATCATGCTTTGTCAACAGTCTGAAGCATGCGACTGCTGCTTTTCTCGGGGCATCAGGAATATAAAAGATGTTCTCGATGATAATGCCCCAGCTTTAGTCCCTAGATCCCTCTGCAGATTCCGCTTTTATACCAAATTTCTGTTTGAACGTCTTGTTTGTCAAAAGTCTTGCGGAATGAAAAGTTATTGTCCTTGTGGGTCTCTGGGCCACCAAAGCTCCCTTTTAGCAAGTAGGTCCGCGTTTTCGGTACCTACGATGTCACAGTGTGCAGGAACCCACTAAAAGGAAATTTTATGGCCATGATTCTTCAAAAGCAGACTGCATTCCAAAATTCTTTGGGATTCATAATGGTAATTTTGTGAAAGGGCCTGAAGTGCTAATTTTGAATGAGAAAGAATAACAGCTCTATTAAAATCCGACTCCCTCAATGAAAGTTGTTGCACCTCTATCTCACCATCAAAGACGGTAGAGCATGAACCCATGCGTGGATAAAAGTCAAAATCATTACAAAAGTGTCCAGCTCCAGCATCCTGCTCTATCAAACATGGAACCGTCTGTGAAAACATGCAACCATTCACTTGCTGGAAATCGACCTTCAATAGATTCTAATGCTATGGACTTTAATTGTTCAGTAATTGTATCCATTTTTAATACTTTTATAATACGATCTAGATTGATATCAAGTTGTTTATAATCTAAGGGAAAAGGACACATTGTCAAGGACAAAACGGAAGTCTCAAGTTGAAACCCCAAAGGTCTGGCGATATTCAGAATTGACTGAATAAAGCCATCTTGAGTTTTTAAATTCCTTGTTTTATTTATATCATAATTCCTCCAAAACGGTTATTTGGAGAACTAAAAAGTTTTTGATAGAAAATAATCTTCTCTGTACAGATTTACGAGCAGGCTCAGCATTTTTCAAAATCTGCATAGCAAGTATAGGAGCAGTTTTTAATGCACCAGTTACAATACGGAGGGCTCGATTTTGAAACACCTCAAGGCATTGTATGGTGTGATTTGTTGCAGAAATGAGGACTTCGTTGCAACAAATCACACCATAGGTCTTCGAGGATACGTGTCTACATTGTATAGCCAATAACGGATTGTACAAACATTTTATATGTAGTATTTAGAGTCTTTCTGCTGCACCCCCATTTAGAACCAGCTAAACGTTTCTGGATAGGAAGTCTGTTTTCAGCCTTGAGACCTTAAATTCTTAATTGAAAAAATTGGACCTCTGGTGTCGAGAAAATGGAATGAAGGTTAATAGGAATAAAACTGTGTGTCAGTTCTTTATACTCAATTGAAAACCTTTCATACAAAATCTCGATTTTCAGGAAGAGACTTTACAAATCAGTGATGCTGCCACGTATCTCAGATGTGTTCTTTATTCTCGTATGAATTGGAGAAAACATGTGGAACCTTTAGAGCAGAGTTATAATTATAGTGAATATCTTATAATTAGAATACAAGTAGTTATGAATTTTCTGAAAAATATTTTGTCTTATTGATACATTAACGAGTTTTAGAAAATTAAGTTATTAACGCTGTAGAATGGGGGGGGGGAGCAGAGTAATGTTCCGCTAACGAAGCACATACACAAGGTCTTAGAGGATACATGTCTACACTGTACATTCGGTTTCCGATGGTTATTCATTTTGTGTTATCGCTCGTCTACAAACTTGGCCTGGTCATCAGTGGGAATTTGCAGTCGTCACAATAAGGTTTCAGACCATGGAAATCACTCTTAGTGATACTCACATGAATTCTGCAGCAACTTGTGTTTAGACTGCTTCTAAACGAACAATGATTCGCCACAATTTTGATTCGCAAAAATGACTTCGCTTAGACATCGCATTCATTGATAATAGGTGCTCAAAGCAAGCCGATCACTTCTTTTAACCCTTTTACTTAAGTACATTAACAGCTCATTCTCATTTGCTTCGCTCAGATGTCATCAGCGTGGAAAATTACCTACTTCCAATTTTCCCGATGTTTAAATACTTGCAACTTGAACATTTTTTCTCAACACGGAGAACTTATAATAACATTTAATTTTGAGCAGTCTACATAAGAGACGGATGGCTGCATGAAAAATGCTTTGATCCAGATTCTCACATTCTTCTGACAGAAATGTTACAGTCTCGATTAAAAAAAAGAACAGGAAAAGTAGAAAACAACAATATAATAAAATTAATACGTAATAATTAATGAGTTTTTATACCTCCAAAAAATAATAATGATAGAAAATATTTTGAGAAAAGCGGAAAAAGTTATTAATAAGAAATATTCTATACATTTTAATCAGCATGAAATAAACAATGAGCAGTTTTATAAAAATAATTAAAATAAGAATAATTAATGAAAAAATTCGTGTTTTCTTAAACCCGCTGTAATGGTTTTTCTTTCTTTTTTTTTTCAAAATTCTATCCACACAATTCCTTATTAGTATTTTTTGTAAGCTTTTTAGTTTTTACAGCCAGCCATTTTAATCTAGTCTTCATGGCCGATGTATTGTTTTAATAATCTCACTTCAATCGATATATTTAGCCATCTGAAACAAATTTACATCAATAAAACGTTATTGTTATTCATTAAGACTATCTTAACCTACACAAAGAACCAACTTTGACCGACCACCACCGTCAAAAGGTAAATCGAGAAGAATTTCAGATTCTTTTTTTTTTCTTTTACTGGCACCCGTAATTTTTTCATTATATATCAAAATTTCTTATAAAATATCAACATAAAATATTATAAAATAAATGTCATTCTAATACCCATTACTTAAGTGCAATAAAAATGACAGTTTATAAAATTAATTGAAAAACCGTTCAAAGAAATTGATATATTTTCATGAAATGTTTTATGATCTAAAAAATTACTGTCCCCACTTTCGTTTTTGAGATTGTATTAAATCAATTTTTTTTTTTTTTTTTAGCGAAAGAAGTTTTTATATTTTCTACTTTTCTAATGCACCTATATTAATAAAGTTCAAACATTAAATAAATTTTCCTCCAAATGCATTAATTCACCTACATCTGGATGGCTCTCGGCCAACGGTTCACTTTAAATGCTATATTTTAATTTATATCCAGGAATTCATGTATTACACATTTTTAAATGCGTTTTTTTTTTTCTAAAGTTAAAGCATTTAGATTCAAAGAAAAGTTTAGAAGCAATTTTGCAAAGAGGCTGATTTTATGCATTTTTATTTAGATTAAGCATATGACATGAAGTGCAACATCTGCAAATGGTTTATGTGAAGTACTATCACGTTTAATGAAAAATGCAAATTTTACATTTTGCAAAACTGGGAAAAACAATTTATTTCCCAGTTATGAGTTTTTGAAACTTTGTAAGGGTGAAAATCTTTGCATGTACAGTAATATTTAAGAAGCAGTAAAGAAAGACCTATTTGAGCTAGAGAGTTAAAATTTATGTAATTTTGTTCAGTATTTTGTAAATTTAAAAGAATATATGTAACGTGATCATGACAATTTAAAAATGTTTTTCATAAAAATTTAATAAATAAGTATTTTAATAATTTTTAAATTGGCATTTTAATTTACTTTTTTTTAAATATTTGTTACTTACATCTTTTCTATGAATATTTATGCCAAATTTGAGTTTCTATGGCATCGTGGTGGAAAAAATACCTGTGCGCACAATTTACTTTTTGGGGGTAAGGGAGGGATTTAATTCATCGTGTTTGAAAAAACACGATGCACGAGGCTATATATAGCAAGTAGCTAGTTACATGCAAAATATTAACATTTTCCTCTTTCTTGATAGTCAAGCTCTATTTATTACCGGTAACTAACAATGAAAATCAATTATTGAGGTAATCATTTAGGTTATGTATTTTATGTTATTAATAAGCTTGGTATTGTAATTTTTGTTTAGTGCAAAAAATATGTAAAATAATTAGAAATTAAAGAGGTTCTCAAAATAGAGCTGATATTGTCAGAAAATTTTAGGGGACTTTTTTTTCAAAATGATACACAAAATTTCAAGATAGAGAAATCATGGTTTAATTTCATACATTAATTTTCAATAGAAATGGTTCATTTTAATTTTGCAGCACTCGATTTTTACCGCCAAAAATATGGATAAATTCTACGTTTTTGCTAAGTTTGATAATGTTTTATATGATATGTAAATGTAATGTTATTAAAAGTTAGATTAAATTTAACTCCATTTCCAGCATTGTTTAGTTCCATTTCATCATTATTACTAAATAAGCTAAATAAAATAAAGCTAAATACTGGGTGACCAAAAAAACGCATTGTTGCACTAAACTCTGCTTCTTTCCTGGTTTCGTCATTCTAAACTCCAGTAGGTGTAGAAAGTTCTATTAAAGAGTCCACTTGTCAGGATGGAACACTAACTTTATTGCTTCTAGAGCTTCGTCGAACAATCAGCTGTACAATATTCACAAGCACAATCAGACAATAATGAGCTTTTAACCAACCGCTTAGTATAGAAGCTTTAACAAATGCTGAATTTCTCACATAAAATAAAGCACATCCACAGGTAAAAATTCAGTGGAAATATACGAGGGATAACATTATCAGTCCCTCAAAACTCAGCAATGAAGAATTTACACCCAGCACTTAAAAACAAAGCTTCATAAACAAGTGAAAACACCGCGTCTATAGCGTCAATACAAAGCTTTCACGGACATCTGCTCTTGACGGAAGCTCCTTACCATAGCACAAAGGTTATGCCACTGAAAATGGTAGACGGCCGAATTGTGAAGGTCCCCGGTTTGGGTCCCATCGCTCGGCTGTCGATCTAACGGTTTGGAGTTTTGGTAGGTTTTCTCCAGATGTAACATGAATACGCGTTAGAACCCCTTAGAAAGTCCTCCTACAAAGGCACTCCCGCTTGGCAGATTGTCCTTATGTAGCGTTGCCATAATCACACAAAATCACAACAATCACAACCTCGACGGTAGCAGAAGAAAGACTGACTGGATCGGAACTTCTGAACTACGGATTCTTCTTCCCAGAGTGCCTCGGCACTAGGCCCTCAACCCGCATAAAAATAACTGTATTAGGGTGGTAACATGTTAATCGAAATTGAGCAGAAAAGTTTTTAAGACATATAAAAATGCAATAGTGAAAAGGGGGGGCATGGTGCGAGAAAAGTAATCACTAGTATGCGTTGAGATTAAAAATAGTGGATATTTGAGCAATACATTTGAGGCGTCCGCCTCAGTTTAAGAATTCTGAAGAGGCCGATCACGGTTATTCAGTTTACGAACGCTAAGCAGACTTGCGGTTATTCGGTTTATCAACACTCAGGAAGCTAACCCAGCCTGTAGCCGAAACTCAATGGTTTCTTCCGTTTTCGGTTACCTGACAAGATGTAAATACACTTCAACGACGAACTGCAGTATATAAGGTGAAACACCGGCATGGCGGCTGCTACTCTTTCTTACCTTGTTATGTAACCCTTTTGTTTTGTTATAGTTATGGTTTTACGTTTTAGTTAATAAAATTGTTTTTGTTCAAAAAAGTGTAATGTCAATCAAAAGATTATAGCTGGTCTAACAACAAGCAACCAGACCAAAGCTAAAGGGGTGACCCGGCTCTTCCTTCGAAAGGATCTATGGCCTGTCGTCGAATGTTTGCACAAGTTTTGAAGTGACCGATGTCAAGTCTTCTAGTTTAAGCAATCCACCTCTCTGAAGATCACCGTCAAGATGTGCTTCAGTGATTATCAAGAAACCAAGGTCTTGTGCTAACCTTTGAAGTTGAAATTCGGCGACTGCAGTTTAAACGACCGAGTTGAATCTGCGTCTTAACCGAAAGCCGTTTTTGATAACTTTGGGTATGTCTCCCAGTTTCATCCTTCTGTGCTGTGCCATTAATTGGGTTTAAACATGGTAGTTTTTCGATGTTCACATACTAAATTTTAAATCATCTAAAAAAAATTTCTGCAAATAGTGTTTATACACAATTTTAGACTTTTATACTATTTTTAGCTGCATCCAGTGCGCTAGTTAAAATTTTGGAATACGAGTACAGGTAATGATACTAAACTTTCTGAAGTATCAAAGTTAGCTTTTAAAGCCTCACCTCTTTGGACAAATGATGTTGAACTGTGGTTTTTGCGGATTGAGGCAAACTTTATAACCTCCGGCATTACTGTTGAGGAAACAAAGTTTTACAATGTAGTTGCTTCTTTAGATGCAGACACACTAGTCTGTGTGCGGGATATAGTGCGTAGCCCACCTCCCGAAAACCCGTACACTGTACTAAAGGATCGCATCATTAAGCAGTATACTCAATCCGAGAGTTCACGTTTACGTTTGCTATTACAAGATCTACAGTTGGGGGATAGGAAACCTTCATTATTGCTGCAGGAAATGCAAACGTTAGCAGAGAAGAAAATTTCGGATGTCTTAAAGTAAATAACGCTTCAGCGTTTTCCCGTGCAACTACAACAAATTCTTTCTATTAGTAAAGACGGTCTTTCGGAACTTGCAAAGATAGCAGATAGAATCTTTATCTCTGGTTCGTCAAATATTTTGGCAGTGTCGCATGACGACCAGATTAAGTCTCTGCAGTCTCAGACTTCTGAATTGTCGTCAAAAATAGAAAAGTTAACACTGCGAACGCGACAGAATAAATTTAGATCTAGAAGTCGTTAGAGATCTGGCAGTAAATCGAAAAAAACTAACAAACACTTTTGTTGGTACCATTTCAAATTTGCGGAAAAGGCATAAAAAATGTGTGAAACCTTGCTTGTTTAATTTAAACTAATAGCCCCCACCCCCGTTTCGGCGACTATGGGGGATAGCGAGCGCGCTAGTCGCCTTATAGTGTTTGACAGACGATCCGGTTTGAGTTTCCTCACAGATACTGGCGCTGCGGTTTCTCTTTTGCCAAGAAATAGCAAGGTGCATAAAACACCTAAAGAGTGCATGTTATATGCTGCTAACAGCACTAAAATACATACCTATGGTTTTAAAAATCTAGTTTTGGATTTGGGGTTACGCCGAGAGTTTCCTTGGACTTTTTTGATCGCTGAGGTTACTCGGCCGATCTTAGGAGCCGATTTCCTTGGAAAATACGGAATTTTAGTCGATATAAAAAATTGTACCTTACGTGACCCCCCTCACCGCTGTTTTTACTAAAGCACCTGTTGTGTTCGTAAACTCCCGAGACGGAGTACGTAAAGCAGTCACCAAGTGCCAAGCACAATTATACTGCTACTTCTGAACTTTCTTAATGATGCGACAGCGCGCTATCCATTCATTCTGTTACAAGGTAGCTACGAAGCTAGTAGCTCATTTCTTCTTCAATGTAATTCAATAAGATTTTAATTAAAGGAATTAAGTTTGATTTTAATTTCTTATGTTTTTTTAATCAACTCACGGCCACAAGAGCTGGCGACGAGGATGGACGCAGAAAATGTCTGATATTGCGGATTTAATATCAACTTTGAATAGATTTGTACAAAAGCTTCAAGAAACGTCGGCAACTTCGACTACAGAATCCACGGTAAGCACTTTGCTCCAAACACAGTCATTAACATTTGAATGCTTCGATGAAAGTAATGAAACGTTTGACGAATATATTCAAAGATTAGAAAATTACTTTAAATTAAAAGGATTATCAGACACTACTCAAGAAACATTAAACGCAAAGCAGTTGATATTATTGAACTGTTTAGGTCCGAAAAACTATCACTTATTATCGAGTTTAACAGCACCAGATTTACCAGCAACGAAAACATATGATGAGCTTTTGAAGCTATTAAAAGAAAATTTAAGTAAAAGAATAAATATTTTAACGGAGCAACATAAATTTTTGTGTCTCACTCAACAACCCGGTGAATCAATATCGATGTACGTTACTCAGCTCAAAGATCTTTTGAAAAGTGCTGATTTCAAATCAAATTGTGAAAATAAAGATTGTTCCAGATCAATTTCAAACATAATGCTTCGAGCACAGTTTATTCGAGGATTGGGTGACGCTGACATCCGAGAAAAGATTGTACAACAAGCGGAACTGACCTTTGAAAAAACACTAGACATTGCTTTAGCTATTGAAGCTTCCAAAATTGAAAATAAAGAATTGTATAAGAGTAGTGCTCCATTAGCCAATGTGAATAAAATTTCAAACTCTAAAGCTAAACAAAATCAGCATTTCAGTCCTAATAATTCTAATTCAAAGTATACTTTACAGACGCGTGATAAACCAAGTCGTCAGAATAAAAAAAGGGTGAATTTGGAAAAACTTGGATTAGGGAATGTATGTTTAAGATGCGGGAAACATAATCACAGAACTCAAGAATGTGGACTCAAAAATAAATTAACATGTAAATTTTGCTTCAAAAAAGGGCATCTGAGCAAAGTCTGTATAGCAGAACGCATGAAAAGTAGATACAGAAGCGATAGAAACAATATGAGTCATGTAGAAGATTGCAATTCAAGCGACTTTCACATAAAGCACATCTTTGATGTATGTTTAAGCACAAGTGATAATGACGATAGATTATTTGCTAAAATACAGTTAAACGGGATCAACGTCCGCTTTGAGTGTGACTCAGGAAGTCGTGTTAGTATTATGAACATAGCAGAATTCAAAGTTTTAAACATATCGCCCTCCCCTATTCAGAAAACGAATGTATTTTTTCGCAGTTACACAGGTGAAATTTTTAAACCACTAGGAGTCGTTAAAGTAAAAGCATGCTATAAAGGACATTCAAGTGTTGAAGAGCTATATTTGGTTAATTTACATAAAAATGCGATTTTAGGTAGGAACTGGATACGAAATCTGAAGATAAACTTGAACGAAATAAGTAATTCTACCGATGTGAAGGGAATCACTGATCATGAGTTACAGAAATCGATTTCTTCTATAATGAAAGAATACTCGGATGTATTTGAACAAAAAGTAGGTGTAATTCCGAATTATACTTGCACTCTAAAACTACGGAATGATGCAAAGCCACTTTTCCAAAAACCCCGTCCGGTACCCTACGCTTTGAGAGAACAAGTAGAGAACTTGATAGATTAGAATCGGAGGGTATAATCGAAAAAGTTGATTATTCTGAGTGGGGTACACCAATAGTTATAGTTCCAAAACCAGACGGTACTGTAAGAATTTGTGCCGATTATAAGGTAACTGTGAATAAACAACTTCAGGACGCGAGACACCCGATTCCAAAAATTGAAGATATTTTTAATAAATTAAGCGGTGGATCGTATTATTGCACCCTAGATATTTATCAAGCATATTTACATTTGTCAGTGGATGAAGAAAGTGCAAAAATTCAAACCATTTCAACGCACAAAGGAACACATTTTGTGAAACGCTTATTTTTTGGTATAAAATCAGCACCTAACGAATTTCATTCCTTCATTGATCAATTTGTTAAAGATTTACAGGGCGTTACTGCGTATTTTGACGATGTAATAATTCAAGGGAAAACATTTGAAGAATGCAAAACACGTTTGCTTCAAGTTATAGCTAAGCTACGTGATCATAATCTACACGTTAATACCAAGAAATGCAAGTTCTTTCAGAAAAAAAGTAGAATATTTAGGTCATGTAATCAGTTCTGAAGGTCTTGAAAAGTCTCCAGATAAAGTAAAAGCTATTCAAGAGGCACCTCGACCGAAAAATGTTGATGAATTAAGAAAATTTTTAGGTCTAGTGATGTATTACTCAAAATTTTTGAAAAACGCTTCAACCTTGCTTTATCCATTAAATCAACTTCTTAAGAAAAACGCTCCCTTTAAATGGACAGATAGTTGCGAAAAAGCCTGGATGAAAGCTAAATGCGAAATTGCCAGTGATCAAATTTTGATTCCTTTCAATCCCGAATTGCCAGTAACACTAGCTACCGACGCAAGTCCCTTCGGATTATCGGGTATCCTTTCGCACATCATGCCTGACGGAAGTGAAAGACCAATTGCATTCGCCTCAAGATCATTAACTGCTGCAGAAAAAAATTATAGTCAACTGGACAGAGAAGCAACCGCTGTCTACTGGTCTTGCAAAAGATTTTATGATTATATATTAGGAAGAAAATTTACTTTAATCGTTGATAATAAACCTATGATGTCAATTCTACACCCTGAAAAGAAACTTCCTTTAATGTCAGCCAGCAGAATGCTCCGCTATGCACACTTTTTATCAAGTTTTGATTACACAATCCAACTTCGTAACTCAAGGGATCATGTCAATGTAGATTATTTATCAAGAAACCCTTTACCACTTCCTACTCAAAAAATATGTACAATCGATGATTCATACATTATACAAGAGGATACAATCCAACACATCTCTACAGATACAGTTACAGCTGTTGATATCCAAAAAGAAACCGAACTAGATGAAGACCTTTCACAGCTTAAAGAAAATATTTTAAACGGGAAGATGAGAGACCCTGAAATTACACTTCAGGATGGTATTTTGTTACGAGGACAGAGTAATTATACCAAAAAAAGCTTCAACCAGTCATTCTTCAAGAATTACACTCTACACACGTTGGAATTGTAAAAATGAAAGCCCTTGCAAGGAATTATTGCTACTGGAAAAATATAGACCTTGACATTGAAAATCTCGTGAGAAGTTGCAAGGAGTGTTGTGATATAAAAAAGAACCCCCAGAAAGCTCCAATTCACAACTGGGAGTTCCCTACAAAAAATTGGCAACGTGTTCATATGGACTACGCTGGACCATTTATGGGACACTTCTTATCGTTGTTGATGCTAAGTCTAAATGGCCTGAAGTTATCACATGACGAAAGTTCCAACTTCCACTTCAACAATTCATTATTTGCGAGAAATTTTTAGCCGTTATGGGTTGCCAGAAATACTTGTCAGTGACAATGCTACTATTTTCAAATCTCAAGAATTTATGGAATTCTGCAAGAGAAACGGAATACGACAAAGAATGATTGCTCCAGGACATCCTTCAACAAACGGACAAGCAGAACGATATTGTCGAATCTTGAAAACAAAATTAAAATGTATGAGATATCAACACGGTACAATGCATGAGAAATTGTGTGAGTTATTATTTCGTTACAGAGCAACACCTCTCTCAAGCGGGAAGACGCCTGCAGAATTATTTGGAGAAAATATAAGAACGAAGTTAGATCTTATTAAACCTACACCTCCCGAGACCTATAAAAATAAATCGGAACAACCGATGTTTAGGAAATCATAAATTAGGAGACAGAGTCCAATCAAGAAATTACTCAAGTTCAACTCTATGGAAGTACGGTACAGTTGTTGAACGATTAGGTCTAGTACACTATCTAATCGAATTAGACGACGGTTATGTAGTCAAGCGACATTTTGATCAACCACGCCTTTGTCAAGTCAACAAAGAACCTACAATCAAGTTTGAGCCGTACCTTTCTAAAGACTTAAGTTCCAATAATGGGAGAGATAAGCCCACCGTTACTGCAACAACTCCCAAGTCTCCTGAAAAACCGAAAGTAAGTGAGGTTCCAGATACGAGCTCCAAAATCCCTCAACCTTCAACCCAGCTTTCAAATGCAAACTCAGACGTTCCCGATACAAAATCTAGGACCCCTCCACCTCTTGTTCAGCCTCCAACGTTACGACGCTCTACGAGAGTACGGAAGCCAGTTGAACGATTAAATATTTCAAAATTTTAAAAATAAGTCCAAACCTAGTAAGCACTTACGCTGAAATTTAATCAAAATCTTTCAAATTAGCGTGGGAGAACTGTTGTGTTCGTAAACTCCCGCGACGGAGTACGTAAAGCAGTCACCAAGTGCCAAGCACAATTATACTGCTACTTCTGAACTTTCTTAATGATGCGACAGCGCGCTATCCATTCATTCTGTTACAAGGTAGCTACGAAGCTAGTAGCTCATTTCTTCTTCAATGTAATTCAATAAGATTTTAATTAAAGGAATTAAGTTTGATCTTTAATTTCTTATGTTTTTGTAATCAACTCACGGCCACAAGAGCACCCGCTAGTAATGTAAATTCCGTGAGTTTGCAAACGGTACCAAACAGTACTAAGTATTATGAACTTTTGTCTACTTTCCCTAGCATCACAAACCCTGCATCCTTAAAAAATGTAAAGAAAAAGCACAATGTTTTACATTATAACAAAAGGTCAACCAGTGTTCTCGAAGCCTCGTAGGTTATCCCCTGAAAAGCATAAAATTGCTAAGCGCGAAATTTCTAAACTTATGGACGAGGGAATATTAAGACTGTCAACTAGTCCTTGGGCAAGCCCTATTCACCTAGTACCAAAAAAGAATGGTGAATGGTGATTTTGCGGAGATTTCCGCAGGCTTAATGCAATGACTATTCCTGACAAGTACCCCATTCCCCACATACAGCATTGTACACATGCCTTGCATGGTAAACGAATTTTTTCACGTTTAGATTTAATTAAAGCGTATCATCAAATCCCTTTAGATAAGGATTAAATTCCAAAATCAGCCTTGATAACACCTTTTGGACTATATGAATATAAATTTATGTTCATCGGTTTATCTAGTGCAGCACAAAGCTTTCAAAGATTTATTGACGAAGTGGTTCGCGATTTAGATTTCTGTTTTGCTTACTTGGATGATGTACTAGTTGCATCAGAATCTGAAGATCAACACTTAAAAGATCTAGAAACGGTGTTTAAACGTTTAGAGGATTACGGTGTTGTACTTAATGTAGAAAAATGCATTTTTGGCCAAACTGAAGTAAAATTCTTAGGACACAAAGTTTCTAGCACAGGTTTATCTCCATTACCTGATAAAATAGAAACTTTACAAAAATATCATTACCAGATAAAATTCAGGAATTACGCAGATTCTTGGCCATGCTGAATTTTTATCAGATTCTTAAAAAATGCTGCTGCTTTACGAGCCCCACTATATGATCTTCGTAAAGGATCAAAGAAAAATGATCGCTCAAAAATTGATTGGTCGGATGACCTTAAGCGAACGTTTTCGGACTGTAAAGAGTTAATAGCAAACGCAACAATGCTTGCTTTCCCCAATCCTGATGCTGAACTAAGTTTAATGGTTGACACATCGGATTCGGCTACTGGATCGGTGTTACAACAAACACATAATGAAATCAGAGCCTTTAGTATTTTTCTCTAGAAAATTAACAACGGCTGAAAAAAATTACAGTACATACGATCGCGAATTACTCGCTATTTACAGTGCCGTGCGGCATTTTAGGTATATGCTGGAAGGTCGGCAGTTCACCATTTACACAGATCATAAACCCTTAACTTATGCCTTTTCTAAAAAAAGTAATAATGCTTCACCCAGACAAGAGCGTCATTTAGAATATATTGCACAGTTTTCAACTAATATTAAACATATTTCTGGCAGTAAAAATGTAGTTGCTGACGCACTGTCTAGAATTTCTGAAGTTAAATTGTTAGAAAGTATAGATTATAAAGCTTTGGCACTGGCACAGCACGGGGATGAGGAACTCGAAGAGCTTAAATCAAATAAAAGTTTGATTTTTAAAGAATTTAAAATAGAAAATGATAGCCCCGGTCTTCTGTGTGATACGTCTACCGGAAACATCAGGCCGTATGTTCCAGAATCGTACAGACAAGCAGTTTTTAAACTACTCAATGATCTTTCCCACCCAGGAATTAAGACTACTGTTAAGTTGGTTACTGAAAGATTTATTTGGAAGAATCTCAAAAGATCTCAAATTGGACTAGAGCTTGTCTGAATTGTCAGAAGGCAAAGATACAGAAGCACACTGTATCGCCGGTTGGAACATACCCTCTACCTAAATGTCGATTTAGCCACGTCAACATCGATATCGTTGGTCCTTTACCTCCCTCGAAAGGATTCACCTACTGCTTGACATGTGACAGGTTCAGTAGATGGCCGGAAGTATTTCCGATGGTAGATCAAACAGCAGAGACCGTTGCTGGCGCATTTTTTTTCAGGATGGGTAGCACGATTTGGTGTACCCGACACTGTATCAACGGAACAAGGTCGCCAATTTGAAAGCGACACGTTTCGAAGTTTGACGAAATTTCTGGGAGTAACGAGTGTCCGAACAACGGCTTACAATCCATCTGCGAATGGTTTAGTGGAACGTTTCCACAGGTAGCTAAAAAATTCAATCAAGGCTCATACTACAGAGCGCTGGACTGAGGTTCTACCTGTTATTCTTTTGGGTATCGGAGGTAGTTTTATGGAAGATATCCAGGCAACAGTAGCTGAAATGGTATACAGTTCGCCCCCTCAGACTACCTATTGAATTTTTCAGGGACTCTAACCAAATATTACAGCGAAAAGAATTTTTCTCAATTTTACGCGAACAGATGTAGAAACTACGTCCTGTACCTATGTCACGGCATAATACAATGAATACTTTCGTTCATAAAGATCTGAATAACTGTTCATTTGTTTTTGTGAGACAGGACTTCATCCGAAAGCCTCTACAGCAGCCTTATGATGGACCTTTTAAAGTACTTTCCAGAGACCCTAAGCACTTCACGTTGGAAATCCGTGGTGTGCAAAAGGAAATTTCAATCAACAGACTGAAGCCAGCGTATTTTCTAAATCCTGAGGTGACATCGAAGACCCAAGGCATGGTACTGAGGTCTGGCAAGCGAGTAAGTTTGCTGGAGACGACGTCCGAAGGACTGGAGGGGGAGTCCTGAGGCGTCCGCCTCAGTTTAAGAATCCTGAAGAGGCCGATCACGATTATTCAGTTTACGAACGCTAAGCAGACTTGCGGTTATTCGGTTTATCAACACTCAGGAAGCTAACCCAGCCTGTAGCCGAAACTCAATGGTTTCTGCCGTTTTCGGTTACCTGACAAGATGTAAATGCACTTCAACGACGAACTGCAGTATATAAGGTGAAACACCGGCATGGCGGCTGCTGCTCTTTCTTACCTTTTTATGTAACCCTTTTGTTTTGTTATAGTTATGGTTTTAGTTAATGTTAATAAAATTGTTTTTGTATAGCTGGTCTAACAACAAGCAGCCAGACCAAAGCTAAACATTTAATACAATATTTGAAAATGAAAAGGACAATTGTTGACAATTGTGATAGCTAGAATAAAATAACAAGTCTGAAATTTTTATGGCGATTTTCAAGGAAAATCATTTAAACTTTTATAATTTATTTTGTTATATTAAATTGAAAATATGCACTTAAATTGATTAAACACTAAGCCCTGGAATCTAAAAAATTGTAAACAAACTGGACCTGGTGGACTGGGCTAGATCTGAGAGGAGAGGAGTTCCTCGTTCAGTCAGGGGTGAGCTTGTTCGGTTGGGGGCAAGCTCTTTATAAAATTAAAGAAAGCTTAAAAATTGTAACAACACAAAACAAAAACACATTATTAATAAAAAAAATTGGGTAAAAAACAGTTTGAATTTTGAAAAAATCTTAAGTAGAACCTGAGTTATTTGAAAAAGATCCAGAAATGGATTTTGAGTTAAATCTCTAGACTTTGGACGAGGACGCAGGCCCTACCATCCACATCAATCAGGAGAGAGTTTGGTCAGTAGTAAACACGATCTCTTTAGGAAAATAACAAATGAGAATTAAAAGTACTAGACCTAAAAAGACCTAAAAAGAATAGGGAAAATGTAAGAAAATATTAAAATTTAAAAATTTAGGCAAAATTAATTGAGGAAATGGTAAAAAAAGACTAAGTTCCAAAGTAGGCGATAAAAGTTCTCTCTAATCAACTAGGCGGATCGTAGGGCTAGTGCCCTCTTCCAACCATGATGTAATAAGGGAGTGAGGAGAACTGTTGGACTTGGAAAATTTTCAATGAAAAATACATTAAATAAACATGATACAGAAAAACTTAGAAAAAATATTTAGATATAGTTAGTAATATTGATTCCAGAGCGGGGCAGACATCTATTTGTCAAGTCATAGGCATCGTACATGGAAAGAGTGTTTAAAGCTTCGTTATTAATGTGCGGTATATTATTGAAAAAGTTATTAAGTTTTTTGATGAAAATAGCAAAAGGTGGGACTTTGGTTTCCATGTACACTCATGTCCATAAATTAAGGATAATGAAGTTCAGGCAAAGAAAGAGAAAGAAGCAAAACAAATTTGACTTCTTTGTAAAGTCTATTTATTAAACAAAAAGTAAAGAGCAAAAAAGATGCTATATGTTTGACATAATTAATAAAAATTGCAAGTTTTACTCCCTTGACCAAATTTCGAAAAAGAACCTATTTACAAAAAACAGTATAACATGGTTAGTAGAATGGTTAATACGGAGTATGTCTCCCGGACGATGCATTACAAGCCTGACAACGCCTACGCATGCTGAGTATCAAATGATCAATCTGATCTTGGGGAATATTACACCACTCATCAAGCAATGCACTCCGAAGTTCCGGTAGACAGGTGGGAGGGGGTTGACGGGCTGCAATTCGTCGGCCAAGCAAATCCCACACATGCTCTATTGGATTCAAGTCCGGTGAGTATGCTGGCCAATGCATACGGGTGATATCCTCCGATTGAAGGCATTCGTCTACAATGTTTGCACGGTGAGGACGGGCGTTGTCATCCATAAACACAAATTCAGCACCCATGGCGCCCCGAAACAAACGTACATGTTGTTCCAGAATGACATCCCGATAGATGTGGCCTGTCATCGTTACACTCTGAACATGCAGGTCAGTTCTGGAACCAAGAATAATTCCTCCCCAAACGAGCCATCCTGCACCACCGTAAAGGATGTCTTTCAATGGTGTTCTCTTGGTGGTAACGGGTACCTGGCGCTCTCCAGATGAATGTCCGGCGAGAATCAGACTCCAAACTAAACCTGGACTCGTCGGAAAACATCACACAAGACCACTGTTGCGGTGTCCACAATGCATGCTCTCTTCTCCAGATTAATCGCAGGCGACAGTGAGTTGCGGTAAGTGGAACACATCTGACAGGCCTACGAACATATAGACCAATGTGCCCTAAGCGTCTGTACACGGTCTGCCTTGAAACTGTCGTACCGGTAGCTGAAGAGAGCTGACGAGACAGGTCTGATGCTGTACTCCGTCTGTTTCTTTTGGCAGTAACTGCCAAATAGCGGTCCTCATTCGGCGTTGTAACTCGGGGGCGACCTGTGCTGTAACGTCTACTCACATTACCATTATCTTGGAATCGTTGCCAAAGCCTGGAGATGACACTCTGGGCGATTCCAAGTTCCTCGGATACTTCCAGCTGGGTACGTCCACATTCCAGTCGTCCGATAATTCTGCCACGTAAAACGTCATCCAAATGCCTCCTTTGTGCCATAACTTTGCGGTTTTTGCACTGAAAGGCTTTCACAGCGCTTGTGAACAATTTTACTTCTTTGCCACCATTCCTTATATACCCCTCTCTTAAGCCGGATTCATACTGGCCGTACCGCACCGCTAAGACGCCGCAATGACGTCACGTGGCGGAGCAGCACGGCGCCCGCGCTGCGAGCGCTGAGGGTTACCGCATTATCTGGCGAGAACAGATATTCCGCAGCGACCGCAAAGCTACAGCCAATTACAGAAGAGCTTTTACAGCTACAGCCAATTACTTTAGAGCATTGGTGTATTTACTTGCGGAAAGGCAAGCTCGCCGCGAGGACAGCCAACGGTCCAAAACGGCGAAACAGTACGGCATGGTTGCGATGCGGCGCGGCAGATATGAATCCACCTAAACACTCTCGTCATTGTGAAGTACCATCCACGCCATCTGGTGGTTTCCTGTAATTTGCATATTCTTCTTCAAGATGTGTGTGATCATTCCACAGGTGAAATTTTTATTTTAGAGATCAATTTCTGTGTGATTCTGAATTATCCTTAATTTATGGACATGAGTGTAGATGAGAGTATTTCTCACGTAGTAAGGGACGTCAGCAATTTTCCTAATAATAACGTTCTGCGCCCTGTATAATTTTGAGATATTAAATTTCGCTGCACATGACCAGACTTGACAACTATATACGTAAGAATAGGTCTAAGAAAGGAACAGTAAACGAGACACTTGTTTTCAAAAGATAATTCGCTATTTCGAGCTAGTAGGGAATATAGAATGTTTTTAGCCGCTCGAAATTTATTAATGGTGTGTTGTATGTGGTCTTTAAAAGTGAGTTTAGAGTCTAAAATTAATATAAGGTACTTACAATTCTCATACCAGGGGAGAGGGGTGTTATTTAGTTTAATGCTGTATTTACTTCTAGTAGATCGTCTAATATTGGAGAAGAGAATTGCTTCTTTTTTGTCGATGTTTACTGCAATTTTCCATTTAATTAGCCATTGGCAGATGTGGTGGATAAGGTGGTTGTTAATCGCATGCATAGCGTATTTTATGTTTCTAGCTGTACTGAAAATTGCAGCATCCAGGAACTACTCGATGGCTCGAAGGCGTCATCACGCTGCATCTCCTCTAAATGTAACAGCCGCCTAGGATGTTACTTGATGGGAGAATGGTTGCATGCATCTATTCTATGTTGTGTTAACCTCGCACGAACAAAGTCACCCGAAGTACGAGAGAAGATGTCTTCAAATTCAGATATTACTTTCTCCGCAGCGCTTCTCAGTTCTGCCGTTAATTCTGCGTCTTGTAATAATTCCTTCGTCAGAAACTTAGATGATTTAACTGTCATCTGGCTGATGTTCTTATTAATACAGGTAACAGGAGTGCATATTGCCAACACTTCATTTTTCTTTATCACCTTCGACTTGTCTGTCACATTCGCTACTCTAACTGGTATGTTAGCTCTCGAGAAGTCCACAATTGTTGCACTCACAAGTACTTCTCTGACAGAATCACGATTGCTTGGGTGTTTGAATAATCCGAACCGGAATTTATTGATTTCTTTTACTGTTCCTGAAATTGTAGGATAAGTTCTTCTCCGGCAGCTGAACAGGCTATTTTTTGCTGAGTTAAAAAAACTTCATTTTTAATGTCGAACGCAACTTTTTCTTCCGAGTCTCAACGAAGCTCATTATTCTTAAAGTTTAAGTTAAATTTATAAGATTTTAGAAAGTCCAGTCCGAGAATGAAAGAGTTCGTAATATTGGCGACATAGACCACATTACGGTATCTGGCATTTCCAAATGTTATTTCCACTCTTGCTTTTCTACCCACTTCGATCTCGTCACCTGTCATAGTCTGGAGGGTCTGCGAGAGCGTAGTCCAGATAGTCTTCAAATTTAACTTCTTGGCCAGATCTGCCATTTACGTACCCCAGTACGAAGAGTCCATTATTGACGCCATTCACTGAGGAAATCTGCAAGACTCTGAAATGAGGCTTTTGAATATCCCGCAGCGTCCTTTCCACATGGTCGTGTCTATCCGGTCTTCTTTCATACGCTTCTCTGGAAAGCTGATATCTGCGACCTTCATGACGACAGCTCTTTTGTACGTCACAGTATTTTCGTAAATGGCCTTCGCCACTGTTCCTCCAACATTTCACTTTTCTTGGCTCTGACTGTCCTTTTGGTTCCACCAGTTCTTCAACTTTCTTTATTATTCTGTTCTCTAAATTCTCCGTGTCCGTATCAGCTCGCTCTTGGACCGTAGCCTCTTTAACAGCATGACGATCTTTCCTTACGGCCCGCTGAGCTGCCTCTAGCTTCATGGTGAATACGACTGCGGACCTGAGATCTTTATTATCTGCCCAGATAAATGCTTTCTGAGTTTGAGAATGCTTTCTGAGTCCCGGAAGCCTTCAATAAATGTAGCACTGCAACTTCTCGAACATTATCAAGATAACTGCCGTAGGCTAGATAACACAGCCTATCTATGTATGAAGTCAGCTCTTGGAGGGTGTCGCCGGTCTTTGTATCCCTGACTTTAGTTGTATTCTACGATACTCCTTCTGGTACTTCTCTCTGAATTTCAGCTCCAAGGCACTTGAAAGGGCGTCAAGTCTCCTATCTTCGTCGCTCCAATAGTTTGCAATACGTTAATTGCGTCTCTGCTAAGGGAAGCGGCCAGTTGGTTCGCCTTCTCGAAATCGTCCCAGACATTCCTTTTGGCGACAATTGAAATTTGCGTATTTTATGCTTCCCAGGGAGGCTTTCCGTATAAGGCGTTAGTTTCACTGCTGGGCGGCGTGATGACAACCTGATGTTTTCTGGTAGCTTCCCCAGCTTCACGAGAGAGACCATATCTTCTTCAATTTTAGCTTCGCATTCTTCACGTATTTTCGAAACTATTAGGTTGTAACGAAAGTTTCCCGCCATCGTAAACATCGTCAGTACACAGTTCGCGTTGGCGTATTTGCTCATATTTTGTAAAACGATTTTTGGCATTTGAAAGAAAAAGACTTACTTTATAACACTGTGTTATGAAATCTGTAAAAAAATATAGTTATCATTAAGTACAAGGTGTGTCAAATGGAACTATCACTCTAGAGGATTAGAACCATCATGTACTTCCAGTTGTGTTGCAAAAAATCAGCTACAGAATATCAACGAATAATAAGTACAGCTTTAAGTACTATTGTTGTATCACATGACACTGTGCAGGTTTGGTACCTACAGTTCAAAATCAGTTAACTAAGGAGTTAGAAGTTAGTTTCAAGCAAATTCGGCGGAAAACTTTCGTTACAACCTGATACATTTTCTTTCCAGCCCAGTTTGTTTCAGTTTTATTCTCGAATTCTTGACGCATCCTAGAAATATCTTTCTGCAATTCTTTAACATTCTCTTCAATTTTCTTTCAATTCTTTCTTCATATTTAGATTTAGTTTCTTCTAGGCATGGGATTTTCTTCTCCATTTCTTCCTTCATTCCTCTCCATTTCTCTTGGCTTTTCTGAATTTCCAACTTAATATTTTCTTGATTTTTCTCTATTTTATCCAACCCGATTTTTACCTCGTCGTGTGCGGATTTCATCTCTTCTAAACCGGTTTCAATTTCCTTCTGTAAATTGGATTATCCGGCTTCAATTTTCTTCTCTAAATCGGTTTTCAACTGTTCTTGTCTGGATTTCATCTGCTCCAATCCAGGTTCAACTTTGTCGTAGGTTGCTTTCATTCCTTGTTTTCCAGATTCTATCTCTTCTCGTGTAGTTTTTAACTCTGTTTTAATCTCTTCATGACCGGATTTTATCTCCTTCAACTTATCCATGAGCTTTTGTTGAAATTGTTCTTCCATTTTTCTGGTCCACATCATTCACTGGAAAATTAAAGTTTTCTTTAGAATCCTGATTCTGACACCAAATGTTCAGGAAACTCTGCTTGTTTCATGGGTTCATCCTTCAAAAGTCCAGTAAGTGTAGAATGTTCTAGTAACGAGTCCACTTGTCAGGAGGGAACACGAATTTTATTGCTTCTAGAACTTCGTCGAACAATCAGCTGCAGAAAAATCACAAGCCCAATCAGACAGTAATGAGCTTTTAATAGTCCGCTTAGTACAGAAGCTTTCACAAATGCTGTATTTCTCACATAGAATAAAACACATCCACAGGCAAAAAGTCAGTGGAAATATACGAGGGACAACACTAACAGTCTCTCAAGACTCAACAATGAAGAATTTACACACAGCACATAAAAACATAGCTTCATAAACAAGTGAAAACACCGCTTCTATAGCGTCGATACAAAGCTTTCACGGACATTGCTCCTGATGGAAACAGAAGGCATCTGCTCTTGGACATCAGCTCTTGAGGGACATCTGCTCTTGATGGAAGCAGATCGGGGCAGCCCGCTTCCTTTTCTACTTTCCGACGTGCATTCCAGAAAGCTCGGGACATCTCTAACGAGTCCCCAAACAACCGCTTTTTGATTACGTCATAGGAATATTAATGAATTCATGGCTAATATGTGATGTCAATGAAGCAAAACAAACTTTACAAGCCCCATTGGAAAAACGCGCCAAATGAGCAAAATGTCGACAAGCTTGGCGACTTTTGCCGAAATATCACCAAAATTGGCGCCAAAAATAAGTTTCCAAAAGTGAAGTTACCGAAAGCCTAGGACCAATATTTCTCGAGATTTCTAGAAATTGCTATAGACATCAATGGGAAAACCCAAACATCCGTATCTCCGATTCTAGTTGACCGATTTTGTTGCAACAAAAAGTAAAATTTAACTATTTGACAGCTGGAATACGAATTTCGAACTGTTTTAAACCCCAGAAAGCGGGTTACCCCGAAAATTCGTAACAGTATAACTTTAAAAATTCATTAAAAAAGAAAAAATAATGATAGTAAATTGCGGTTCGCACAAATAGGTTTAGCGGATGGTGGGATTTTTTTTAATAAGAAAGTTTGTAGTTCCAAATGTTACCGATAGATGTCACTGTAATGCACAATGGGAACTAAGTGTCCAATTTAAAAAAAATCCAAAATCTTTCTAACCTTATTTATGAAAACCGCAATTTTGTATCGTTATTTGTTCTTTTTTAATGAATTTTTAAACTTTGATTCACCTAGGAGGATTCAAAATCTCGTGAAAACTTCAAAAAGTCATTGAAAAAAAAACAAATCATGATACAAAATTGCCGTTTGCATAAAAAGGATTACAGAGATTTCGTTTTATTTTTTTTAACTTGGTTCCCATTATTTTTCATTTTTAATGAGTTTTTAAATTTTATACGGACTTTATGGTCACCAGGTATTTATTTTAGCTAGTCTGAAGGTAAATTTGAAACAAAATTATTATTTTGGTGTGTACACCTTATAATTTCCTTTAGAATTAAACAAGCTATTTTAAATTATGCGACTGTAAACTGAATCTTGATAGTAGTTGTCCAATACTACAATAGGTGTCTCCCTTCCCTCCTCTCCCCTGTAAAATTTAATTGTAGGAACACTATGATTAAATTGCATTACATACTATGAAATACAGTGTACTCAAGATTACAGTGTACCAAGATTAATCACCATAAAGGTTTCACGGGCACAAAAAGCACGAATAATCCGAAAACTTCTTTTTATTAAAGAAAAAATCAGCATCAGCATAAACCTTCAAAGCTACGAAAATCACGAATAATCCGAAAATTCCTTTTTTTTTCCTAACGAAAAAATCAACATCAGTACAAAACTAAAAATGAATGACTTACAAGTGCATGCAATATGGTTTAAGGAATAGGAACTTTTAACATGCATTGCTTTAAAATTCTGAAATGTATCTTTACTTCTACATGGATTTTCATCTCTTGTCGTATATCGTTGCTTATTTTACGAACCGCAGTAATGTCAATGTAATTAAATCCTCTTTGTCCCATATAATCAAACAAAGTTTCGACAGATTGTAGAGAGCAGTAGAATGAAAAATTGTACTTTATTTTGTAAATCTTCAGTGCTATCATCACTACTATATTAAACAACACAGTTAGAAACGATGTCTTCATCTGTCAAATTCTGAAAGACAAGCTCAAATGCATTACGTTGAAAGCAAATCAGCATAAATTACCTGCATCGTTTTCGAAATCCTCGAATTGCTTTGCTTGTTAAGGAATACTGTTATTAGTTTCATTTCGAATGTCCGAGGAAGGTTTCTTCATTAAGCTTTTGATTTTACCTCTATGCGCTTCACAATAATATCAGATAAACAGGACAAAACGCTAATTCACGTTAACATCGATTTTACATGCATGATAAGTGTAAAAATGTTCCTTTAAAAAAATTAACTTTTTTCTGTGGGGAGGGGAAGACGGGAATGAGTACGAATAATCGAGATTTTACTGAATGCTTTTCTTTTTAAATACACCTAAAATTCAAATTTTAAATTTAAAAATTCTTTTGTTACTGCAATTTGTTTCTGTAAGACAGAAAATACACAAATGTTGAACTTCACTAGCAAGAAAGAGGAAACGATTATTATATAGATACAAGGCAAAACTTTATGTGCTAATGATGTTTCTATTACAGTGTATACATCGAGATGTGAAACCAGAAAACATTCTCATTACAAAAGAAGGCATCGTTAAGTTGTGCGATTTTGGTTTCGCACGAACTTTAAGTAAGGAATTTTAACAAAAATCACAAGGGAAATCCTTCTTTGTTTTTTTGTTTTTGTGTGTGTGTGTGTATTTAAATGTATACGTACGACGTTGCAAGTAAAATATCAGTCTGTTTTTAGGTCCTGGAGAAAACTATACAGATTACGTAGCTACTAGGTGGTATCGCGCCCCCGAGCTTTTAGTTGGTGAAACGCAGTATGGGCCAGCGGTTGATGTTTGGGCTATAGGCTGTGTAACAGCTGAACTTATGAGAGGAGAAGCTTTATGGCCTGGAAAATCTGATGTCGACCAGCTGTATCTCATAAGAAAAACACTGGGTACGTAAATGTATTCAGGGCTTTTTGAGTGGAAAATTTCTCAGAATATAAAAAGTAATTTTAATATTGTTGTTGTTCTCGTGTCCATGGATAGACGATTGCACTATCTATGAAAAAATAGGTCTCATTGCCCCCAAGGAGGTTGGACTTCTGACTATTGGTCCTTAATTTTGAACCCATTCCAGATGAGGGACCAATATTTCTCATCACCTGAAATCGGCATCCCCCCCAGAGGTATCGTTTGAACATGGAGGACATTGAAGCCACGACGGATTTTACTTGCACCAGCTCCCATTAGCGTATACGATCCCACAGCAGTCCCGCCGAGAGAGGCGTTCACCCCCCAAGCACTGACCAAGCCGGATGCCGCTTCACTTTCCGTGTTCTTACGGGAACGGAGTTTAGTGACTAGACACTGCCAAACAAAGCAATATTAATAACTATAATTAAATACTATAACAAACTCGTTTTTCTTTTTCAAGATGAATATTTAATGTCAAGGTATTTTTTTATGCATCCTAACTGTAAAAAAAAAAAAAAAATCATATTCACATATAGAAAAAGGACTTTTTGTTGAACTTGAGTATAATCCAGTTAATCTTTTTGTTTTCTTTCTTTTTTCTTTTAAATCTCATATTATTTGTCATTGAACTCGTAGTAACATCATTTTACTTGTTATGCTTTTTCATTTTTTCGAAATGATAAGTTTATATATGCGTATAAACGTGTCGTTCCGAGTAAAGCACCGTTTATACGTTTCTCATTTATACGTTGTTTTCTTGGTCCCGATTCATTCTATCCATTTTAATGCAAAAATGCTTCCTTTAGAAGACGCACAATTTCGGTTATACATCTTTAACTTCCCTAAACTTTGAAAAATTTTTGTCTCAGTCTTATTTTCCTATTAAGGGAGAAACTTTTCCCAGGTAGAACGACTAATAAAAAAAGTAAGCAGGGATGCAGTTTTAATCTCCTTGCCTTAAACACGCAATCGGCAATACAGAAAAAATTTGTCAGAAGACGAGTGAAAAACATTGTTCTTGGCACAGAGGAAAGTGGAGGGAGCAACCGACGCACATAGCGTTTCCAGAAACTTTCCGCCGCGGAACTATTTTCTTTTGATTGGAGCCCAGAAGATTAGCGGGAAGCCCTTGTTATTGTATGGTGATAGAGCTTTGTTTTACTAAAACTTTGTTTTAAAATAGAGATGGTAGCCTGTTGTGTTACTGATTGCACTAATACGTCAAATGTAAAGAAGCCTAGTGTCACTTTTCACAGGTTAAATAATTATTTTTAATATACTTTCATCAGGACTAGCATTTTTTTTTTTCACATACTACAGTTGAGCCTGTATGGCAGATGTAATGTTCATGTATCTGGAATGTCAAAAAAATTATTTCGATTGTATAAACGGTTGTAAAATTCTTTCATATTCTTACATAATGTATTATAAACGTTGAAAAATGAAAATCGGCCTTTTAAATTTATAAAGTATGGTTTGTTTAATTGTGTTTTCAGTTTCTGTTTGTATTGCTTTGATCCGTGTATTTTGATTAATAATTTTGGTTAATTGCGAAGTAATGAAGAAAAGGAACATTTATCTGTACCGTTTATGGTTTAATTGCAAACTTAGAACTATGTGCATCCTAAATTATTTTTTTAATTTGTATTATTATACAATATAACAACTGATTGTCTTGCAATGATTGCATATTTTATTTGTTTATATTTGAAAGCTAATGTAATTCAAATGTTAAGAAATATTATTTGTAATATGATATAAATTTCAACTAACCGCCACAAAATATCATTAATCCGTCTCCGAATTGAAAATACGAAAACGAAACTAACACCTGCGATATTAAATATACGTGAAAAACATATTATCTTTAAAAGAAAATTGTTCAGTTGCATGCTGTACGTTCTTTTGAGTTCCGTTATTTTTAATTCTACTTTCGTTGTCGTTTCTCAATCGTTTTTCGTAAAGAAGAAAGTTCAATATAGTCATTCAATCGCCGAAATCAATGTATCTACATAGAGTTAGTCTGCTTTTTTTGGTCTCCAATGGTTTCATCTTCCTCTCGCGGAGGAATACAATTTTGTTACGAATACATTGTATTGGAAGCTTAGAAGAAGCGCTCTCCACTTTCCTCTATGGTTCTTGGTTCCCTCTATCACGCTTTACATTTTTGACATATAGTTTAGGACCACCCTGTATATACAGGGTGTCTCAAAAATATATTATGACGCTTTAATTCTTTATCTATTAGAGATAACCGGGCAATGTAAATTGAAAAAATTATTCAAAATAAGGTAGGAAGAAAAACTACGTTAAAAAATCTTTTCGTAATTTTCCCAAAAAATACTTTTTTTTTCTTTTATACGACCCCGTATAAAAAATTCCCAGTTGGTAAAATGCGCCTTGTACACTAATGAGATGATGTAGAAATTTTGAGAATTATACCTTAAAAAGTGTCAGAAATATGAAAATAACTATATGCGGACTTAAGCCACTTTTCAACGGTTCTCGCGAGGAAAAAAAATCACGTCTGGATCGCGTTTCAGAGATGGGACAGATATTACAAAGGACTTTTTTTAAAAACATTCTAGCATTTTTTTAACAAACGCTCTCATTCAATTTCATGTTCAGCCTCTGATCATTTTTGAAACGATAGACATTTTGAATTGGTACCTTTTTTTAAAAGGTTGAACAACCCTCTTTATCATATATACCTCCACCGCCCCCCCCCCCCAAAAAAATGCATGAAATCTAAATTAGTAAAATTATTTTTTTGTCTGTCTATTCGATATAGGCGCCTACACCGTTCGCTGTATCTGGACCATATTTAAAACACTAACTAAATAAGACAGGAGAAAGCTCTTACTAAAAACAAAGTAATCTGGTTTTAGTTTTTAGTTGGCTAATGCTTTATTCTGTTTTGGCCATGCGTTTCAGCAATCAAACAATCAAAAATTGACTTAAATGTTTGGGAGAGCTGGTAGAGGTTACTTCAGTTCTTCAGCGATTGATGGCAAGCATATCGAATGTCATAAGCCAAATCCGAATGCATGCAGTTGCTTTTAAAATTTCCATTAAATTTTTGGACTCCGTAGTTTTTGAATAATTTTATTTCATATAGCTCAATATTTGTCATTCTGTATACTTCTGTGTAACTCGGTAACTATATAAATAACCGGTCAGCTGATAACTGTTTTCAATCTGAAGTTTATAAAAAAAACAAAAATACATACTTGTCTTATTGCATTATTCTCTAATAAAATCTTCAGAAGCTAATTTATAATTTTTAGGTGACCTTATACCAAGACATATGCAGGTATTTCGCTCTAATGATTTTTTTGCTGGAGTCAGTATTCCAGAGCCTGATGTTCGAGTAAGTATAAAAATTTATTGCTTTATAGATAAAATAAATTCAATTGCATTTTAGAATATGAGTAAACAATCAGAACCTGTGCTGTAACTTGAGTTCTAATTGTCACACAAACAATCAGTTTAGTGCCACCAAAAGAAAGTTGAATTTTAACTTGGCTGTAATACTGTTGACGGATAATGATTATGCTTTTATTGCGGAATGCTAGGAGGTTTTTGACGTATACTGTATTACCAGCGATCAACAAAAACTGAAAGGCGTGGAATAGTGAGGAAATTTTTCTTAACAGAAAAATTCAGGGAAAACTGCAAATTTTGGCTATAAACCTGGAAATTTTTTAAGAGTGGCGTAGAAAATTATCTGAAATCAGCATTTATAAATCAATTTTACATTTGCCGTTTGTCTTTATAAAAAATAAAAATGAGTTGACGTGGATACGTAAAAATGGCGGACACGGTCGTTTTCCTTTCTTTTTGGGGTTTACGGGGTGGCTAATTTTAAAAAAAGGAAGGGGGGTGGGAGTTATTCAAACTAAACGAAATTTATAATTAAGCAAAATATTACCCTAAATCACTGTTTTACTGTTTCTTTTACCTGCACGCTCTATATAAGAATCTGCATCCGACACGCCAAGCCTTGGACACCTAATGTTAAGTCATATTTAATGTATCTTTTTAAACCTAAATATGCCAAAAACCTCCGAGCTTTCCGAAATAATAGCATAATCATTATCCACACCCGCATTTCCATGAAAACATGCTACAGGGTTATTTGGCGCACAATTTAACTGTCAACATTACTTCTGTCCCATTGAAATGGAAACCTTTTTTTTCCCAGCACTCTATAGCAGTGACGCAAGGGCGAAAATTTTTTAACACGAAGTCCATATGTTTTTCAATTTTTACATAAGGATTATGCCTCTTAACATAAAGATTATTTCTATAATGTCCCTTCCTTAAAGGAAGCCTGCGTACGCTACTGCTCTATAGTATATTTCCTATTTCTTGTATAAATTTTGAGGGACCGTCCACATTCTTATTTCTTATATAACTTATTCAATTCCAATTAATAAGTTATATTCCAATTTAAAAAAGAAGTATTTTGTTTGTTTTATGCATCGTTTTCAGAGCCTCAATTACCCCATATGTGAAAGTTAGTTGCCCTACGAAGAAAACTGAGCGAGATATTAAACGGAGACTTTATCAATATTTACTAATTTTTGGGATGATCTGCTCTTCTGGGAGCTCAATTAAACCTAAAACTGATGTTCATCGTAAATAAATAATTAAAACTTTGTAAAAAACATACATTGTATGTGTTTTTTACAAAGTTTTAATTATTTATTGTTTTAAACACCGGTTTCTTTTGAATGTTTCTTGTTTGTGAGTTCTATGTGTCAAACAATTGAATTTTCCTTTTCTTGCATTTAAACTGGTTTGCTAGAAAGCGGGAAATTTGCCTTTAACCCTCCAAGCGTTTGCGACGTAAAATCCCGTTACCTAAAAAAGAAATTCGAAAGCGGTTGCAACGTATTTTCTGACCTTTAAAAGATCTCTCAACAGCGTAGCCGACTAATATCTCTTCTCTTTAATACTGCGTCAAAATTGTTTCTGACATAAAATACCGTCACTTGTGACACTTTGGAAGATGATTTCCAGAAGTGGGGAAATTTAATAATGACCAACGTAGTGTTGTAGTACTTTGAAGGGTTTAGGCTATCTTTTGTCAGTTTATGTCTTATTTCTGACCGTGCAAGTTATGACCGGGATTAAAATAGTCGCTTTTCCTACCGCTTTGGTTTGAGAGTAGTATTTGTGGCCGCTTTTGTTCAAATGTGTATCGTGGCTTGGTATGAGTCAAAAAGTTCACGGTATAAATGTTCTAGTTTCTCCTATTGTTCCACGCTGCCTTATTCTCATTTGCTTATTTCTTGTCTTTATCTACTGACCAACTGTGCTGGTCAAATTATTTTACATGAGGTGCATATTTTTATTGAAGCTTCATTCTGGTTATTTGTTAGACTGGTGTAGTTTACTTATATCGAATCTGGAAGTGAAGATTTGAGAAACATCCAAGGGAAAGACCTGTGCTTCTCATCAGGGCCGTACCCAGAAAAAAATTGCAGGGGGGGGGGACCAAAAGGTGAAAAAGGCTTCATTATTATTGTTTTGTTAACAAAATTTTAAATTTCGGGGGGGGGGGTACCGGACCCCCTGGGTACGGCCTTGTTTCTCATGATGTTTATGAATACCGTATTCACAGAAAAAGCCTGAATGGAACAATCACATGGCTGTGTTTAAAAGAAAAATTGAACAAATGCAAAGGCCGAATTCCGAAAAGGCCAACAGAAGGAGACTTAGTGCGAGATTCAAGTGAAACATAATTCGGACGTTTTCCGCGTCGAACAGGGGAAACTTATAATTTATAAAAAACAGGGGAAATATATCAATGTTTCTTATTCAACTGAAACAAAACAATCGTGTTTTGATCACGTGACAGCGCGATGGGTTTGTTGATTGGAAGCATTCTGGGGGACTGAAAAATGTTCAATTCGAACTCGATCGCGTGCGTTTCACTTGAGTCTCGCCCTTAATATTACGGCAAGCGAGCATTTTTGCATAACCAATGTGGCAGTATCAGAAATAAATATAAAACTCAGCAATGCTAGGAAACGGGCACAAGAAACAGGTAAAGAATTTAAAACAATTTATGATGAAGAAATAGGAGAGTTACTAACTAAAGGATTTGAATTCGTTACTGATGTATCGTTTTATTCAACGTGCAAGCTCAGCTTGGATAATGTAAGAATAAAGGCAAACGGAAACCAATCCGATCCAAAGGAAATCATTCTTTCAGATGATTTGCTAAGTCTTCGTCAGAAAAAAAATTTCCCTTGGTTTTATGAAGGAGAATAATCGCGTTTACTACAAAGAAAAGGGGGGGGGGGGGAATGATGTCAGAAAATTCTGTGTTCTTCATTAATGGTACTTTCAAGAGTTGCTATTTCCGCGTCGAACAGGGGAAACTTATAATTTATAAAAAACAGGGGAAATATATCAATGTTTCTTATTCAACTGAAACAAAACAATCGTGTTTTGATCACGTGACAGCGCGATGGGTTTGTTGATTGGAAGCATTCTGGGGGACTGAAAAACGTTCAATTCGAACTCGATCGCGTGCGTTTCACTTGAATCTCGCCCTTAATATTACGGCAAGCGAGCATTTTTGCATAACCAATGTGGCAGTATCAGAAATAAATATAAAACTCAGCAATGCTAGGAAACGGGCACAAGAAACAGGTAAAGAATTTAAAACAATTTATGATGAAGAAATAGGAGAGTTACTAACTAAAGGATTTGACTTCGTTACTGATGTATCATTTTATTCAACGTGTAAGCTCAGCTTGGATAATGTAAGAATAAAGGCAAACGGAAACCAATCCGATCCAAAGGAAACAAAGGATATCATTCTTTCAGATGATTTGCTAAGTCTTCGTCAGAAAAAAAATTTCCCTTGGTTTTATGAAGGAGAATAATCGCGTTTACTACAAAGAAAAGGGGGGGGGGAAATGATGTCAGAAAATTCTGTGTTCTTCTTTAATGGTACTTTCAAGAGTTGCTCTGAACAGTTTTCTGAACTCTATACAATTCACGATGACGTTGGTAGCACTCTTGCAGAAACTAACGTTACCACAGCAGTTTATGCATTATTGCCAAATAGACAAAATGAGACATTGTTGTCATCTCTGAAAACAGCGATTTCTAACTGGGAACCTGTTGTTATGAATATGAATTTTCAAGATGTAGCTTTTTCTTCTATGCGTAAAATATCTCCGAACGCATCAATACACGGTTGAAATTATCATTACAATCAATGTCTCAGGCGAAAAGTTCAAGAGCTAGGTTTAGTAAAGGATTATTCTGAAGAAGTGCGATTGCTTCCTTGAATGTGTGCTCCTTTGTTGCACATGCCCTCAACAGATATAGGCTGTTAGTTATTCGGCTGTTTAGTTATTCAAGAAGAATCACCCACGAATGAAAAGCTATCAAGCTTTTATGATTACTATGCAGGGCCGGTTCCATAGGTGGGATGGCAACCCCCCCCACCCAACGTCATGAAAAAATTCTTTTGTCGCCTAAATTGTCAGTTGCCAAATGTCTGTCGGCAAATTTGAGCTTTAACCACCAATCTTGTTAAGTGTTATGTGCATAAATTACCAGGTCTGCTGACAGTTAAATTTAAGTTATACTATATCATGAACATAGTCTTGTTACGATTTTCATTTTACATTTTAGTGATTTACTTGGTGTTTCAAAAATGACCGGTATATTTGGAAAATCAATAAAAACTGAACGGGCAGCGATAGAAATAAACCATTTGTTGCAATATGCTTGGGACAACAGTGAATTTTCAGGCAGACAAACTTTCGAAATTAGTTACAATTTTCAACAACAGATGGCGCTGCAGGTGATTTCAAAGCTATAGAAGAGAACGCAGTCTGTGAGTTCGCCATTCTGTTAGTCGCCCTTCTGCTGTAAGCGTTGTAAGCGTATGCTGTTCACAGATTACAACTTTGCTGTGAAAAAATGGTTTATTCCTTAGAACAGAGGATTTTTCTTGTTGAAACACAGTATTGTTGCAGGAAGACGAAGTTTTCAACGGAAGTTTAATGTAACCAAAGAACCGAAAAGCGATACAATGAAGGATCTGTTTGAAAAATTTGAACGGACTGGGAACGTGAAGAATGAACGTGCTGGAAGGATAGGGCGCCCGCGTACGGCAATCACTGAGGGCAATGCTCAGCTTGTGCAACAGGTGATCCAACAGCGGCCTCCGCTCCGCTTTCCATTCGCCGTGTTACAGCTGCGGTTCAAATTAAGCCAACGTCCACGTATCGTCTCATGCGCCAGAGTTTACACCACTATCCATACAAAATTCAAACTCGGCTACCCCTCAGCGCTGCTTCCATTAATGCAGGAGAGACATTTGCTAACGATATGGTGCAAAGGATTGATGACGGCGATATCCATGTGAGCAGCATTTGGTTTACTGACGAAGCTCTTTTTTACCTGGACGGCTTCGTCAATAAACAGAATTGGCGCATATGGGCCATATTATTGCTGTGCATGGTGGATATGAGGTAAATATCGTAGTTTAGATTTTCCAGACTGCAGCGCCATCTGTTGGGGAAAATTGTAACTAATTTTGAGAGTTTATCTGCCTGAAAATTTACTGTTCTCCCAAGCATATTGCAATAAACGGTTTATTTCTATCGCTGGCCGTTTAGTTTTTATCGATTTTTCAAATATACCGGTCATTTTTGAAACACCCGGTAAGTATTATTATAAGTAATGTATTACATTTATATATTTTTATTGTGGTTAAGACACAGCTACACAAGGGCTATTTGCCTAACGGGAATGATGCCTTGGTCGGAGGGCTTTTTAAATGGATCTAATTCACGTGACATCTGGAGAAAATCGCCCAAAACTCTAAACCATTAGATCGACAGCCTCGCGGTATTACATTTATAAGTAGTATTATACAATAGAAGTACTTTCCAATAAGGGACACTTCCCGGACAAGACAATTGTTGGAAACTTACTTCAAGTCGTTTGGTGATATCACCAAATTCTGCGACAACACGCTATTTTATATAATTTAAGAAGTATATAATACTAAAAATCAAGTCAAAAGTCAACAGTAATGATTTTAACGTTAAAACACATGAAAAATATTTTTGGCCAGGATTTTGACACTAGTGATCAAGAATATTGAATAAATAAATAAATAAAACGCAAAAATATGATTACCAATTATATAAAGCTATAATCTTGAACAGAATGCCACTGACAACAAAATTCAATGATTTTCTCCCAGGACCAGTTCAGAGAACTAGAAAATAAAAAGATAACTTGATAAACAGCCAAAATGAATCATTTTTTCTTGCAAAATACTTTATTTATCACTTGGCTCTGCAAGCTTTAAAGACAAGCAAGATATGTCAAAAACTCCATATAATGCAGAAAGCTTCATCGCTGATTGCACGACGCACTTTTATAGGACAACAAAATGCAGGCCTTATGGGGGCTTTTAAGGGGGAAATGTAAAGTTGTGGAAATCGCATCTGATAGCTAATACTACCTTTATTTGGGGAAATACAATATGTTGCGGATTTTTCTCTTATTATTTCACAATTATTGTAAATTAACCATTTGTAAAAGTGCATGAGTACTGCTAGTCAAGAGAAATTCTGAATTTCGAGTTTTTAATACGACTGAATTCTTTTAAATCTTATTCAAAAGATTATTTCTTGTAAAAAGCACCTTGACAAAAACATTTTGTTACTACTCACTATACTTAACAAAATAATCTTGTGAGAAATGCTACCCATCTGACTCAATGCTTTAGGTTTACATTCTTCTGAAATGGGATTGTAACGCTTAAAATTCAAAAAAATTACATAAAATTAACACACACACATGCATATTGCATACTGAAAATGCATAGCAAATGGCATGAATATAAAACTAACTCTTGAATTTAAAAAATATCCTAAAACAGTAAATAAATACTTACACCTTAGATCATCCAAAGTAGCATTCTTCTTCATCATAGGTTCTTAAAAAATCACACAGTGCATCGCTATTATTAAGTCTCCTATATTTAAAGAATATGAGCATTTAGTAAATAAAAAGTATTCTAAAAGTTTAGTTTTCTAAAGCAATCAAGTTATATAAGAGCCTTCAGTTGAAATTTACATTCAGGCATTATCGCAAAAGCAAATGATTTGGTGGCCGATCAAGAGGAAGTAAGGCGCAACACAGTTTCAGCCCCCACCCGACCCCTCATATCCAGGTACCAGTTATGACAGACTGGGACCCAGATCAGAAGTTAGAAATCTGAATTGGGGGGGGGGCGGCTCTTTACTGTCTCGTGACAATTGTCTTCCCGTATTTCCCACAGTGCTCTTGTACAAATTAATGTCATTATTAAATTAACATGAAACATGCTAAATAAACGTGAATGTTCATGAACATTTTCTATGCAATATATGAAATTAGCTTTCTAAAAATGAAGTCTTAAAGTAAAGTTAAAATCTTAACTTATTCATGATAGATCGGAAAATGATAAATTTTTATTTACCAACTGCTCATTCATCAATAAAAAATAATTGAATGTCAACAATTCTTTAAATTGTCTAAGATTGAACAAGTATAAAGCAAGCTTTTTTATAAGGGGATAGACGAAGTGAATATTATCAAATATAGCTAAGAACAATCCTGATTAAATCTTCTTTAAAATAAAACAAACCACATTAAATTCGGCACATCCATTTATTTCGGGTCTATTTTTCTCGGGGCACTGAGACGTCAAATTTTGGGGGAAAAAAAAGAAGCACGCATTTACTATGATGGAAAATTTAATGACCTAAATTCAAATTCCCTGAATCCAGATTTGGTTTTGGTTTTAAAGATTCCTGCATCTGCCACTGAAATTATTATTTATTACAAGGCTGGTGCTTTTGAAAGCAAAAATTTGATTTTACAAATGTATGTAAAGAACACTAACAACATTTTATTATTTTACGTAACTTTTCAATAGTTAGAATAATTTGTAAACTTAATGTTGGGCACTTATTTTAAATAGGTGATTAAGAATAAAGAATTTTAAAGTTTCTTTGCGCAATTTATATTTATTTTTTCATTTGTATCATAAATTATTTTTAAAGTATACTTTGGCTCTGTTAAGAAGCATTTTTTTTCTCTTATTTGTTTTAATAGGCTCCCTTGCACTCACTCACTGGGCCACAACATTCAAGCAGTTACTATGTCTAGGGATGGACGCGAGACGAAAAATAAGCGTCTCGCGTCTCGCAAAATAGCCTAAAAGCTTGTCTCGTCTCGCAAAAATCCCTATATCGTAATGTTAAAAATGTGTGTCTCGTCTCGGAAAAATGCTGTAAATCTCTGTCTCGTCTCGCAAAAAGTCGTCTCGCGTCCATCCCTAACTATGTCCTTCACCAGGGTTTAATTTACACAGAAACTTACAACAGCTCTGCTTCTGTATTTAACTCAGTAAACTTTTCATCAAAGAAAAAGTTTTAAAACTTTCATTATTGTTTCAATTGATATTATTTCTACTACACTGTAAACAATTGTAATAGTATAAGCACAAATTTACCTTATTCCACAATAAACTAAGGTAATTAATGTTGTTATTAACATAAAAAAATGTTAGAGCTTCTGTACTTTAGTTAGAAATAAAGCCCAATCCTTAGCATATATTCTCGCTACTATTTAACTAACTAGTTTTATTAAATGAATATCCTTGCCCAGTTAACAACATTTTTATCCTATAATACTGAAACATAAACTAATTCTAGTCATGAAAACAATTTCTTGAAACATTTTTTTTTTGTTTGGTTCTTGTTACTTTCAATGCTAAAATTTCTGAATAAAGGGCTACTTTAAAAAATAAATAAGGATAAACTATGATCAAGCATTGGTAACAGGTTATTAAATATAATATTACAACACTTACCTTTTTTTCTTGTAAAATTAAACTTACTGTAACTATTGAATTTCTCCCAAACATGGCACAAAATCTCGTATATTCGTCATGTATGCTGTCCTGTTCAACACATACGTACAACAGACCTATATCTGGCCATACATAAAGAAATGGGCAGTTGGATGAACATTAGTGTGCACAAATCTTGGCTCTGTGCAATGAAAACTAGCTCTTACACAATGCCTGATAAATTTAGTGTAACCGTATAAATATTCTCATAGATACCCTGCCTTCAATTGTTTACTTGTTTAAAGTGAGCAGAGCATTCCATAAAAGGCAATCTGTTTATGTGTGGGGCGTGAGATTCGGTAATGAATAAACCACTTAACTATGCTCTAGGAGACATTGCTATTAAAGGAAGGAGAGTGCTGTTGCTATAATCTATCATTCAACGCGTGTGAAAATTTTTCTGATACGTCGTTGAAGAAATGTTTTGCATTTAAAGAAGTTTTGTAATGAAATTCTCTTTGTCTTCACGTACACGCACCAGCTGATGCAAACTTATGATCACTTAGTAAAGAATCTATTTTGTGAACCCCATAATTATTTCTATTTATTTATTTATTAATTTTGGTTCTATAATCGCGTATATATCATAATTGATCATTATTTCCTGCTTTTGATTTAAAGTTTTGCTTATACTATTTGCAACATGCGGATATCCAGGAGGGAGCAGAAACCCCTTGCCCCAAATCTGACACTTACTTAACTTAAAATTAGGTATGTTAGAATTGAAATTTAGCTTACAATTTGATACACAGCAACACAGTCAATCCCCCATCCCTCGAAATAAAATACCGATCTGCATATGCGTATCAAAACATCCTGAAATATTATATTCAGAAGCAAATAACGAATGAATATTTCAGATACATAAACATAAATAAAACACTACGATCAAACGTAGTGGCAGATACAGAAATTATTTTCTTGGGGGGTCTATAATGAAAAGAAAACTGCTTATTTGATCTAACCTAAACACGAAATGTATAGTAAAGCAAAATGTTAACCCATCTCATAGCAGTGTCTTTTCAAAGAACCGGCTAGAACTGGATGCAAAACTGAATTAAACTGACTTAAATGTTGTGATTTTTCGAAATTTCAATAGAATTTACGATAAGAGAAAAGTTATAAGGTTTCACTTACTTGTGTTAGCTAAAAGTATACCATTATATTTGCAAGGTGTAACAACTGCAGGCGTCCAACATGGCGTCGTTTGGGTGTGGAAGGAACGCACTCCTACTAAAGTGGACGCATCTTGGAAAAGGTGGTGACTCTCTCGCTAGAGTGAGCAGATAGCGCCTTCACCCTTACTATAAGAGTGATATTGTCTCACTATTGTAGTTAGGGTGACAGAATTCTATCGATGAAGAGTCGTAATGCAGTTTCCTCACGATTATCTCACTCTATCTGGGTTCATATGCCGGTGACTTTTTATAAGAGGGATAATGTCACTCTAAATTTTTAAGAGAGTACGAAATATTTACTGGCCCATTTCCGTGAAATAGTGCTCTGGTCCAGTTCATTTTAAACAGTACCACGCCGCTAACTTCTAAATATCTTTCATTTCTTCTCAATATCAATCATTGCATGTTAAAGACATATGACAGCTATAACCACTTCGCCATTACCGGCACTGTACTGGCGCATGTGCATTTTTCAGACACTGTCTTTCCAGTGACTTGTAGTCGACGACAATGTACTTTGATCCGGGTATACGGCACTTTGCCAGCACGACCAGTATCTGCCGTTATTTTGCCGGCAGTAGTGTGTATGTGCTGGGAAGCATAATCGATCTGATTTACATGATTAATTACAATCAAATGGTCTTTAAACAGAGAGGACTCCAGAAAAAAGTCATCACATTTATAATGAGAGGATAGACTCTTATTTTTAAACTGTAGTATCTTTCGGTATATTTCTTATGTATGGAGAAAAAAACGTATATGCAGCATTGACTTATTTGACTTAACTTGTTTTTATCTTTTAGGAGAGCTTGGGGAGCAAAATTCCGAAGCATGTACATGAACATGGAATAGATTTTATAAAGGTAATTATTCTTATATTCTAAGGCCTTATATTCTAATTCTTATATTCTAATTATTCTAAGGCCTTCTTTTCAATTTATATTTTGCAGCCTACAAGGAAGGTGAGGGGGGGGGGCGAAATTCTAATCACTGATTTCGATGAAATTTTGTGCAGATATAGTTCATAAGATATGTAATCACTGGCACAAAATTAAGTCCAACCATAAGAACATTATCAAGAAATCACATGCAAAATATTCAAGAATCAATGTTACTACTTAAGTAATGTTCTAAAATACTTAATTTTGAACAATGGTTGCGTGATGCGCTAACGCAGCAATCTGTTAGTCTGCAGGTGGTGGGTTTAGGCCCGATTGAAGCCACATGGAATTTTGTTACTCGATTGATTTATTTAAAATATTTAAAGAATTTTTGAGCCGTATTCCATAACTGGCAATTTAATCCTGATTTTCCTGATATATGGGGTCGTATATTTTAAAATACAGATTGGATATTAATAACTGCATTCCCACAAAACATCGATTATTAAGGTTGCATGTTTTCCTTGTAAGGCCAGCGATTTTGTGAGTACAAGATAGTTGTTTAATAATTTGATAGTTGTTTAGTAATTTTTCTTTCTTTAATTGTTCACTGTCTTTACTTTATCGATGTTAACACAGAAATTTCGTTTTCAGGCTTAACAAAACTAACCCCAATCATTTTTTAGGAGCTATTCGATTCCTCGAAATCTTAGGTGTACCGGAAACTCCTGGTATTAGTTTCACCCTCTGATGGTTCTGACTCCACCAGATGTATTCGGAATTTTTAGAGTAGTTGGCAATTATATCCGATCTAACAACAACCATCAACGTTTATAAACGTTATCTCTTATTGAGCCGCACATTGAGGAAAAATATGCTAACGCTTCCCAAAGATCTCCGTTAAAGAATCAGTGAAGCTACTTCCCGTGTATCAGAGGAATTACCACCATCAAAAAGACCAAAACACGGAAAAGTCCGATGTGTTATATGTAGGGATCGACCGATACCACATTTTCGCCGATGACTGATACCGATACTTTACCTATAAATTCATTTTCAGAAATCGCCGATACCGATACTTTTAAGTTATGGTATCGGCCGATACCGATACTTTACGTAATTTAATGTCATTTAAACCTGCATCTGTATTCTGGGCAGTTTTTGTAACGAGAGTGTAGTTCTCGATAAAATGAATAATAGCATGGTGAAATTTGAGCCCTGTAGAAAGCATTAAAAAGAAAAAAGCAGTGGATACATTGAAGTATGAATTTACAGTCGTTCTAGTTTTTCTTTTCTATTCAATCATGCCGACGAATGGCCGAATTTGTAAAAAGGTGAGCACTGGGAACCGTCTTAGTATGCAAGTTCGGAATTGTTTCTCCTCGCGTGGCTGTCGATCTAGTGGTCTAGAGTTTTGGGCGATTTTCTCCAGATATTACGTGAATATGCGTTAGACTCCCTTAAAAAGTCCTCCGTCCAAGCCCCCCCCTATAGGTAGATGCCCCTCATTTAGGCTTGAAGGAACACAAGCACGGGGGGGAGGGAGTTAAAGGGATATATTAATAAGAGAATCCTTTTCCAGTGCGGACTGGTGCAAATATTTAAATCAATTTTTCTCAACTTCTATTTTGTCGCCTGTTTTTTGCTATGAGCCAGATAAAAGGTTTCCATATTAGACCCAAAACAGCTTCCTGCTTGCTCTTACTGTATGTGTCTTCGTTTTTGGTTCATGCCTCGATTTTGTGCTTACAAAAGTAAACACTTGAAATTTATTCAACTTCAAAGCTTTCAAGTTTTATTTAGATTTTCTTTAATTATAATTCTTTCACATATGAAAATATTTTTAGATTACTTAAACTGCATTAAATTGTGATAATGTATAAACTGTGCAGTATTATGTAAGTTTATATGTATTAGGTTGTAACGAAAGTTTTCCGCCACCACAAATATCGTCTACAAACAGTTCGCGTTGGTGTGTTTGCTCGTATTTTGTCAAACAATTTTTGTCATTTGAAAGAAAGAGACTTGCTTTAGAACACTGTTGTTAAAAAATATCGTTATCATTAAGTACAAGATGTCTGAAATATAACTATCACGTTACTGGATTAGAATCTTCATTTACTTCCAGTTCTGTTGCAAAAAATCAGCTACAGAATGTCAAAGAATTATGTGTGTAATTTAGATTCTACTGTTGTATCATATGGCAATGTGAAGGTTTGGTACTGAAAGTTAAAAAGCAGGGTCTATGAGGTTCAGGTAGCAGAGCTCTCTGGCTAGCCTACTGATGCTAATGAGGGCCACCTTCGAGAACTATTGAAGAAGATAATTAACCACTTGAAAGCTAGCTAAGGAGTTAGACACTAATGCCATGCCCATTAGTCATGCTATGCATCACATAAACTTTATGTACAAATTCAATCGCTGGGTGCTGCATGAACTGACTCAAGCAGATTTGGCGGAGAACTTTCGTTACAATCTGATATTTACATATTGTTCATTAAATACGTATGTAAATTCTTCTCTTAAATTGCATAATAAGTTCACATTAATTAATGGTTTTATTTATCTGCTTCAATTATTTAACCACTAAGTGAATTATTAAATGTTTTAGCAAGATTTCTTTTTAATATGAACTCATATAATCATTTTTAAGTTCTTTTTGAAAATCCGAATATTTTGATTCTCCGGACAGGGTTAAGTCACAATTAATCCGGATGATCCATGTATTTCATCTTTTCCGTACGAAGAACAGGTACACACCGATTATTCCTGTGTTTTCCTTATATATACACCAAATACTCTTAATATGTTTTTTACCCCAAAATTTGAAATAAACTAAATAATAATTAGTATTACTAATTATACTGCTTCAACTTTTTAAATTAACAATATAAATGATTATTGGATATTGAAAATGATTACACTTCTCAAAACACAAGTGATACACAAATCCTAAGTTTTCTCATTAATCTGATAGATAATAATCATTAAATGTTTGATAATTCGTAATTTTCCTAGTGTGTAAGTTTTTAAAAATGAATCGTTTAACTACTGGACCAACATAATTAAAGTTCTCGGGAGTCGCCAGTTTTCAAGTCACTGCCAAAACGTTAACTTCTTTGCGACACAAAGAAGGAATAAATTGTTTTTACATATAGGTTTCATTTATAATTTTAGTATCATTAATTTTGTCATTGAAACAGCTACAATATGAAGAAAAAAAAATTTGCTCGTTTTCAAGCTACGCCTTGGAGGGTCTAAATAAAATATGCTTAAAAATGACGAGATTAACTGAAGGTTAAAGAAAAATCCAAAAATGATAAACTAAATTCAATTTTCGAGTCTTAAAAATAAGTTGCTACTTAAAGTGACCATATTTAATGAAATTGATCTTCAGTGTTTTTATGATCATTGTTAACATATTTTTATGTGATTGATATGAACAAATTTTTCTCTTTTAATTCTAAGCTCTGATCAGGGACGGCGTGGCACGGTAAGCAAGGTCTGGGTGCCATCGTCGAAAGGGGGTCGATTTCGAACTAAAACTGAGAAAATCTTGATCTAGAGCAGTGGTTCCCAAACTTTTTTGTCCTTCTCTTAATAATGTTTAACTAGATTTTTTTTTCGCGACCCACTACTACATAACGATAACCAATATAGGCTATATAAAATAGCATAGTTTACTATATATATAAAATACTAAAGTTTAATTTTTCCCACCCTTTTCGACCCACCGAAATTGCTCCCGTGACCCAGCAATGTGTCGCAGCCTATAGTTTGGGAACCACTGATCTAGAGCACAAAAGGGGCGCCTTTTTTACGTTTGCAGAGGAGCGCCATGGGGGGAAGGGAGGTATGTCCGACAAACGTCATTCGGTTCAAACCTTATCCCCGTCTGTATGCGCAGAAATACGATTCACTTCCGATAGCAGAATGCTACTTTTGGTCTCAAATATTTCCGGCTGACTAATATTAATATGTCTGTATCTAAAGTTCTAGAAGCTAAATAAAAACAAATTCCTCGAACGTATTTCGAAGGCTGAAATATTACACTTTAACACACATATGGGCAACCGCCGGCCGGCGGGCCGGATGTGGCCCGCCACGGCTTTTGATCTGGCTCGCGGAACATTTGAAAACTCCGTATAAACCATTCAATATTCCATATAAATCCCAATTATACGGCCCGCCACTTCGCTAAATCCGCAAGTTTTGCCCGCGACTTCTATAACATCCTAAAGTTTGGCCCACAACTTTTCAGAGGTTGCCCATACCTGCCTTAACACTTTAAAGGTCGTCATCCCCTAAAATATGAAACGATGTCAAGGACCGTCTCCCCCATCAATTTTGATATCTATATCATACCAAAGCCAAATCAGATGTCCTTGCGCCAATTTTTTTAAATAACAATTTAAAGCATGTCTCTTAAGCGTGAAATCTATATCAAGAGCTAGACTTTCTCCAACGATATCAAAAGCCTATATATACAGTAGAATCTCCCTCTAGCCCAGACAGCACATAAGCTTAAATCAAGCTTGACATTTCTTTGAATTTGACGTATTAATACAAGCTTGACTTTAGCTTGATTTTAGCTTTCGAAAGTGTGCAGTGATGGTGCCATCTGTGAAAGAAAATGGACATTAATTGTCTAGCGTTTCTCAAATTTGCTGAAAGTTCGTAAAAGTTGTGTTTTATTTTATTACGCACAAAACCTGGACATTAGAACACGCAAGGGGAAGTAATGAATGGGATAAGCCCCTCTGAAGTGTAACACGAGGGGAGTTTTATTTACATCTAATTAACATTAGTAATTCCATTAAGTAATTAATCAGCCCTATAAATAAATTTTAATATAATTAACACAATTTAGTTAGTTAATATACTTCTCTTTATGGGTGGTTCACCATAGAATTAAAAAAAAAAAAGATTCTATATTTCCAAATATGGAAATTCTTCAAAATAAAATACAATTATACAACGAAATTGATTTCAAAATCAGTCGTTTGTCTCGATTTTGGCCAGCAGTATTGCACATGAGTGTTGTGATATTGAAAGTTTTAAAACGTGTGCTGCTGTTAAGTTTATATTATGTTTATTTCCCTATTAGTAGAGTCTCTAAATCACACATAACATTATTTTAATTTTGATGCATCCCATGGAAAAATAGAAAAAACAAATAACACATCGCCCACTTATCAATTGGCCAGAAAACGGCGTGATAAGTCACTTCAAACTTTAGTCATAGCTGCGCGCTGCGCGAGGCTTAGTGGCGGAACGGATAGCACGCTCGCCTCCCAACGCAAAGGCCCCGGGTTCTATTCTAGCCGCGGACACTTGATGGAAACAGATTAAATTAAATTGAAATTTCAGCGTAGAGGTGGAAATGCGTGGCAAAATAAAATATGTGGGGCGAGTTGCCGACCGGCGCCCCGTGTATTTGTGAAATTTTTTTTAGGAAAAATTTTTAAGCTTGAAATTAAGCTTGCTATGTCAAGCTTTATTCAAGCTTGAAATGTCAAGCTTAATGCAAGCTGGGCAAGTGTAAACTAGAACACTTGATTCAAGCTTGCATTAAGCTTACACGCTTGAAATTTTCAAGCTTAATTCAAGTTTATCGACTTGATAAATCAAGCTTGCTGCAAGCTTGATGCAAGTTTGCTGTGCTGTCTGGGAACGAAGTCTGCTTATAATAATTTTCTCTCTCTAACGAAATTTTCCGTGAGAACGTAACTTTAAGGCTTAAATAACAGTATAAAAATTCTGCATATAACGAAGAGCTTATCTTCCCATAGCGAATACTTCAGATTTACCTTTGATTTATTTTTTTGTTGTTGTTGTTAGTTTTGAAGAAAATTTTAATTTTTGAACAGACCACTTAGTGGAACAGTAACAGATGATAAAAATGGAGGCCAGGAAATTGAACCTGACTCTGATAATGAAGACACTTCACCAGCGCCCGATTATGACCAACAGGGGCACCGGCCATTGACAGATTTGGGGCCCCCAATCTATGAAATTAGTTATATTTTTCACAAAATTTTGATATAAAAAAAGAATATTTCAGAAAAAACATTTAAATTTTGGGGCCTTTTAAGTCGGGGCCTTGGACAAAATCCCGATTTGCCTATATAATAATAAGGCCATGCACTTCACGACCAAAACCACATCATACTCTGATGCTTCGACCTTTCGAAACCATTAAAAAGAGGTTTCCAAATGGAAGAAAATGTGTCTCACTCTATGTTCAGCGGACTTTTAAAATGTGCATATTTTTATGAAAATTTAAAATCACAGAATGCAAAACAATGTAAAATAACGGAATTTTGAAATAAAATAAACGTAAGTGCATTACATATTTTATTCTCTAAATTCGTGGATTGTCTTTACTTTTCAACATTTCATTTCTACAATGAAAAGTTAGAAACCGTAAGTTTAACAAATTTATAATAAATACCAATTTATTTTTAATTGAAAGTCATAATTTAATACTCTTAAACCTCGAATTAACTAAAAAGTTTGTAATATTTGCTGAAATAACTGCAAAAATCTCTAATCTCTGTACAACGAAATTTTCTCTATAGCGAATTCTTTAACTGGAACCGAGCGAGTTCGCTATAGGGAGATTCAATTGTGTGTCTCTTTATTCTAAAAAAAAGTAACAGCCGCTGCCGCCGCTGTCAAGAGCTTGTTTGTCTATCTTCTCCTAAACCATGGGGATTTGAATTTCGAGAAACATGTCCACGGATTCGGAAAATTCCGAGGAACCTGATTAGCTGACTTAAATTTCGAAAATCGAATGATTTTAGAAGATATTACTAAAAAACTGAAAAAAATAGAACATAATGGTTGCCGGATTTGGCATAAAATCATTCATTCCTTTGCAACAAAGCAATTCATAGTATGTAGAATTGCGTGAAATTGACAAATATGAAGTAGAATTACACCCATTTTACACCAAATTAAAAAGTATATGAAATAAATAACACAAAGTGCGTTACAGAAAGTTGGCAATTTTCAAATAGTAAGTTCGCTTAGACAACAGAAGTTTAGAATTAGCGACTATTCGTTTTTCCAAAACAGAATAACTAATTGTAACTGATTTTAAAATCGCCATCTTGGCATTAGGAATTATCCGGCAAAATGGTATCTTTCCAAACAGGGTGAATCTTAACTTCGAATTCCAGAATGCTAGAATCCAGTATCTTGAAAATGAAAAATAATTAAAATGCAGATTATTTTACAGCCGGTTCGGACCAGCTGGATTATTTGCTACCAGTAAACATATTTGGCGGCGTTAATTATACCATTACAGCAGTTATAGTACAATTTGGATGTTTGCCAGCGCGGCGAGATGATATGATTCGTGGTGCTAAATACGCCAATCTGCAAAGGATTATGTATATGAAAATATGGATAACGGTTTTGCGGGAACCTTACATGAGCAGTAATCATAAGTTGTGAGCATGTGTAAATCGCCAAATAATGAAAAGTCGCCATTGGTGACAAGCAATACTAGCTGTTCCGTTGTTTTTATCAAAGAAAACATATGAAGAACTGTTTTCTTAGAGCTAATTATTAACTATACATATACGCAACTCGCCAAATAATGAAAAATCGCCATGGGTGGCAAGTTCGCAATTTGTCCAATAGGTTTTACATAATTAAATATACAGCTGAAACAGATGTTCTGATTTGATCACGCTTTAGTTCCTAATTAATATAACTTTTGAATGGCAGCATTAATTATCATTGTGTTTCTGAGCAGTGCAAATAAGTTTTCCAGCAATTATACGCGGAATCCGCACTCCAGGTGGAGTATAGCTAAGGACCCGTACAACACGGATTCCTATAACAAAATATCTACCGTCTTATGTGGGGGGATCTACTGTAGTGAGAAGTTTAAACTTTTATTTATCAATGAACATGCAAGAACCAAGCAATGTGTAGCTCAGTAACATTCTTTCTGATCATATCTTCGGGTTTTGTCTGTTGATATTATGTTTTCTTACGAATAAGCCTTTATTAGGGGACGAATGCCTCATACGAAAAGCGAGCGTAGCGAGTCTAGGAGTCTTGGTCCCTAGTATATATATATATATTATATATATGTGTGTGTGTGTGTGTATATATGTATATATATATATATATGAGACGTCAGATATTTCCAGTAAAGTTCCAGAGTTAAGGCAGGTAAAACGGTTTATTAAACATTATCTTTAAGTTACAACATAGTGTGAGAAGAGGAGAGGGGAAACGGATACAAAAATCAGCGTGGACTAATTAAGCAGTTCCAGTGGCAGAAGTCTCTCGATTTTTGATGTGCGGGTGTATTTACGCTCACCACACCTCGTGGTTAGCGAAGACATAACTCCGCCTCTCTCTTATCTCTGATCGAACCACACACATTTATGAACATGACCTGCATCCGGGGCTACAAAGGCGTAGGGACACGTGTACACTCTAAAGAACTCAGAATCGACGGCCTGATGTCTGACAAATAACAAAATAAATAAAACATAGCTCCAGAGCGCGCGTGGCAAGTAAGACAGAAAAGCAAAACTTACAGTGAAAGTACCGCTTGAACAATACCCAAACTATTAACCCAAATTACCTTTTTATACATTAGAATATCCCCCCGGCAAAAGAAGTCTGACGAGCAATATCATTGAGGTGGCCAGTCTCTCACTTGCGAGTCAGACGTCCTTGCAACCTAATCTTAAAACTGCGAACTAATCTAATTTTCAAGTTTAGACACCTTAAACTTTTCTGACTAGAATTCTGGAGTTATGTTGTACAACACTTGAGGGGCAGGATGCAGTTTCTAAAATTTGACAAAACATAATGATGCAATAGTACGAAAATCTTACAATAAACAATAAAACAATGAGTGCGCTCAATTTTTTTCAAAATATCACAAGTAAAATATTTACAACCTAGGTGGGATACGATAATACTGTACAACAATATAGTAATATAATTAAACAAAATGGATAAACATGGCTGACATTTATTTTCTTTGGCAAATACTTATGGCTTTGGCTTGCATGGCATAAAGTGAATGGAATGAAAATAACTTGGCAAAATGGTTGGCAAAATAGTTGGCAAAATGGAGTAAATTTATTTAGTGTAAAGGCAATGTAATACAATAAATGATAGCCTGAAAGAGGTACTGCATTTATGTGACCTAACAATTTTTTATTTCTAGCAATGGCTTATTATGCTTTCTTAATTGGTTATTACTAGTACTTCTTAACAATCCGAGGGCGAATACTCTCCTCAGAGGTTTTATTACTAGTTAACCGTCTAGGCAAATTTAAATTTTATTACAAAAAAAAATGGTTGGCATCATTATTCAATAAAGGAAATAATATACCATCATTTTGGCACACAAAAATTTTACACAGTGAATATTCAAAATAAAACATCTACATAAGCAAACCTAATGTAATGCAAGAAATTTTTTTATTTACATTGACACAATAAGTATTTGTTGTTTTCATTTAGGTTATCGTACCCGGGTGAATGAATTTGTCATAAATTTTCAAGTGACTTTTCAGTGAATAAAATGACATAATCTCAAGTAAATAAGAATTTGTCTCTAGTTGAGAGTCCCAATCGGTAAGTCATTTCAGGTAAATAATCAAATGAATCTAAACTACATCATAATATGCAAATAACAAAAATTCAAATTTCAAATCTTCAGGAAATATAGGTAATGCAGTAGTAATTTAAGCATTAATTTAATAATAGTAAGACCCGTATAAAACTTCAATTGAAATAAAATATTTAATAACACAATTCAATTGTAAACTTACCTTAATGAAAATACTTTATTAATTAAAACAAGCGCAGATATATCAATACAAACTTTTTTTTTCTTTCTTTCTTTCTTTTTTTTTAATCAACATTAAAATAGCACTTTTAAAATAACACACACAACTGATAATCATTTAAATATAATACTCTAATGTTCACTTCAACTCTAAAATTAAAATCGCCTACTTTTACGAAAGAAATCAATATCCACAAATTGAAATCGTCATTCTTCAACAATAAACAAAACACACACACAAAACAAATATCTTTTCTCACAAGTTCAATGCATGCATGAGGAGTTTCGGTCAACTTAAGTTGTACGCACAAAAACAAAAATATTCGGCACGGAGAAAAGGGGGAAATAATTCACCAGTTGCACACACTTCTCGTGGGGGCCTGTTTTGGGTGCAATGAAGGCAGTGAAACTCCGTCGATTTCCATCGGATTTTCAAAATAACAGTGGACGTGTGAAGAAAAAAAAATAAATAAGGAGGCACAGATTTCTGGATGGTAAACACGGTACAGAAAGATGATATCAGATAACGGAGGGCAGGCACTTCTTTAATTTACGTGTCGGCATCAGCGTCGTTAGTCGCTATGGAAAACTCAGGAGCGCAAATTTTTCGATGGGCTTCATGGGAGGATTCGATGGGAGGTCAGGCGAAAGTAGTTTCATCAAAGCAGGGAATGAGAAGTCCAGATATCTGCAGCCGGCGAAGAGGCAAGTCGGGTATCTCTGATCGGCAGGCAGTCGGCATAGCGCCGCATCTCCGGCGTACTCCGCATCTTCGGGTAAGCAGTGTACCCCGTCTCCCAGATTATTGAGCGTTAATTTTTTACAATTTAAAATTTTAATTGGCACACAGGCAGTCATCCTGTCGACTACTGAGACGTCAGATATTTCCAGTAAAGTTTCAGAGTTAAGGCAGGTAAAACGGTTTATTAAACATTATCTTTAAGTTACAACATAGTGTGAGAAGAGGAGAGGGGAGACGTTTACAAAAATCAGCGTGGACTAATTAAGCAGTTCCCGTGGCAGAAGTCTCTCGATTTTTGATGTGCGGGTGTATTTACGCTCACCACACCACGTGGTTTGCGAAGACATAACTCCGCCTCTCTCTTATCTCTGATCGAACCACACACATTTATGAACATGACCTGCATCCGGGGCTACAAAGGCGTAGGGACACGTGTACACTCTAAAGAACTCAGAATCGACGGCCTGATGTCTTACAAATAACAAAATAAATAAAACATAGCTCCAGAGCGCGCGTGGCAAGTATGACAGGAAAGCAAAACTTACAGTGAAAGTACCCGCTTGAACAATACTCAAAATAGTAAAACCCAAATTACCTTTTTTTACATTACATATATATATATATATATATATGAACTCTTTTTCGACTCCACACAGTGAGAAAATAAACGTTTGTAAAACTGAAGTAAAATTGTATCCTACCTCTCGACATTAGTTTTTTGCAATCCTTGCAGATAGCGTATTTAGTGTTGGGCACCTATTCAAAATAATTTAGAAGAATAGACGATTGCCCTGAGAAACTGTCATCTAACGATTCTTTGTCCATAATTTCGACCACACTTGGTGATACGACATCCATTCAGCGATGGTTAGAATTAAAAAAAAACACAGTTCAAAAACACTCGCGCAAACAAATGTGCCAATGAAACGACGCCGCTCCTGTCATTACCAAAATAAAGATTCTAGAATGGTTTGCCTAAACGCCTAATGAACGCTCGCAGAGTATTACGGCTATAGAAGATCAATCAATTTGTGCGAAAAATATAAGAGTAAGTTTTTTCATTTTTTTTACATGCAAATACTAAATGGATTAAAAATATAAGTACGTTTTTGGTACAAGCGATCACACCAAATTAGATACTGGATTAAATACCAGGAAAACAGCAGCACACTTGTTATACTTTGGCTCTGAATATAATAAATGAGTGTGAGTACAAATCTTTACGAAAAATTCACATTTAAATACTAAAACGTTTAAAAACATACATACTTTATCAATTGTCAGAAATCACACGGGTAGCGGCATGCGGCACACTTGTATTTTGGCTCTAAATACAATCAATTTTTTTAATATTCTTATTAGATTAAAAGGTATTTCAGAATTAATATATCAATAATAAATGAATGAGAAATATACATACCTTATTGGACTCCAAGAAGTAATAATATTGATGCCGAAATCGATGTGAGCTGTTAGCCCACGCTGATGTGAGCCTTAGCCCACTCTGTCGCTGTGCTATTGTTTCTTAACCTGCTGACTGACTAGTCATTCGAATGTTTTCGTCAAGAAACTGCACCTCGTTTTAGAACAGAAATCTCTTTCTACGGAAGCAGGACGGGAATGATATTTTCCTAGCAAATAAACTTGATTTTTCATCCCCCCCAGACACCCTGGACTCCCTACCGCGAATCCCTCCGGCTAATTGCTGCAGAGCCGCTCCAGCTAATAGCTGTCTTTTGTGCTTCAGTAGAGGCATGTTTCCGGGACAGATCAACCCCTCTATCCGTTTACAGAATTTTGGATACTTGGAAAGACTATCTTTTTTCCAGAGTTGGATAAAATTGAAACTGTACTCTTTGTGTGAAGTTAGGAAGACTATTTTTCAGTACAGGTTAAAAGGTTTGCATTTAACAATTACGTACATGTTTACAGGGATACACTAATCTCTGTATATATGAATTTGTAAAAAATAAATAAATAAAAATTGTATCACAAATTTATAAATACTCTGTATAAAAAATACTCTCCCATTTTACATAGCAAATTATATATTTGTAAAACTGTAAAATTAATAGTTTAGAACAAATAATAATTTTTTGCAACTCAGCTTTTAGTGGTTTTCAAATACCTTTTCAAATAAATGTTTCAATTACATTTTTTTGGCTATTTCTATTAAAAGGTTTCTTGATAATTTTATAAATACTAGGGGCTAAGGCCCCTAGACTCGCTACGCTCGCTTTTCGTATGAGGCATTCGGCCCCTAATAAGGCTTATTCGTGAAAAGACAGAATTTCAACAGACAAATCCCAAAGATTGGATCAGAAAGAATGTTACTGAGCTACACATTGCTTGGTTCTTGCATGTTCATTGATACATAAAAATTTAAACTTCACACTACAGTAGATCCCCCCACATAAGACGGTAGATATTTTGTTATAGGAATCCGTGTTGTACGGGTCCTTAGCTATACTCCACCTGGAGTGCGGATTCCGCGTATAATCGCTGGAAAAATTATTTGCACTCCTGAGAAACACAATCATATTTAATATTGCCATTCAAAATTTATATTAATTAGGAGCTTAAGGCGTAATAAAAGCAGAACATCTATTTCAGCTGTATTTTTAATTATTTAAAACCAACTGGACACCTTGCGTATTTGCCACGCATGGCGATTTTTCAATATTTGGTGGCTTACGTATATGTATAATTAATAATTAGCTCTAAGAAAACGGTTCTTCATATGTTTTCTTTTATAAAAACTACGGAACAGCTAGGATAGCTTGCCACCAATGGCAACTTTTCATTATTTGGCGATTTACACATGCTCAGAACTTATAACTATTGCTCATGTAAGGTTCTCGGAAAACCGTTATCCATATTTTCATATATATAATCCTTTGCAGATTGACATATTTGGCACCACGAATTATATCATCTCGCCGCGCTGGCAAACATCCAAAGTGTACTATAACTGCTATAATAGCATAGTTAACGCCACCAAATATGTCTACTGGTAATAAATACTACCGAACAAAGCTGGTAGCAAAAGCTGGACCGAACCGGCTTTAAAATAATCTACATTTTAATTATTTTTCATTTTCAAGATACTGGGTTCTAACATTCTGGAACGCGAAGTTTACCCTGCTTGGAAAGATACCATTTTGCCAGATTATTCCTAATGCCAAGATGGCACTTTTAAAATCATTTACATTTAGTTATTCTGTTTTGTAAAAACGAATAGTCGCTAATTCTAAACTCCTGTTGTCTAAGCGAACTTACTATTTGAAAATTGCCAACTTTCTGTAACGCACTTTGTGTTATTTATTTCATATACTTTTTAATTTGGCGTAAAATGGGTATCACTCTACTTCATGTTTGTCAATTTCACGCTATTTTACATACTTGGAATTGCTTTGTTGCAAAGGAGTGAATGATTTTATGCCAAATCTCGCAACCATTATGTTTATTTTTTTCAATTTTTTATTAATATATTCTAAAATAATTCGATTTTCGAAATTTAAGTCAGTTTATCAGGTTCCTTGGAATTTTTCGAATCTGTGAACACCTTAGTCGAAACTCAAATCCACACGGTTTACGAGGAGATAGCCCAACAAGCTTTGACAGCGGCGACCGCGGCCGTTACTTTTTTTTAGAATAGAGAGATAACCTTTTAATAGAAATAGCCAAGAAAGTATGAAAAAAATCATACTTTAAATTTCAAAATACTTCATTCACGCTAGGTAGGAAGAAAAAAAAAGTAGGGTAAAAAAACAACGTACCAAGGAAAAAAACCACACAGAATGCAAGAATATAGATTAAAAACTGAAGAAAATCCTACCCAAGTCCCTAAAATCAACAAAAATTGAAAAGTGATACGGCGCGTAGAAAAACTCGCGCAGACAAAAAACTCGTGATTGAAAGAAATAGCACTCTCAAGTGCTAATAATAATAAAAATAATAAGAATAATAATAGAATAGTAAAAAAATTGGGAAATAAATCATGACAAATGCATAGATTATGAAGCACTTTCCAGCATTTGTCTTTAAAAAAAGTTACAGGAATCTTGCTTAGGCGTAGGTCTAAATATGAGTCACTGGTAAAACAAATTGGCTTTGTTTTTATAGAACTGGGATATTTTCATTTAAATTTTTTTCTCAAATTATAAATAATTTTGCTTACAAAAAGAAAAAAAAATCATACGGCAATCTTAACAAAGATACTCTCTTCATTATGAAAGAAAAAGTATGAATCAAACCAATTTTAAAAAAGAGAGGCTCATTAAATCTTAACACTCAGCACACTTAAGCATAAAAATCTCTGGAGTTGTTAACTAGTTTAAAACATTATTAAACACATTGTTAATTTCCTTGCCATTACTGAAAAGAAACAATCAAGAAGACTCTTTTCTATAGTAAATGTTGTGTTCAAGCGCACATATTTGAATGTTGCACTGATCAAGTTCTGCGCTCATGCAGTCGCTATGCCCTGCTGAAGCTCTGAAGTATATAACCCATATTTGACCTGTTCGCTTTCATCATTGAAAAGACGCTATGAAGAAGAATCTTTACGTGGGAGAGATTACGTGGAGTTATTTTTCAGTGGAGTTTGTGGGAGAGTTACTTTTTACTAAAAATTAAGGTTTTTTTGTTTTTTTAATTGGAGGGGGAGGGATAGTAATTGCGTATACTTTCAGAAATTATCTTTGTTCTTCTTAAACACTTAAACCTTTATTCCTTTACCCAAAAGAATATTTTCAGGGAATTATAAAGTCATTCTGATGCAGTAGATGCAATGTTCAGGCATTTTTTCTTTTAAAGTTGTGAATGGTGCAAAAAACTCTAAACTGCATGTCATCACAAGAATTGCCCTTTCGCTGGATTCCATAGCATAAATCTTGAGAAAAAAAGTATATTTTATGCTCTCTGTTCTCCCTCCCCCCTCCCTCCATGAAATCTGTATTAAAATATTGTGATTGAGATACAACAAAGCTGAACCAAAACAAATAATGAAATCTTTTAAATTCCCATAATTTTGATACCTTATTTCCCTATCCCCCCCCCTCAACGTATAAATAAATTTATCAAATTTTCTCCCCCCCCCACGAGTATTTCTTTATGATTTTCCCTTGCAAATCATTTTTAATATGTTTCTCTATAAAAACTGCTTAAATAATACACTTCTATCATGTGCATGTTCTACAGAGTTTCTCGAAGTTTTCCATCCACGTCAAATAAACGTGAATAGTTTTTTATTCCTAATTTAGCCTTTCAAAATTTAATTCAGCTTTTAACTTATTTGCGTATAAAAGAAAATTTATTTTCATAATTCTAGTTCTTTTTATTATTAATATGAAAACATATGCTTGTTTTAACAAAAAAAGACGGTGGTCTTCCTTCGGATTTATTCTGGAAAAGTAAATATAAATAAATAGTAGGTTGTTTTTACCCTTGTTTTGATTTTAATTGTAACATTACCCTCATTTTTGTGTCTCAAATCTGACACCTCATATCTCCATTCAATATTCTGGTTTGTTTCAGGAGACAAAACTGAGCATTTGGTCCCCTGCGGCATATTTACATATATTTCAATTAAATTTCCGAAATGTTCAGTTTTTGTTACATTGTGTGATGGGCACTGATAAAGCACTTAATTCAAACAATATTCTTCATTTATTTTCTATTTTTTAAAACTATTTAATGACATGATTTACTTTTTATTAAGAACATGGTTGATACGAAACTGTTTTATCATTGTTAGATAGAAGTCTTTTTTCCAGACTATGCTCAAATTTTAATTATTTAACATCTATTTTATTCTATTTAAGAGTATTTATGGAGTTGCTCCTAGTGGTACAATATTTTAGGTCTTGATCTGTCTATAGACTGTATAAGAATTGCCAATGGATAAGGCACTAAACATTGGTAGATGGCGGATGTGTGAAAGCCTGAAATTCTAGAATGCCGCGCTTTTGTCGATCTAACGATATAGAGTTTTGTGCTGCTTTCTTCGGATGTAACGTGAATACGCATTAGAACCCCTCTAAAAAGTCCTTACCCCAAGCACCCTCCCCTTAAAGCCTACAATCCTCATGTAGTTTTGCTGTAACAGAACAATACAGACATCAATAGACTAGCCAGTTCAGAAATTTCTGCATTATATTCTTTAAAAAATATATTTTTTGGTCATTTTTGTTTGAATTAAAAATTGTTCGCATTTTTCTTCACGCCTCTATGTTAAAAAACATAGTAGAAGGTGGTCTGTTGTAAGCAGGAGCGTAGCAATTCAATGTTTTGAGGATATGGGGCGGGGGCTCTCAGTATGTTTCTATCGATTCTAGAAACCAAAGCAAAAAAGACATCATGGTTGTGCTAATTTATGGTTACTTTCACCCTTCAACCAAGGGCATGGGATTCAGGTGTTCGAGGTCTCTGAGCCCTCCTCCTTTCCTACGCCACTGATTGTAAACTTCAACAACTTGTCGCTGTGCCTCATTTGGATAGGTAATCAATCTTAACGATACTTTCAAGCTCATATATTTTACATCTGTTACCTATGTCAGGCGCGTAGCCAGGAAAATTTTTCGGGGGGGGGGGATATGAACTTATATGTGTATAAATAGACGGAATTACACCACTAATCCAAAAATTTCGGAGGGGGGATATATCCCGATATCCCCCCCCTGGCTACGCCCCTGACCTATGTATTTAAAATCAAGCGTTCTAACTGCCTTCTGAACAGTTAAAAATAACAATTTGCAATATATTTTCTAATTGCCCAATTTTTAAAATCAGGCTTTATTTAGAGGTTGGGGAAAGAGGTTTGTAATATAGTGTCATGATGTAAGCTATTTATTTTTTAATATAATATATATTTTCAAAAATAAGAAGAAACATATAGAATACAGAATATATTTTATAGGCTGTGCGGAAAAAAGACCTCGAGGAAAAAATTACCTTGTCATTATTTACTACATGTGTAAGAACAACATGGAATGCTTTTATTTGAAGAGAGAGAAGAGGGGATCAAGATTATTTTTATTTATTTTTAATTTAGATTACTGATAATCAATGAAGATTAAGCATAACATTTAATGGAATCTTATGTATTCCTAGAATTTTAATACCTCATTTTCCGACACCTCCCCAACTCACACAGAGTTTGAATGTTTTAAAAAATATTTACGAATTTTGCATTTTATTTCTTTTTATTTTTTAATATTTATTTTAGGTTTTCCTTGCGCTTCATATTTAATATGTTTCTCTAGAAAAGAGAGCATAAATGGGATAAGAGCACACGCGGGCTTCGAATCGCTTATTGTTTGCAGTATAGCATTTGCACCAAAAAACTTCCATTTTTATCATATTTCATGTATATTATAAAATTTTATTTCCATGGACTAATTTTGCTTTGTGGCACTTTTTTTTAGATCGTGTCATTTATCCTCCGAGGAAAAGCTCGCAAAGATTTCTTAAAACATTTATTTTTTTTAAGTTAATATATATTTTTTGAATTTTTATCGCTGTTCTTTCCCTTGAAACCCTAGAATGCGCACTTACGACTCGGTCTTGCAACATCTGAGCATAGGATCGCATGATTGTGGATTTCCACATTCCCATCATGTCCGATGAGACTATCTAAGAGTCACTGGCACTGACTTAAAAAAAATGAGGGGGCCCGTTCTCCAAATGGACATTGTTAGAATCACGGAAAAAGCGCATCCGGAAAACAGCCCACAATATTGAATGGGTTTGTATTTTGGGAAGAGGAGAGGAGGGGGGGGTGCCGCGGCGTGAGTTTAAAAAATGTGCGAAACAAGTGGGCATCCAAAAGAGCGTAAACAGAGGTACATTAGTGTATTAGTGTAGTAATTAATTAATTTTTTATTTTTTTTCACTAAGAAAAGAAATTACTACACATCTGCACTTTTATTACAAAACAAATTTGAGCCCTGTAGTCAATGAGTGAATATCCTCACCTCCCTCTTCTGCAAATTTAAACCCAGCATTTAACTCAAGGCTAAGTGAAAATACTAGTGTTTCTATTGGGAGGGGGGGGGGGGGTATGGGCATTCAGAGTGTGAAACAGTTTAGTATAAAAATGAAACAAAAAGTCAAATACTTAAAAAAATCACTACACCAAAAAGCACCCTTTCGGATGTCCACTCCTTTTTTACATTTTTTATTTCAAGCGCCAATCCCGCCCATCCACACACTCATATAAAAAAAATAAGCCCCTTCAATATCGTGCGTTTTTTTCCGAGTGCGCTTTTTTCCGCCCACCACATTCTTATCTCCATAGAATTGCCGAGAGGATAAGACGGTGAAAATTGGTGGATGTGAGATGTGAGGTAGTGTGAAGGTCCAGAGTTTTGGATTACACCGCATTTGCTGATCTAACGGTCTGGAGTTTCGGGCGGTTTTCTCCAAATGTAACATGAATATGTGTTAGAACCCCTTAAAATGTCGTTCGCCAAAGGTATTCTTACTTTATCAGATGGTCCTCGTGCTTAACACAGCAACATAGACCGTAGTAGACCAGCGAGGTTCGAAAATTTCAGAATTAGCACCTTAAAAATGAATATTTTAAATATTTTTGTTTAAATTAATATATATATATACACACACACACACATTTTTTAATAAGTGGGTCTGCTGTAAGCAGAAGCGCAGCAGCTCAATAAGTTTAGGGGGGGGGATCGGTATGTTTCTATGAATTCTGGAAACTACAAAAAATGGAACTTATTTGAGGTTATTTTCATTTGTGGTTGGGAGGGTGTCTCAGAGATGACTTTTACTAGCCAGAAAAATAAGCTTTCTCTGTAAAGTGATAGAGTGATTGAGAAGGTTTTGAAGTATTTAGGCCTTTAACCGCATAGTTACTTTATGAATGTTAACGTGCATGGGCTATTTCGAGTGCCATGGTAAGACAACACTAAACGTAGACAAAGGCACTAAACATGGTAGACGACTGAAATATGGAAGTCCCGTGTTAGGGCCTACCACCCGGCTATCAAACTGTCTGGAATTTTGGCCGATTTTCTCCAGGTGTGAGGTCTCCCGACCAAGGAATCTCCCTGGACCAGATCTCCCTCGTGTAGGTTTGCCGAAGCTCAAACCAAAACAGACCTCCCTCACATACGGACACACAATTTGTCTTTCTTACGCATGCAAAATTGTTATTTCTGCAAGATTTTTACAGCCTTCAAAATAAAATATGCACCAAAACACTGTTTTTTCCCCCCTTAAAAAATATACCTCTAAAATTATTGTAAATATTATGTGGTGGCGGGGAATTGGAAAAGCGCTTTTAAAAGTACTTTTAAAAGCGCTTTTTGTTACTTAAAAGTTTCTATTCCAGACTATCAAGCATTTTAGTGCTAAAATAGAGCAAAAAATTCAATATACCACAAAACCTTTCCCTACAGCAAACGCTAGAAGACAGGGGAAGTTCTTTTCCGTAAAATAGACATCTTTAATATTGTTCGCTTTTTCCACTCTCCTTTCATAATATCTCTAAAATTTCGTACAAACCCTTAATTCCATGTTCAAAGCAATTAGGAGACAGACAAGCAGACAAATCGAAATCACAGACGATTCATCATCAATTTCTGAAGAAGGAGTTAAAATGGGATAAAAAGCACTTTCAAGTTTCGATACTCCACAGTTACGTCATTTTTATAAAAATAATCATGTGTCTTCCTCAATAATAATTATTGCCAAGGTGTTTTAAAAATAAATTAAATGTATCTTAAACGGAGCTATAAACTTTGTCTTTTGATGTCTATTTCAGTAGTGGAAAATTTTGCAAGTAAAATATAAAAGCAAGCAATTTAAAAAAGAAGAAAGAAATCAACAGATCTGACTAATATGCTTTCTGTATAATTAAACTCTTATTCCCTAATTTTCAATTAATGGATGTACGAACATTCCCCAGCTATGCGTACGCGAAATTTGAAAACAACCTTGACAGTAATTAGGTTGGAGGGGATCAGAATCCATTCGTCTTCTTTTGATAACAATACCAGGGTCCGTCGTGTCAGAGCCATTGAAAAAAACTCCACCGCCGATACTACAGTGGACCCTCAGGCCTGCAGGACATCCCCCATTGTGGCAGCTAATTAACTCTCTGTTCTCACGAATTCTCAGAGGTGGGAGGGACAATTTCCGGAGACGGTCTTGCCGGTTTGAGAAGCAAAAATAGAAAGCGACAAAACACGGCTTACGCGCTTTTGAAGGAATCTTCAATTAGTGACTATAGTAGGTCTTGTCAATTTGAGAGGAAATCTCGACGAACGGCTTAACACGGGGTTGACAGTGGGAGGGTTAATGGTTGGGTGGTTTATTTTGATCACTGGATAGTGAAGAAAATACCGAATCATGATGTAGCCTCGAACCATACTTCAAGTTGAACCAGAATTCTTGTTTTTTGCAAGTGATTGAGTCATCTTTTGGTAACTCAGTTTGCTTTTCACCAATAAATGGTTCAACGTTGAACTGATAGTTTTAACAGTGTATATAAAAAAGGTATTAACATAAATATTACATGCCAATATCCAAGGGCTGGCGACTCCCTTCTGTTTCCTTCGGAAGATTTTTGTATCTTCTGAGTTCTGTCTGGAGACACAAAAAAGGTTGCGTAGGCTTACTAGCGCGTAGGCGGCACAAGAAGTTTCGCCAAGGCGCAACATATATAGGAGGTTTTAATATACTGCCCCCGGATGAACAGTTACAATTGTTCATAAATCAAATTAAAACACTCTACAAACATCAAATTACCACATAGGGGAATTGAGACACTTTTTAATAAATCAAATTTTTTTCAAATTTAAAAATAATTTAATGTTTTATTGTTATTGTATTTTATTCCTTGTGTTAAAGGTTGAATGAACACTGTACAATTAATTTAAAGGTAGAAATAATTAAAACAAAAATTATGGAAACCTGTCCCATTGTGCCCCATAAGAGGGGCACATTCGGACAGCACTGATTTTATGATGGGGGCACATTGGGACAATCATCTTTTTTTTAATCTAGTAATAATAATACAAAGTAATTTGTTAAAATAAATGAAGTGGTTACTAAATATTAAATTGATATAAAGAAATGATTATAAACAATTGATTTAATGAGGAAACTAGCTGGAACCCGTCGAATTCGACGGTCATTTTATTGACTGTAATATTCAAAAATAAATGGGAACGATCAAGAATGTCACCAAGGTCTTGAACAAAACTAACAGGAAAAATCAAAGAGCGACGGGGACGGAACATGACATGTGACAGAAAATAAACAAACAGCTCATGCCAGCTCTTAGCAAGTGTGCAATGACGATGAAATGATTGAAATCTTTAAAATTTGTTTTTAACTATCCTTATTAAATAAAAAAAAGTAGAGTAGACATTAAATGACGAAAGAGCAAATACAGTTACAAATTTTAATTGAGCATTTAGTTGAAGACTATATTTTGGATAAAGTCATCGACCACGAAACGTCCAGGTGAATTCTCTTAAATGATCTTGACTGCCACAGCATTCTTTGATCTAACCATTGAAAGAGTCACATACAACATTCCATGAGAAAATACGGGCGCAGAAATGTAAACGCCAAAAGTATGAAGCGAAAATAGTGAAAAATTTCGGAATTCTGCAAGAGACAAAAAAAAATCTAATCCGCCAAATGGCGATCGCGCGCTCCCTGCTTTATTGCCTTTTCTCAAGCTACCCTCGACGGTAAAGATCCAGTATCAAACAGAAAACTGAAAAATTAAAGAAATAAAAGATAAATCGCTAACTAAAGAAGGAGTTTATAACTGCCGTCAATGTCGTTAACAAACCACAATGTATTTCTGTGGAGAAAAGTTTGAAAAAAATCTGAAACACTTTCATATTTTAAATACTCACTAAAGTGCTGTATATTAAAAGCGTATCATAATCCATGCGCCGTCCCTATTTTTCTTCCTTGTTTCATTAAATTGAAAAGTGCATCATTATTCATGGCCGTGCCGTATTTTTCTTCCTTGTTCCACAAAACACTTCTTTGGAATTGAAAACTGTAGCTGCTAAAACTGTTTTACAATCTTCGCCAAGCATACTCCAACTATACTTCACCATTTTAAATAGTGTTCGAAATAAGCATCATAAACCATGAGTGTGCTATATTTGTCTTTCTCGTTGCATAAAACATATCTTTGGAATTAATATCTATATTAATTTTGCCCACTAAAGCTATTTTACAACCATCGCCAAGCATGGTTCGGTTTTTAAGTTGGTTTTTTTTTTGCCGCAAACTTGGCGATCAATTATCAAAAATCGCAAACCTTGTCAGATTTATTCTCGCCCCCCCCCTTCCACGTTATGTGGCAAACACATTTAAAAAGATTTCCACCGTGACAGTTCATCTCTACAAAACCTGTCTACAAATCATATCGACACAATCCAGTAGACAAACTCTGGTCGTGAACGAAATAGCACCCTAGTACTAATAAGCGATAAAGCGCTAAAATAAAAAAGGCTTTTTATGACAGCAAAATGTATTTAATAAACCACAGTATTATTTCTATGACGAAAAATTGCACATTTGAAGTTCCGCTACGCCTGATCCCTTCGACTTTAAAATTTTTTTCTCTTTAGATGACACATCTAAATCTTCATCTTCTAAATCTTCACCTTCACAATCTAAATCTTTACCTAAATCAAGACCTTTTTTTAGACCTTTCAACCAAATTTTTACGCATAGCTGTTCTTTAATTATGTGGATACCGGAAAACATGTTTCAAATTAATATACAGAAAAAATTAAGGAAATAAGCGATAAAGCGCCAAAATGAAGAAAGCTTTTATGATTTCCAGATGTATTTAATAAACCACAATGCTATTTCTTGGGCGAAAAATTGCGCATTTGCCGCTCCGCCATGTTTGATCTGTTCGACTTTTTCTATTTTTCTCTTTTGATCACACATCTACAGGCTAAGGCCTTTTTTAGACACCTTAAAAATTCTTTTACGCCTAGCCGTTCTCTAAATTAGTGGATACAGTAAAAACACGTTCCAGATTAACAGATAAGCGATAAAGCGTCAAAATAAAGAACGCGTTTTTATCTGCCAACAATGAGTTTTAATAAACCACAATGTCATTTCTATGGCGAAATATTACCAGTTTTGGCGAGTTATCGCCAAGTTTGTCGTCAAAAAATAAGTCTCCAAGACTGATCTCAATTTGGCAATATCGGCTATACTTCGTGAGAATTTGGCCAAAGCCTTTCAATTTAGAATGCGATTAATTTTTCTTTATGGTGTAGTAATTCGAAGTCGGTTTTCATTTCTTTTTTTTTAAATCATACTTGCTCTTATTCTAATGAGAATTTAGAACAACACATGTATTATCACTACAAACTGTTGTCACATTTGCCACACAACATTTACAAACGGATGCAATTTCTAAAAAATATTTTTCCAAATAAATCAAACCTTACGGAGCTTACGCATATCAATCGTCTGCCAACAATGTGGTTAATAAACTACAATGTTATTTCTATGGCAAAAATTTGCAACTTTGCCGTTCCGCCACGCCTGAACCGTTCGACTTTTTCTGATTTTCTCTTTTGATGGCACATATACGGGCCGGGACCTTTCTTCAGACACCTCAACCAAGTTTTTACACCCAGCTGTTCTCTCAATTTAGTTGCAGAAAGAAAAACATGTTTCAAAATAATATATAGACTAGCTGGAACCCGTCGAATTCGACGGTCACTTTATTGACTGTAATATTAAAAAATAAATGGGAACGATCAAGAATGTCACCAAGGTCTTGAACAAAACTAACAGGAAAAATCAAAGAGCGACGCGGGCGGAACATGACTTGTGACAGAAAGTAAAGAAAAGGTTTCACGCCAGTTGTTAGCAACTGTACAATGACGATGAAAGGATTGAAATCTTTAAAATTTATTTTTAACTATCTTTATTAAGTAAAAAAAAGAAGAGTAGATATTAAATGACGAATGAGCAAATACAGTTGCAAATCTTTATTAATTAAAAAAAAGAAGAGTAGATATTAAATGACGAATGAGCAAATACAGTTGCAAATTCTAATTGAGCATTTCGTTAAAGACGATCGTTTGGATAAAGTCACCGACCACGAAATGTCCAGGTGAATTCTCTTAAATGATCTTGACTGCCACAGCATTCTTTGATCTAACCACTGAAAGAGTGACATACAACATTCCATGAGAAAATACGGGCGCAGAAAGGTAAACGCCAAAAGTATGAAGCGAAAATAGTGAAAAATTTCGGAATTTGGCAAGAGACAAAAAAATCTAATCCGCAAAATGGCGATCGCGCGCTCCCTGCTTTATTTTCCTTTTCTGAAGCTACCCTCGATGGTAAAGATCCAGTATCAAACAGAAAACTGAAAAATTAAAGAAATAAAAGATAAATCGCTAACTAAAGAAGTTATAACTGCCGTCAATGTTGTTAACAAACCACAATGTATTTGTATGGAGAAAAGTTTGAAAAAATCTGAAACACTTTCATATTTTAAATACTCACTAAAGTGCTGTATATTAAAAACGTATCATAATCCATGCGCTGTCCCTATTTTACTTCCTTGTTTCATTAAATTGAAAAGTGTATCATAATTCATGGCCAATTCTATTGTATTTGTATTGTTCTTCCTTGTTCCACAAAACACTTCTTTGGAATCGAAATCTATAGCTGCTAAAACTTTTTTACAATCTTCGCCAAGCATATTCCAACTATACTTCACCATTTCAAATACTGTTCGAAATGAGCATCATAATCCATGAGTGTGCTATATTTGTCTTTCTCGTTGCATAAAACACATCTTTGGAATTAATATCTATATTAAATTTGCCTACTAAAGCTATTTTACAACCATCGCCAGGCATGGTTCGGTTTTTAAGTTTTTTTTTCCCGCAAACTGGGCGATCAGTTATAAAAAATCGCAAAACTTATCAGACTTATTCTCCCCCCCCCTTCCGCGTTATGTGGCAAACACATTTAAAAAGATTTCCACCGTGACAGTTCACCTCTACAAAACCTGTCTACAAATCATATCAACAGAATCGAGTAGACAAAGTCTGAGCGTGAACGAAATAGCACCCTAGTGCTAATAAGCGATAAAGCGATAAAATAAAGAAGGCTTTTTATGACAGCAAAATGTATTTAATAAACCACAACGTTATTTCTATGGCGAAAAATTGCACATTTGAAGTTCCGCTACGCCTGATTCCTTCGACTTTTTTCGAAAAATTTTTCTCTTTAGATGACACATCTACGGATAAATAAATCAAGACTTTTATTTAGACCTCTCAACCAAATTTTTACACATAGCTGTTCTTCCAATTTAGTAGATACCGGAAAAACATGTTTCAAATTAATATATAGAAAAACGCAAGGAAATAGGCGATAAAGCGCCAAAATAAAGAAACCTTTTATGATTTCCAGATGTATTTAATAAACCACAATGCTATTTCTATAGCGAAAAATTGCACATTTGCCGTTCAGCCATGTTTGATCTGTTCGAATTTTTCTATTTTTCTCTATTCATCACAAATCTACAGGCTAAGGCCTTTTTTAGACACTTTAAAAATTCTCTTACACGTAGTCGTTCTCTAAATTAGTGGATACAGTAAAAACACGTTCCAGATTAACAGATAAGCGATAAAGCGTCAAAGTAAAGAGCGCGTTTTTAGCTGCCAACAATGAGTTTTAATAAACCACAATGTTATTTCTATGGCGAAATATTACCAGTTTTGCGAGTTATCGCCAAGTTTGTCATCAAAAAATAAGTCTCCAAGACTGAACTCAATTTGGCAATATCTGATATACTTCGTGAGAATTTGGCCAAAGCCTTTCAATTTAGAATGTGATTAACTTTTCTTTATGGTGAAGTAATTCGAAGTCGGTTTTCATTTCTTTTTTTTAAATCATACTTGCTCTTATTCTAATCAGTATTTAGAACAACACATTTATTATCACTACACACTGTTGCCACATTTGCTACACAACATTTACAAACGGATGCAATTTCTAACAAATATTTTTCCAAATAAATCAAACCTTACGGAGCTTACGCATATCAATCGTCTGCCAACAATGTGGTTAATAAACCACAATGTTATTTCTATGGCGAAAATTTGCACCTTTGCCGTTCCGCCACGCCTAAACCGTTCGACTTTTTCTGATTTTCTCTTTTAATGGCACATCTACGGGCCGGGACCTTTCTTCAGACACCTGAACCGAGTTTTTACACCCAGCCGTTCTCTCAATTTAGTGTCCGAAAGAAAAACATGTTTCAAAATAATATATAGATGAAGCTGTGAAAAAACAAAAAAAACATTGACATTTTACAGCACATCATAATCTTGCAAGTCTATGCAAAATTTTAAAGTAGTATAGGATCATTTTGATGTTCCAGTTCCTGATGTTGGAGATGGAAGTTTTAGAGCTATGTCTTTTAAATTAATCGCACTTGCGCCTTCAATTTCTGGGAAAACGAAGTTCCATGATTTACCCTTTGTTCTTAGAAAAGACACGTTAATTTCTTTCTTTCCTACCTCGTCAATCTGACCAATGTAATGAATTGGCTTCATTGCTACAGAATTTTTTGCAATAAATTTTACTAATACAAAATCATTAATCTGCACTCTATTTGTAGATGGATCAAACACCTTTAGTTTTTGATACATATCAGTATTATCATGTGATTTATATTCAAAATCACTGTTTTCAATAAAGACTAAACTTTTTCCAGAGTTACTATCTGAATCTGAATCAATTTCTGCACTATATTTAGTCTTTTTAGCTTCTACAGCTTCTTTCTTTGCAATTGTGTGCTTCTTTTTTGTTTTCATTGATGTACTTGGTCTTGAATGAAATTTTTTTCAGGCGTAGGAGTTAAAATGCGTGTTGTACCACATTTTCTGCCTGGGTTTTATAGCACATTTCCTATTGCATTTTGGTAACGGTCTGATTGATTCTGGTATCACTAATAAACTTTCATTTGATGACGAAGTTGTTTCTCGATCAGACATCGAAGATTGTAGTTGATTCATAACTAATGTCCCAGGTAGGTCTTCTTTATATGATACCCAAACAGATTCTTGAACATCTCAATACTTTCTGGGAAGTTCAGCAGAAGGACCTGAATTCACTGATATCTATAAGAATCATATTAGGACTGGATGGGGGCACATTGGGTCTGTCCCAATGTGCCCCAATAGGTGATTTTCAAAGCAAATGTTTAGGCCTAATTTTACAGAGTACGTAGAAAAATGATTTATGGGGGAAATGAAAGCTAGATGTTTAAAAAAGCACATAGTACTTGCAAAAATTTAAAAAAAATTTCCATAAAATTATTAGAGAACCTTTGTTAAGTTCAAAAATTTACTTTTTATGTGATGACATAAACTTACCTTGATCACAGGCAGCAGACTTGCATGAATGAACTGGAAACACAAGTACCAGGTAGCAATGTACCAGGGTCAAGCATGCACCACTAGTGCCATCTAGTGTGATTTTTTTCAAAACTCATTTTGCAATAATAAAGGAATAAGAGAATTTGTCCCAATGTGCCCCCACTTTCCTACTTACGAAATTTCCACGGTCCAGATAACTCAGAAATCTAAATATTTAAAAAATTGAATTAGTTATAGTCAAACAAACACAGAAATAAACATATAAGGAAAATGCTTATTAAAACGTTCATCCATCTGTATCATGTTCTAGTTTATATAATAACTTTATAGGTCTTTTTATAAGTCCAGAAGCTGTTTCAAGAGTGCAGTAGCGAACTCTGGAGTCTGTGGCGAAAAACAGCTCCTTAATATATCCACCAGCTCCAAAGCATTTTCACATATGCTTTGGAGCTTTGTCGTCATGAATTAAGACTACATAACTTGCTTTAAAGTTCGATGAAGCAGTGGCTAGTGTTTTAAAGTTTGTTGATCGAAATTCATGCATGTATTCCTTGCGTCAGCGACTCCAAAAATGGCTCATAATCTGTTTTTTGTATCTTATATTTGTCCTCAGTGTTATATTGTTGGAGTTAGGTTCAGATGATTTCAACTGTTAGGCAAAGAATTTATTCGTTTGTCGATCCAAAAATGTGAAGGCGTAGTTGGGAAAGGTTCGTCGTTTTCTTCATACACGTATATCAATGGTCGTTCATTGATAACGGCTTCAATTTCTGTAAGAGTAGTTTGGATCTCTTCATAGGAGAGGCAAGATCTCCCAAAAACTTTTTCAATCGGGTTTTTACAGAACGCACCATGAGTTCCCAAACTCCACCCCACCAACTTGCTCTGGGCACAATAAATTTCCAAACGATTCTGATTTTAGGAGAATAACGAACTTCGTCGTTAGTGATGTAAATCCAAACCTCCTTTAACAATTTATCTGATTTAATAAAAGATTTTCATTATCACTGTAGATTATTTTACACAATCCTCTGCGTGAAATAAAACTTTTAAAAGCTAGTAAGAAATTGTTCGTGGTTAAATTGCTAGCTAATTTCAGATGCATGGCTCTGGTAACTGGGCAGGTGAAAAGTACAATATGCGTTTTACTGAGGCTACCTTTGTTTTGATATAAATAGGCGCAGCAAAATCCTCTGATCATGTTTCAAATGGAGGTGATTCTGCTATCCTGTCTTTCAGTAAAGGAGTGATCTCCCTCTTCCAGGGAGTTACTTTAAATGTTTTACAAATTATAAAGCTCTTTATGAATGACTCCACATACTTTCGACCTTTAATTATAAAATATTTTTCCCGGAGATGAGACAAGGTGGTAGCTACTCCAAAATGGAACACATTTTCGTGGATTTGCTGTATTAATAAACTCGTGAAAGTACATCCACTTGAAAGAACCTATGGGTGATTTTCCTCTTAGAGGTGTTAGATTGGACACAGTAACTTCAACGTTTTCAGACACAACAAAACATTTATTTCACAAAACGTACTACGTAACTTACAATTACAGTACTTCGTACATATATATTTTTTTAAGCCACTTCTTTCAACGCATTTTCTTCTTAATCATTTGTAAAATCCATTACTTATCCATTGTCATTTCTAAATTGCTATTGTAATCACCAAAAATCGTGCTCGTGTTGTGCATGTTTGATAATAGAAATAGCGTTTACATTCGACCATCCTGACATTTCAACTGTCCTCAGTTGAATTGTATCAGTACATTACTAATTGTAATGCATTATTTTTATCAGTCCTATGCGGTATAGCCGCAACGCACCGGTTTCCGCACAATTCGTTTAGGTCTTTAACTTTCGAGTTCCTAATCAAAACCTGCACTCGAGCTACTGTTATCTTCATTCCAGCTCCTCCAGGCTTTTAATTGACTGACATTAGCAGAGGTTGCATGAAGGTGACCGCCGCTTTACTCTAACTGCGATATTCTGTATGTGTCACCAGGAAGTATTTCTGTTACAACCATTGGTCCTCGGTACCGTGGTTGAGTTTTTGTTGACTCCCCGGTTGCTTTTGGATTTCTTCTCACCACAACAATTTCTCCTTTATCAAACGATAATGTAATAGACTTCTTTTTATCGAAATATGCTTTCATTTTCTGTTGTTCCTTTTCAATTTTTTCTTTACATTTGGATTGCAGTTTTTCTGGGTCATCCCAAACTTGCACTTTTTCATCACCCAATCTTCTCAATATTCCATCTTGAGTACATAATCATCGTACCATCTTAAGTAAATCTAGGTACATATCCATGAAGTATTTCAAAAGGGGTTTTTCCAAGTGTTTTATTCAGCGTATTGTTCAAGTTTCTTTCTACTTCCTTAATTTTGCTGTCCCAATTCTTTTGATTAATATTTTCGATCGCAGGTATAATGGTGGACAAAATCGTTCTATTGGCTCTCTCAACCGTTCCATTTCCTTGTGGATGGGACGTAGAATTTAGTATGTGCATAATACCATTTTCGTCGCAGAACTTTCGAAACTCGTGTGAGGTGAAACATGATCCTCGATCTGATATTAAACGATCCGGTAATACAAAATCTTGAATCAAATACAGTAATGATTTTAGAACATTATTGGTCGAAGTGTCTCTTACTGGGTAAAGATGTACAAATCTGGTCATGTTATCAATAATTAGAAGTAACTCCTTGTTTCTTTTAGTACTCGTTACAAATGGACCAAGGTGGTCTAAGTTGGAGAAGACCTTGTCTCTTACCACTTGGAACTTTATTGACTAAGCATTCAAAGCACATTGATATATGTCGTCGAACGTATCTTTTCATTGATGGAAACCAGTATAGTTCCTTGATTTTCGATACTGTTTTGTCTACAGCAAAATGTCGCATGAGGTCATGAAATTTTACAACCGTACTTTTCCTCATGCTTTTAGGTAAAACGAACAAAAGTTTTTCTTTTCCATCTTCCTTGATGACACGAAAAATTCTATTTCCTTTCAGAACATAATTATCGACTTTATTATTTTCTTCTGGACTTCTTTCATCCTTATCTTTTTTCAGAATTGCTATTAACTCTTTTAAAGTTTCATCAGCTTGCTGTATCATAAGAACTTGCTTTTCTATCCTCAACGTTAAGCATACTTCAAGCTTGTTTTCTATCAAGGAATCTAGTGTATCGGTAGGATTCAAAACTGGAGCTCTGCTGATAGCTTCAATGTTAAACATTTTAGCACCAGGCCTATGGAGAATTTCAAAATTGAATTCTTGAATAAGGAGACTCCAACGAGTGATTTGAGGGTTACTTGATTTCTGAGCATTCATGTAAACCAAGGCTTGACAGTCAGTTACTACTGTAAAACTGATACCCAACAAAAACTGTCTTAGTCGTTCAAGTGTCCATACAATTGCCATTAATTCAAGCTTATTCGAATGGTATTTATTTTCAGTTTCTGTAGTCTTTTTACTCACGCAGTACACAAGATGCAAATTGTTATCGCTTCCACGCTGAAGCAACATGCCAGCTATTCCATTCGTGCACGCATCTCAGTGGACTTCCGTTTCTGCTTCACGATTATAGAGGGCTAAGATTGGCTTATTTGTCATTTCATGTTTCAAGGTCTTGAATGATTCTTCTTGTCCTTTTTCCCATTTAAAATTTTCACTCTTCTTCGTAAGTTGAGTCAAAAACCTTGCCTTTGTACCATAATTCGGAATAAATCTTCTAAAGAAACTTGTCAAACCAAGAAATCTTCGTACATCATGTATGTTTTTAGGTTGAGGAAACTTCGATATAGCTTCCGCTTTTCTGGATCCAGGCTTGATCCCGTGCTCATTAATAACAAATCCTAAGTATTCTACCTCCATCCTTCCAAATTCACATTTAGGTAATGTCAAAGTTAAATTTGCGGAACGCAGTGCTTCAAATACTTCAGTTAAGTTTTCGATCATAACTTTCCAAGTTTTTGCTGGAATAAGTATATCATCCAGATAGCATAATACACCTCTGTTGTATAATGGCCCTAATGCGTGATACATCAAACGCTGGAATTCCGCTGGAGCATTTGTAAAACCAAATATCATCCTCTCAAACTGTCCTGTTTCATCCGGTGTTATAAAAGCTGTTTTCAGTTTTCCTTTTTCGGTTAAAGGTATTTGTAGATATCCATGTGCTAAGTCCAGTGTAGTAAAATAGCTTCATTCATGTAACTGCTCCAACAAGTCGTCTATCTTAGGTAAAGGGAATTTATCTTTACCAGTCTGTCTATTAAGTCGTCTATAATCAACAAGCAATCTGTTTTCGCCAGTTTTCTTCTTTACTAATATGACATCATAAGGAGATCTTTCATAAGGAGATCTTGGTTCCGAAAAAATTCCATTCTTTCACAATTTCTTTTATAGCAGCTCTTTGAGAGGCATTCGTTTTATACGGTTTCATACATATAGGTTTTGATTCGTCAATTTCTTTAATATCCATCTCTGTTAAAGTTGTGCCTCCTAACTCAGAAATATTCAGTGCGAAACAGTCTCTATAGTCATTCAACAAATTTCTCGCATTTCAATAGTTTCATCAATCTTTATTACATTTAAGGTAATGGGGGGGCTTTTCTTTTACGTTCCGTAAATTAGGAGGAGCGTTTGAGATTTCTCTACTAGCTTCAGAATTTAAATCTATCTCGACCATATTTGCTCTACCAACACACTGGTCCTTAAGAAACATGACATTTTCATCTCCCGTATTCATCACAGGTACATATGTTTTTCCATTTTAACTTCCAATTGGTAACCCACGTCAGAGTTTTCCAATAAAATTAATCCATTGTCAATAAAGTCGATCTGAGAACTGACAAGGTTGATTGTATCTTTCTCCAATGTAGTTGTTTCAAGAGCTCTAAGAGAAATGCGATTTACATTTTCTTCGATTAATAAATTTCTAAATTGCTTATCTTTATGATACGCTCTATGAAATGTATTTCCGATTCTAGCATAGGCGATGTATGGAAGATCAATCCATGACCGTCCAATTAATAGATCAATTGGTTGTGCCTTATCAGGAACAATGTATACAGGGCGAATCTAAACTCTTGGGCAAAATTTTAAGGGGTGATAGGGCACATAATAAGGAATCAGAATCACATAGCAATGTGGGGTCGGCAACATCGTCTTCGTGTAGCTGTTAATAATCACTTCGGAAAAAAGTGCCGAAACAACAGTGCGTTTTCCGACCATTGTTTCGTCAGAAACCAATATATTTTTCTCCGAAAGAAGAAGACTAAAATTGATAGTTTAAAAATTCTATTTTATTTCATGGATGAAATTTTTGGAGACGAGTCTATTGTTTATGAAATTTGGTTAAGAAATTAGACGGACCCTTCAATGCTTTTCCAAAAGTGATTATTACCGGGTAAGTTAAAACTGCATTTTTCACCCCAGATTGCTATGTGATTACGATTTCTCATTGTGAGCCCTATCACCCTTAAAGTTTTTCCCAAGTGTTTAGATTCACCCTGTACATTTATATTTTGTCCTTTCACGCTATCAACTTCAATATCAGCTTCAACCTTTCCCATGGTGGTTACTGCCGGTGTTTCATTTCCAAAGGCATATAACAGCAGGTTCAGGTCTCAATCCGAGTTTTTGAGCGGCTGAAATCCTTAACAGACAACATGAACTCCCTGTGTCTACTAGAGCCTCAATATGTCCACAGTCAGTTATTTTTGCTTTCTTTAAATATTTTGCACATTCATCGGAACGTCCTCCAACCTGAGTAACGGATAAGCTTTTTCCGTTTGAAATATTATTTTCAGTCTTAATTGTACATCTCTTTGCCTAATGACCAGTTTTCCCACATCTACGACACGTTATGACGACTTTTGGATGCGGATTGTCCTTCGAAATATGCCCGTAAAAGTTGCAGTTAAAGCATTTTGGCTCTCCTTTCTCATTATGAGTTGTACTGTATAATTTTTTCTCTTCGTTGGTCGGAACAACAAAATCATCTTTGAAAGAACTCTTTTTCTCGAAATGCCCTTCTTTACGTGGCTGTTTGTTCTTGAAAGCTGATCTCACAGTTTCATAATCGTCCAGTTTTTCGACTATTATTATCGGGTGATATTAATTTCGGCCAGTCATCAATAAAATGATCTCTAATTTCTTGTAATACTCTATGTTTTATCTGATCTGCAATAATTAAATCACTTAATTTCTCAAAGGTATCGACTTTAACACCCTTTACCCATTCTGGCGTTAACTTGTATCGCTGCAGCAATATTTTTTTAACTTCTTTATAATCACTTGCTATTTCATCTGATTCTCTGGCGATCAATTGCGCGACATCGTACGGTAGTAACCCTAATAGATGACTCACCCACGTATTTTCAAGAGCATCTGCTTGTTTGGCTAAACGTTCAAACATTGTTAAATACAAACCTATATCACATTCATCTGGATTAAATTTTTACATTAAGTGGTGAAGTTCCAATTTTGGCTTCATTTGCATACTAGTAACATTTTGACTGGCAACAGGAATCATAGCTCTACTTTCCATTTCGATACATAATTTTTGGAGTTCTAACTCCATCTCATCCTTACGCTTACGTTCTTCCCTTTCCGTTTCCTTTCAGCCATTTCCTCTTGGAGCTTTCTTTCGGACAGTTCCTCTTGGCGTTTTCTCTGAGCCTCTTCTTCTCTATCTTTTCGCTCATTAATTATCGTAGCTAACCATTCCTTGGCGCAATTTTCATTGTACATTTTACTCGATAAGAGGATTTTCTTTAAGTCACTCTTTTTAAGATCGTCATTTACATGTTCGCCTAGCTCTTCTGCTAATACTTTTAAGCCACACTTTTTTGCTTTTCCAAATAGAGACATGTTCAATTTTCTTAATTAATTCAATAAGAACTCGTATTTAAACTTACACTCGCAAGAGGTATAACTCGTACAAATTCTTTCTTTTTCTTTTGAAAATCAGGTTCATTAATCCCCACTTCCGAAGTGTTAGATTCGACACAGTAACTTCAACGTTTTTAGACAAAACAAAACATTTATTTCACAAAACGTACTATGTAACTTACAATTACCGTACTCTGTGTATATATGTTTTCTTTTAAACCACTTTGTACACACATCAGCTCAAGCACAACTCTGAAGACTTTCAATGAATAAAGTGGACTGTATATTAAAAATACTCTTTATTTTAATCTGGATTTAACAATTTTTGCTGCAGCGTGTATATATCTCGTAACGCCACAGCTTACATTTGCCTCTCAAGGCATCTCGTGCAACGGTCTCGTACCGTTCTGACCGGGGGAAGCGAGAATGCAGAGCTGGCCCTCCGCTGCTAACCACTTGAGAGCCACTTCAAAAGATTTAAGACAGATGCTGCAGACAGAGGCGCTCAAACATCCTCCCCCTGTTGAAATTATACAAATTTCGACAATATTTAAAAACATGTAATCTACATTCACAAATTAAAAAAATATGTATATATACTCGAACGTGTTTATCCTTTCCAAAAAATATTTCTGCAATTCTTCCTGTTAACCATTTTGTGTTGGGCATATTCTCATCTTTAATCAACAATAACGAACCCGTTTTTACATTATTTTTTGCAAATCGCCACTTATGGCGTTGCTGTAGGTTATTTAAATAATCTCTTTTCCATAACCTCCAAATTTGTTGGCTGTATTTTGTAATTTTCTGCCATTTAGAAAGTCTGTTATCCGACAAATCAGCCAACTGTGGTTCAATAATTGAGTTTAATGGCCTCCCAATGAGAAAATGGCCTGGTGATAATGTTTCAAAATTATCAAAATCTGATGATAAAGGGGTAAGAGGTCTCGAATTTAAAACACTTTCAATTTCTAAAATGATCGTGAGAAATTCCTCTAAAGTTAAATGTGCATTACCGATAACTCGTTTTAAGTGGAATTTAAAACTCTTAACTCCGGCCTCCCAAAGACCGCCAAAGTTTGGTGATTTTGGAGGTATGAATTTTGCCTTCACTAGAAAGAAAATTTGCCAAAGTTTCGTCTGGATGCCTCACCATATTATGTATTTTTTTTAGTTCCATGCTCGCACCTACAAAATTAGTAGCATTGTCACTAAATAATTTTGAGCACTTTCCTCTTCGACTGAAAAAGCGCTTCAAGCATGAAATAAATGCATCAGAAGTAAGATCTGTTACAAAATCAAGATGAATTGCTTTGATGCATAAACAAACAAAAATGCATACATACACTTTGTTCAGTTTCCCCTTTCTTTGATTTTTGAATTTAATATAGAACGGCCCGCAATAATCGGTACCGACATTGCAAAATGGGAAAGACTGAACAACTCTTTCTCAGGGCAAATCCCCCATAATTTGTTTCTCTAACACAGGTTTATTTTTGAAACATGCGATACACTGAAATACAATTTTTCTAGAAACATTTCTACCATTTATGACCCAAAACTTACGTCTAACATGATATAATAAGGCATTAGGACCTACATGAAAATATTTCAAATGGTAATATCTTACAATAATTGTTGTAAGAGGATGTTTGTCCGAAAGGATCATTGGATGTTTTTGAGATGAACTGAGGTCGGAATGCTTTAATCGACCTCCAACACATATTTCATTTTCATCTAAGAAACAATTTAACGATTTTTACCTTGCTATTATTAGGAATAGCAGCACCTCTCTTCAGGTTTTTTATTTCTTCTGAAAACTCACCTTTTTGTGCTTCTGTAATTAGATACATTTCCGCTCTTTTCACCTCCTTGGGAGTAAGGTGACCCGAGATCTTATCTTTAGCTTTAGCATTATGTATAAATCTAAATATATAACACAAAACACGAATAATGGTTAAATAATTATTACTCAATGCAAGGATATCATTAATAATAGAATTATGATTAAAATTTGTAAGGGTAATATGAGGATTGTCGCTTTCACAATTGCCCGTTTTTTTCAGTTCAACAGAGTCGCCACATACTGAGATTGGAATTTCAGGATTGGGATATTCTCCCTGACTCAGGAACGTGGATCCCTCGAACCACAGATCATTTTTCACTAGTGTCTCTGGATTCATCTCTCTTGAAATGAGATCTGCGGGATTGTTTCCGGAGGATACATGACGCCATTGTTGAACGCTTGTTAACTCCTTTATTACCGCTATACGATTTGCGACAAATGTTTTTAGAAGATATGGCTCTTTCTGTATCCAGGAAAGGACAATCATTGAGTCAGTCCAGAGAAAGATATCTACTGTCTTAAGTTGTAAGGCACTCGTCACTTTAGTCATCAGTTTGCGAGAAGGACGGCGGCGGAAAGTTCGAGTCTCGGCACTGTCATTCGCTTAAGAGGTGATACTCGTGATTTGCTGCAGACCAAATTCACCTCGGAATCTCCTCGATCTGACGTGGATCTGCAGTAAATAACAAATCCGTACGCATTCTCGGACGCATCCGCGAAACCGTGAAGTTGAATATGCACTGATTTTTGCATTATAATGCATCGATTAACACTTACACTATTTAGTTCTGGCAAGGACTGAATGAAGTTTTCCCACTGTTTTGCCTCCATTTCAGGAAGCGGATCGCTCCAGCCCAATTTCAAACACCACAGCCTCTGTAAGAATATTTTGGCTGCTGTTATTACAGGACCCAATAGTCCTAAGGGATCGAAAACTCTGACACTTGTTGAAAGAACAGATCTCTTTGTTGGCGGAACCGAGTTCTCTATCTGTATATGAAAGGTAAACTGGTCGGTGATGGGCTTCCATGAAACTCCTAAGGCCTTTGTTTCATCTTGAAAACTGTAACTACTGTCACAGTCTGTTTTTAGCTCTGGAGAGTTACTACACCACTTGTGTAATGTGAAACCTCCACTGTTGAGAGCTTTTATTAACTCTGATTGTAATGCTTTAGTGTCACTCAGGGTGTCTGCGCCACTGAGGACATCATCAATATAGAAGTCTCTCTCTATTACTGGAGAGGCTAAGGGAAAGTCTTGTTGTTCATCTCTGGCTAATTGTTGAAGAACTCTTGTAGCGAGGTAATGTGCACTCACTGTACCGTAGGTAACAGTGTTGAGCTCGTAAGTCTTAACTGGTTCATTCACTCCCTCCCTCCAAAGTATTCTCTGAAGTTTAGTTTGACTCGGATCAATTAAAATCATCCTATACATCTGCTTTATATCAGCCACAAATGCATAAATATGCTTACGAAATCTAATCATTATCTTAAATAGGTCATCCTGAACAACCCCACCATTATACTGTAAAGAGTAAGAGAATTCCCTGATGTTGTCTGCGAGGAAGCATTAAATACTACACGAAGTTTTGTAGTACTTTTATCTGGGCGATAGACTCCTAGATGCGGTATATAGTATGTTTCTACTTCTTCCTCACATTCCGAAATCTCTTTCATGTGCCCTAATTTTTCATATTCTCGCAAAAATTCTTTGTATAATGATAAATAATCAGGCTCTTTTACAAGGCGACTCCACAAGGAATTTAATTTTTTGAGGGCTATATTTTTAGATTTCCCTAAACAATTTGGATCCTCTTTTAGCGGCATTTTTACTATGTATCTACCTGTACTATCCCGTTTAACGTTTTTCTCAAAATGATTTTCGCAAATTATTGTTTCTTTGTTTTTAGGTATCTCAATCAGCACGTTCTCTATTTACCAAAATTTCTCTGTTGTTTTCGTTAGGGCAGTATTATCTTGAATAAAGCCGCAATGAACCCTACCCGGCGTTTCAGTGGGAACGCTTCCACTTGCCACAAAACCAAAAACAGTATTTTGAAAGATTAAATTACTGTTAGTCGGACAAATTTGACCAGGTCGCAACAATTCGTAGAAGATTTCTGCGCTCAAAAGTAAATGTATGTGACTTGGTTTGTTAAAGTGTTCATCTGCCAGGTTTACATATTCTAACTCGGGTATATTTATCTCAAACGTTTTTGACGGCATGAAATCAGTAATCTTGGATACTATCAAGAAATCTAATTCTTTCTCGTAATTTCCCTCAGTGTTGGAAATCGCCGCTTTAACTACAGATTTGAATGTTGTCCAGGTATCGCCAATTCCACAAACTGTTAAATTAGTTTTTTCTCTTTTTAAATTAAGGCTGTTAGCACAATCTGAAGTCATATAGTTATTCATTGCCCCTTGATCCAAAATCGCACGCACTTTAAAATTATTACCTACGTTATCTCTCACTAAGCAAGTGGCAGTGCTAAGAAGCGTTGTTTTTGACGTATTTATTACTCGCGAGGAGAGCACCGATGTGTTTATATTAGATTCGACGCTAGCCAAGGATGCTGGCTGGAATGTTGGTGCCTCCGCACTCAAAGTACTCTCTCTTGTACCTCTTGTAATAGGGGGGGGGGGGGAAACCAACTCGGGGTTATTGGCCGCGCTCTCTTGTCGCAAAAACTCACCGCTTTTTGGGAAATGTAATGAGTAGTGATGTCTTTTATTTTTTCCATCTCTTTTGCACAAAGAACAAGAAAATTTTAACTTACAATTATTAATTAAATGTTTTCCGAGACAGCAAAAGCAATAATTATTTTTCTTAACTATTTCTACTCTTTCAGAAACAGGCAAGGCCATATAATTTTTGCATTTATATAAGGGGTGATTTTCATAACAAAGGCAACACTTTGAACTCTTACTCTCAGCTAAAAATACTCTAGACACATTTCTCGAATTAGAGGATTTTTTATTAAAACCTTCCGTTAAAAGTTTTCCCCGTGACACAAAAAATAGATCTGCTTCTTTTCCTAATGTTATGGGATCAAACCATGTATCTGCCTGTCTAACACTGATATGAGACGCTGTTTCTTTGTCTAATGTTTGAAACAACTTGTCTGATACAATTAATTGCTTTAATTTCTCAAAATCAGACACCTCTCTTAATTTTAAGTAATAATCAAAGCTAGTTGTCAAACGAGATACAAATTGTACATGGGTTTCATTTGCCTGCCTAGTAGTTTTTCTGATTTGTTCCAAACATGACTGGGCGGTTGGTTCGAACTCTCTTAATACGATTTTTTTCACTTTATCATAATCATTTAACTCATTATCTCTTATGTAAGAAATTATATTTGAAGCTCTCTCACCTAATAAATTCAAAAGTATCTCCGCCTTAAGTGTATCGGGTACGCTCTTTGTAACGAAGGATGTTTTTAAAGAAGTAAAAAATAGACCCCATCCTTCTGGTCGACTCGGGATTTTAATCGTTAGAGTTCTTATACTTTTTATTAGCGAATCTAATGAATCATATCTCTCAACTTTATTTTCTGATTCGTCGCTAGTTTTTGGAACTGTTTTTGGAATTGTTTGCAAGCATGACAGTTCTAACTCAGCTTTCGCTCTCTCTAATTTAATTTGTTCTAATTGTAATTCTAACTGTGATTCTGCTTTCCGGTCCTCAATTATCCCCTCTAAGAGACCTGATACAAATTCAGGTTCGTTTTTGAATTTATCAGTATCCTTTATAATATTAATAAGCTCTGTCGTTGTCATTTTCTCTGTTACTTCCTCTCCTAACTCTATCGCAGCGAGCTGCAAATCAGCTTTTCTCGCGTTTTTGAACATTTTTATAACAAACTCAATAACTAATTTCTAACTCAAAACAATGATAAAAATAAATTCAATTAAAGGCTAAACACAACTCTTAACTCAAGAATAATAACACAAATTATCTCAAGGGAGTAAATGACCAGAAAAGCTCAGCACCTACTTCGTCACTTGTTACACAAACAAAGGAACTTCATTTATATCCATAAGGCACCGGAACCGTCTCACGTGAAGACGGACCAAAATGTACACACATCAGTTCAAGCACAACTCTGAAGACTTTCAAGGAATAAAGTGGACTGTATATTAAAAATACTCTTTATTTTAATCTGGATTTAACAATTTTTGCTGCAGCGTGTATATATCTCGTAACGCCACAGCACACATTTGCCTCTCAAGGCATTTCGTGCAATGGTCTCGTACCGTTCAGACAGGGGGAAGCGAGAATGCAGAGCTGGCCCTCCGCTGCTAACCACTTGAGAGCCACTTCAAAAGATTTAAGACAGATGCTGCAGACAGAGGCGCTCAAACACACTTCTTTCAACGCATTTTCTTCTTAATCATTTTTAAAGTCCATTACTTATCCGTTGCCGTTTCTAAATTGTTATTGTAATCACCAAAAATCGTGCTCGTGTTGTAAATGTTTGATAATGGAAATAGTGTTTACAGAGGGAACACTGCAAATTCCAATCTTCCTCTTAAAATTAATAGACCATTCTCGTCTAACAGAGGATTCAGATTGTAGACTGGTGATTCTTTGGTGATTACGTTTTCGTATTTTAGCAAGTCTATTTCATGATTAAAAACTGATCCTTGTGTTTGCTTTATCCAAAAAATCTTTGCCTTTTCAATTTCTGAAGTTGATAGAGAACCCGAGAGCTTGCACTTCATTTTATTAGCATTATTTAAAAAACTCATAATCCAAATGGTTACATTAAGCACTCTATTTAGGTTCCTAAACTTCTATAATTCCAGCATTGGTCTTTGAGATATATTAAAAGCGCAAGATAGCTGAGTCAACGAATTTGATCTTTTTTCATCAAAGCCGTTTTCGGGAAGCATAGTTTCTTCATTTAATGGCCAACAACTTTCCGAAATTGACAGACACTCTTGTCCCTCGAACCAAAGATTGTTTTCTCGCAAATTCGTTAATCTTTCATCGCGCGTCAAAAGATCGCTGGGTTGTTCTTACCAGGATAAAAATGCCAACTGGCTGGTTCTGACAAAGGCTGAATTTCTGTGACCCGCTACGAAACAAAGGCCTTCCATTGCAAAGCTGAAATCTTTATCCAATCAAGTGTTATTCCTGAGTCTGACCAAAAATGAAGATATCATAATTCTAAATAAAGAATTCTTTTTTAATATTGGGGGCGTGCATAATTATCTTTGACGTGTCTGCTTGGCGTGTTATGTAGGGAATGCAATTCCGATCCTGCGGGAACGGAATCCTGCTGAATCCCAGACAAATGTTTGCGGGTCTAGTGTCGCGGGATTAGGACCGTAATAACGCTGGATTGAAACTGAGAAATAAATTACAGTGGAACCTGCTAAAGTGACCACCTTCGTAAAGAGACCACCTGTCTCAAGTGAACACTTTTATGAAATTTCATTGTAACTCATAAAAAATATATGAGGGAAATATCCTGTAAAGTGACCACCTGCGAAAACTGTATAGTGACCAGATAATCTGCCAAATTTAAGTTTTTTAACCTGTCAAATGTGACCACTTTCCACAATAAACTGCCTCTTAAATATAAAACACATTCAGATAATGTAGAATGCTACATCCCTTTTCAGTTGTTTAACACAAGATTTGATCTCAACACTGATTCTCTCTTCTGTAACACTTGTTCTCAATAGATGAATTAAAAAAAAAAAATTAAAAAGGAAAACTTGTTTTAGTCTAGATTATTCTTGGTATTTCTGTTGATGCTAAAATTGATTCAGCATGGTTTCCGGTAAGAGGTGTGTCGCATGCAGTTAATCACATATTTACAATTACTTTTGATGAAATTAATCACACATTTATGAGTACTTCTGATTTCCCTTTACCTATTCCTCTTGCCATTTTAAATCTCCCATCTGTCAATATGCTATTTAAGTGTTTCTTAATTTACTTTGGTTTCAGCCTTTATAATGCATTTGTTGGCGTCTGTAGTCTGAGAATATATTTAATTTTCTTCCTTTCCCACAGGATTACAATAATTTTGTCTAGGCTACAAAAACTATATTCTGATCACCCCAGTGGCGAGTCACATTTAAATTTTGCCAAACATGTATAAAGCCTAACATTTCTTTTCATTTTTTCAACCTGGCGATTTATTTGACAACCGGCCCTTTTAGAACTTTGCTGTTACAGCATAGTGTGTTATCTAAACAATGTGTTCTTGATGTACGCTAATGAAAATTATTTTTGCAAACATGAAAACTACCCAAACATTCAAACTGTACTTTAGTAATATGTCCTGCAAAATGGAAATTTATATTTTTTTATTCATATTTATTATTTTTTATTATTCATTGTGACCAAGAAGTATTAAAATACATATTAAAACATAAGTATAAGGAAGTCGCACACAAATTGTATGCAATGTGCATTTTGATGTTTCAGTATTTTACTCCCTACATTCCTCTTTTTTGTTCATGGATATTTATTGATTTTGAGATCTTGTTATAAATAAACTGTAGAGTGTTTGTGCAAGTGTTATTTGAATTTTAAGCATAAACAAATTTATTAAAGTGCTACCTTTGTAAGGTTACCAGTTTTGTCGTTCCCGAGGGTGGTCACATTAGGCAGGTTCCACTGTATTTTTATTACAATTTCACGCCGTCTTCCCAGTCTTCAATTGGCCGAAAATGTATACCTGAATAATAAGTACCAGCGGTCATGGGCGCTCATACACATTGGCAGAGAGGGGTCATAGTCCCCCTCCCTGCTTACATATTGTTATTATTTACATACTGGTATAACGCAGAAGTGCTTCAGCACTAAATAATGTATCTTTCTGGGGCAGGAACCTTGCCTAGACTCCCTCCCCATAAATAATCCTATGTCCGCCCATTCCAGTGATGTCTTCAAAGGGTGAACTTAGGTTAACCATGTAACAATGTATGGCTCCTTGAGAGTTTAATACAAAAAGTATAAAAGAAACGAAAGAAAATAAAAAAAGCCTTTTTTTTCAAGTGGTTTTGTGTTCTCTATCAAAATTATTTCTAAACTAGTAAGACGAGTTCCTCTTCACGTTGTCTATTTTACATTCCTCTTTTTTATCAACTAAGAAATAACTTAGTATTGTTATGAATTTTCGGGGCAACCCGCTGTTCTAGGGTTTAAAATAGTTCAAAAGTATCCGCGTTCAAAGTTCTACGCGTCCAATACTTAACACTAGGAAGACTGACAATTGCAGTATACCTAGAAAGTTGGGAGGGGCCACTCTGGCCCCTTCTAGATTTTTGAGTATGGAACAATTGTGTATATTGAAACTCTATAAATATGGCTACAATTAATTGATTAGAATATAATAGATACATAATCATCAGAATTACATGGAATTTTAATTTATATTGATAATGAAAATGCCTGATTAAACGGAATATAATGAGTAAATTTTCAATCATATTTATATGTTGGTTGTTGAGATAATTAAGTTTCTCAACTCTAGAAAATAATAATTATAGATAGCAATAAACTAAAATAAAATAATCTTGTTCAATTAATGAAACTGAAAATTAATATAGTATTATGATTTATTTTAATTTTCAACAGTTTTTTAATAATCGGTGAACCTCACTTCCCTCGAAAAAGATTCGATGCAAACAGCATTTTATGCAATCTGGACATGTGTTCCATCTATGATTACCTTTGTAAGATATTTTTTTCCTGCATTTGGTTCTATTGTTTAAAGTTTTCTTTCTGTGCTTACACATTGCTTACTCAGACTCCTCGCAACTGTTCTATCTTTCGATGGATCACAGAGTACTTCATATAACAGTTGAATGAAAACTCTGCGAAACTCTTCTGAATGTTCTAACTAGGCTTGTTCACTGAGACTTCAATTTAAATAAAATAGCTGTCGGTAGTCATATTTCTTCTTATTCTCAAGTAAGGTAGATTCAACGTTATAACAACATTGTTCGTGAGCAACTTGGTCAGCTAGCTACATTTGTCTGCATCTGTGTACGGAAAACCAGTGAGCATATATTTTGAATCTACACAAACAAAGCGCAAATAATTTTGTCCGAAACTCGTCCGGACTGCTTGGACTATATGGGTAAAAGTGCATCTAGCCTCTGATGGAAGAATTTGCTCATCTACAGTGAGATCCACTCCAGGCTTATATGAAGATGCACTATTTTCAGTAGAAGGGTACCATAAATCAGAAGATTTAGTAAATTTATCGGGCAGTTGCTCTGATATTTCTGTTTTGTGATCAAAGCGAAAGAAATGCAAGATTTCTTTGAAACAATCTCTATCCATAGTCCATGAAAAAAAACTGTGCTCCCCAAACGATGGACCATAAAGAATTCAAAAGAATGTTCTACGTTCCGTAAGCCTCTTGCATACATAATTGAAGAAACAGCTTCAAGTTCATCAAAAGATACATTCCATGTGTGTTATTTAGACGACTGATGGTGTTATTCCTCTTCTATGCATTATTTTGTATATCTTATAATTTGACTGTCATCAATGAGGGAGGGGGCGATAACATTTGTTTGCTGTACGAAGTAAAAGGTCAAGCGCAAAATACACTCACTGAATGGTATTTGTCATGTGGCAGAGATAACGAGAAATCAGAAATTTCTCATTATCTGTATTATTGTAAGACGTATCTGTATTATTATGTATTATTGTAACGTATTAGTGTAAACTACCTCAGGGGCCACTGTGGCCCCTCCCGTCATACTAGGTAGAAGGTTATATATTTACGCTTCTATGAGGCTACCAGGTAAATAACAAAAGAAGTACTGAAATAGGACCACGATATGAAAAGTCAGAAAGTTTCACTATGTTCAGTTAATGTTGAAATTACTGAACAATAAAGAACGCGAGGGGCCACACAGACCCCTCCGTCATTATAGTGTTAAATTTTGTTTTTTGTTGCATCAAAATCGGTCAACTACAGCCGCAGTTACGGATGGTTTGTTTTCCCCATTGATGTTTCTATGGCGGTTCTAGAAATCTCGAGACATATTGGTCGTAGGCCTTCGGTAACTTCACTTTTGAAGACTTATTTTTGGAGCCAAATTTGGCGATATTTCTACAAAAGTCGCCAAGCATGGCGACATTTTCGTCATTTGGCGCGATTTTCCCAATGGGGCCTTTAAAAATAGTTTTTCTGCATTGACATGAATGATAACCTAACATTTTTCTTCTATGAAGCAATCAAAAGTCTTGCTGTATGTGGCATCTTCGAGAAATAGATTCTTCTAAAAGCTCCTTGTAGCTTCTGCCTCTTCTATAAATACAAGCGCGCTGCCCCGACCCAGAAAGCACAGCAAACTTGCATCAAACTTGCAGCAAGCTTGATTTATCAAGTCAATAAGCTTCAATTATGCTTGAAAATTTCAAGCGTGTAAGCTTAATGCAAGCTTGAATCAAGTGTTCTAGTTTACACTTGCCCAGCTTGCATTAAGCTTACATTTCAAGCTTGACATAGCAAGCTTAATTTCAAGCTTAAAAAATTTTCCTAAAAAAAAAAATTTCTAAATAGACGGGGCGCCGAATTCGCCCTACATATTTTATTTTGCCACCCTTTTTACCCCCTCTACGCTGAAATTTCAATTTATCTGTTTCCATCTAGTGTTCGTGGCTGTAATAGAACCCGAGACCTTTCGGTTGGGAGTAGAGCTCGCTATCCGTTCAGCTACTAAGCTTCACGCAGATATGACTAAAGTTTGAAGTGACTTATCACGCCGTTTTCTCGCCAGATTGATAAGTGGACGATGTGTTATTTGTTTCTTTTATTTTTCCATGGGATGCATCAAAATTAAAATAATGTTATGTGTGATTTAGAGACTCTACTAATAGGGAAATAAATATATAAACTTGGGAGCAGCACAAGTTAAAACTTTCAGTACCGCAACACTCATGAGCAATACTGCTGGCCAAAATCGAGACAAACAACTGATTTTGAAGTCAATTTCGTAGTATAATTGTATTTTATTTTGAAGAATTTCCATATTTGGAAATATAGAATGGGTTTACTTACTTAACACAAATTTTGTGTTAAGTAATCTAAAATCAAAGAAACAGATAGTTAAACGTTACTTCGAAATGCTATATCACAGTTGCTAACATGTACGGAATACAAACACTTTAGTCATTTTTGTAACTATTTCTTAAAATAACAAATAATTGAAAAATTTTGCTATTTTTTAACGCTAAAAAATCTCTTTACAAATATGGTTAGTTATTTTCCTACATATTGGTATGCTATATGGATATAGAGCATTTCGAAGAATTAAAAATAAGTTTAATGTTACAAATGTAAATTTGAATTATTTTCATTGTTCATACTTTATAATTAAAAAAATTATTTAACTTCTGAATTTTTTTTTTATCCTTTGTAATTTTATTTTAAAACTACAAAAGTGTAAGATGTAAGATTTTTGGGCCCTAAAATCTGTAGGCCCTGGGCAGTTGCCCCGTTTGCCTTGCCGGTAATGTGGCACTGGTAATAAAATAAAACACATCTTTTACGAACTTTCAGCAAATTTGAGGACGCTAGACAATTAATGTCCATTCTCTTTCACAGATGGCTCCATCACTGCGCACTTTGAAAGCTAAATTCAAGCTTGCATTAATACGTCAAATTCAAGGAAATGTCAAGCTTGATTTAAGCTTATGTACTGTCTGGGGATAGTGTCTGTGTGGCTCGAGCTGCCGGTGTGTACGGTACTTTGATTTGTATTGACGCTATAAAAGCATTATTTTCGCTTGTTTTTGGAAACTGATTTTTAAGTGCTGTGAGTAAATTCTTCATTGTTGAGTATTAAGGGAGTGTTAGTGTTATCCCGCGTATATTTCCACTGAATTTTTCCTGTGAAAGTGTTTTATTTTGTGTGAGAGTTACAGCATTTGTGAAAGCTTCTGATCTAAGCGGACTGTTAAAAGCACATTACTGTCTGATTGTGCTTGTGAATTTTGTTCAGCTCATTGTTCGACGAAGCTCTAGAAGCAATAAAGCTTGTGTTCCATCCTGACAAGTGGACTTTTTACTAGAACTTTCTACACCAACTGGACTTTAGAAGGACGAACCTAGAAACTAGCAGAGTATTCTGCAACAATTGGCGTTAGAATCAGGATTCTAATGAGGAACTTTAATTTTCCAGTGAACAGTGAATGGTGTGGACCAGAAAAATGGAAGAAAAGTTTCAACAAAAGCACATGGATATAATGAAAGAGTTGAAAGCCGGACAAGACGAGATAAAATCCGGACAAGCCGATTTAGAGAAGAAAATTGAAATCAGACAAGATGAGATAAAAAAGATGAAATCCGGACAAGCTGACCTAGAGAAGAAAACAGAAACCGGATTGAACTAGATAAAAGCAGTTCAAGACGACATAAAAACCGGATTGGAAGAATTAAGAACCGCATATGAGGCATTGAAATCCAGACTGGAGCAGAAAATACAGACAAATCAAGAAAATATGGAGAAGAGAGTGTCACTTCTTGAAGAAAGTCAAGAGAGAAACATCAAAGAATTGCGTGAAGAATTTGAGAATAAAATTGAAGAAAAACTTGACTCTCTCGTCAAGCTGGAAAAAATACCTGAAAACATGACGATGTCGTCACACCACCCAGCAGTGAAACTAACCACTTATGACGGAAAGACTCCGTGGGAAGCATACAAGACCCAATTTTCAAATGTCGTCAAAGAGAATGGCTGGGACGATTCCGAGAAGCGAACCAACTGGCCGCTTCTCTTCGCGGAGACGCAATTAACGTACTAGAAAACATCGGAGCGACGAAGATAGGATATTTTGACGCCCTTGCCAGTGCCTTGGAAGTTTTCAAAGAGCACAGTAGAATACAACTAGGTTGTATTCTACTGTGATGATCTCTGCTAAGATCTCACTAAGTCAAGAATGCAGAGATCTGGCGTGACCCTTCAAGAGCGTGCTTCGGACATAGATACTCTGTTTCATCTAGCCTACGGCATCTACTCTGATAATGCCCGAGAAGAAGTTGCAGTGAAACATTTTATTGAAGGCGTCCGGGACTCTGAAATTCTTGCCTGTGCTTTGATCTTGACGGATAATAACGATCTCAGGTCCGCCCTCGTATTCGCTATGAAGTTGGTGGCAACTCAATCGACCGTAAGAAAAAAGCGGCATGCTGTTAGAGCATATGTTTCCAAATGCGTCCAGCGGCATACTGTTTCCCAAGTGCAACTTGTTTCGTCGGGAAGTTCGTTATCCCGGGCACATAATATCTGCCCACGGAGTCCGGACCTATCCCAAAAAGACGTCCGCAGTCAAGAAGTGGAGTTGTCCAGAGAATGTCCAAGAGCTTCGAAGTTTTCTCGGACTGTGCACTTACTATCAAAAATTCGTGAAGCATTTTTCTCAAATCGCAAGACCACTTCACAAATTGGCAGAGACCGGACAAAACTTCCAATGGACTGAACAATGTGAGGATGCATTCAACGAACTGAAGACGGCTTTAACAGCTGCGTCGATCTTATCGTATCCTCACCCTGACAAGCCATTTATCCTGGACACAAACGCAAGTAAGGAGAGTGTCGGAGCCGTTTTGTACTAGAGCTGAAGCAAACCGCATGTATTCGGTACTAAGATACGGATAATCACTCAGACTCGAACTAACGAATTGTTACTTTTCGGTTGATATCGTTACTCGATCCGAAGGTTTCGGATCGAGCAGCTTCGAACTTCGAATACAGACTGCCAGGCGAGGCGAACTAGGGGGGAAACAGGTTCCAGTAATCGAGTACTAATATCTTCTGTTATTTGTTACTGGCAGTTACTGGATATCGGATCGCGGTTTCAAGGGGGAAAATGACTTTCGAGTGTGCATTTCGGATCGACCAGGTTCGAACTTCGAATACAAGACTGCGGCAGGGAGAAAATGAATTTCGGTATTTGAGTAATAGTATGTTCCGTTCCGTTACTAGATACCGGAAGTATTATGGATTCTCGCTGTTTGAAGGGAAAAATCAGTTTCGGTATTTGAGTAGTAGTATGTTCTGGTTGCAATTCGTTTGTGCCGAGCCGGATGGTATCGTTTTGATGAGGTTTGGAAGAATCCGTATGTATCGTTACAGTTATGGAGATGGATATACTATCTGCTGCTCTATTGATATGGGTCGTGCAATGGGGGGATAGGATCCAGTGTATAGCATGTTCTTATGCGCAGTTGAACTTTTTTTGCGGGGGGGGGAAGGGGGTGTTCTTATAACTGTAGAGGAGCAATACATATAAGTGAAGCATGTTAGTAAGGGGTGCTAATTTCGGGCTTTCTAACATTTTGGTACTAAATAGTGGTGCAATCAGAATTCTTTCTTTCAGGGTGGTTCCGAAGCAGGATTGCGAACTTAACTTTTTCTTTTTTTTTTTAAGCTAGAATCAAATATGAGTAATAAATAACAAATTATTTAAATACACCTTTTAAAAAATATATTTTTATAAAGTAAACGAATTCACACATTTTTATTATTTAAAATATTATTTGGAACTAAAAAAAATATTTAGCATGGAAACCTAAACACATTTTTTAAGTAATTGTTTAAAAAATATATAAAAAATTGTGAGCGACCCGGGATTTCTATGCCCACTCCTGCGTAAGCCACTGGTATTAAAATAATTCAATGAAGTTCAGTATGTTTCTAAAATGTCGGCGTTTAGGGGGCCATCTGCCCTATTTTATGGTACATTTTATTCCATGAACTCATGGAATACGCATAGCCCGGTGCAACCATTCTTTCTGTATGAAAGGAGTGATAATTTTTGTTTAAAGAATGCTCTCATATATGCACCCACAGAAGGGGCTAACCCCTTTTATCCCAAAAGTGCAGAAATAGAACTGGAAATATCTTAAAAATAGGTAATTCTCATTGAATAAAACAATTTTAATTTAAAATATGGTAATTTTTAATTTACTTCGAAAAATGGTCCAGCAAAAGAAGTTTTTGATATGAAATAAGAACTCACAAATAATAAAGATATTATGCTTTTAGAGACGCAAAGTAGTTGATATCATACTGAGATCCCCATCCCTGTGAATTTTATATATGTGGCCCAATCCCTGGATCTCAGTATTCGAGAACCCGCTCCCAGAAAAAACACGAGTCACAAGCTTTCCTTTACACTTTTTATGATAAGAATTAACAGGTTAAACCAGCGTTCAGAATTAAAAAATTGGGGGGTTGAGAAAAAAAAAGAATGGCATATGTCTTTGGAAGATTTCTATGTGCACTCAGTAATTCGGATAATTTAGCATTGTATAAAACCATAAATGTGTATAAAAACAATCTGTAAATCAGAGAAAATAAGCTCTAAATACAACTTTGTACAACTTCGCTAAAAAAAATTCTTTTTGGTTATGGGTTTATGTATGGGCGGCATATACCCATAACAACACTGTCCCGGATGTGTTGTTATGGGGTTCTATATAACACCCTATTACCGATTCTATTAGTAGTAACGAAAGTAACGAGTAACGAATACTTAGTAACGAATAGCGAACATCTAAGTAACAAATACATACGGATACTCATTTTGTCGTTACTTTTACAGCACTATTTTGTACCAGAAGATATATGGCCAAGAACGCGTCATTGCTTACTGAAGCAAGTACCTTTCAAAGGCCGAACGTAGCTATTGTGTTCCAAGAAAGGAACTTCTTGCTATCGTCAAGGCCGTGGAGCATTTCCATCATTACCTGTACGGCCGAAAGTTCCTGCTCCGAACGGACCATGCCTCTTTAACCTGGCTTCTAAACTTCAAGAAGCCGGAGGGCCAGATAGCCAGGTGAATACAGAGATTACAAGAATGACACACTATTCAAAATATATCTATAAATTAACGGAAAAACGACTGGTAGCAAGTTGCCAGAAAATATCCGTTCTGTTTATTACTTTTCCGTTTTCTGAGCTTGTAACTTTTCTTTTTACCAAAACTGCGAAATAAAATAGGTTGACCATCGCTAGGATTGAACCCCGTGCATACAGATTGGGAGACGGTTGCTTTAACCACTAGACACTAAGCGACTTGCACTGGCTTGGCCAAAGGGTGAGGTGAGAGTTATTTTAGTTTCCTTGCGGGAGAGAAATTCATGAGTTTCATGATTTAAAATTTCAAAATCGTGACAAAGTGCTGTCCAGTTATTATTAACATAGTCAAATTATTGGATTAGCAAGAAATTAATTTCGATTTTCACAAATGTATGTATTAAGTTTATAGGGGAGGATCGTTACGATTTTATTTTAAAGGGGAGCCGGTGGTAGAAATTTTGCGCTGTGCATTATAAGAGAATTATTAAAATCTTACCTGAAATGTACCCCCATATGGACACCACTAAATCCTAAAATTTTGTTCACTCGAATAGTAACTAACTTTTTCCAGACATGTCTTTATTTATATTTATATATTATATTCAATGCACACACAGCTAGAATCAACACATCCTAAATACGTCATTCAATAATAATTAACACTTTAGGATCAATTATTTCAGAGAATTATACTAAAATATCGGGTACCCTTCAATTTCGAATATTAACAAACTTATTTTAAAAGATATTTTTACTTATAAAAATGTTTATCTAGAAAAATTCTTCAAATTAATTAAATCCCATCTTTACAAAATATTACCTCAATATTAATCAAACAATTATAATACGCAGCAAATACATGTAATGCAGGATAAATTTTTTCTCGCTGAAATTTTTATCAAGCAGAGCCTTCTCTCATCAACTGTGAGACATTTGCAAAATCTTAAATAAAATACATATCAATAAGAATTCATCCTACATTAATTCAAAAATATTGAAATACACTTAATACAAACAAAAATAGTAAAGTCAAATTGATTATACATCAAATTAAATACGCCAAAGTTCACTTTATGTAAACAAAAATAGCAAACGAAGGCAAATTAATCATACCATGCTGGGGCAGATAAAAAACCTCAATTGGATTACAGTGAGTAGTAGTAACAGTCCGAGGCTTGCACCTAACATCAGTTGGAGGCACTACACGAAAAACTGAGAACACATCACAGTTCACTTCATTTTCTTAAAAATAAGGACTTTCCAAACTGAGAACACATCACAGTTCAATTCATTTTCTTAAAAATAGGGACTTTCCACAGAGCACGATTAACTAGCGTTGAGCAGGACGATCACGCGTTTTTCTCACAGTTTATCTTTTCTTAAAATTAAAAAAGTGGGAGTACAGCACAATTCTACAGTTGAGAGCTTAAATTTTAGAGGGGCGATTATACATTTTTCTCACAGTTAATCTCTTTTTGAAATAACGTAAACAAGACAATCCACATGACAGCACGCCACATACTCTTGAACTAACGAAAAAATGGACGAGAAAGGTGAACCTTTGAGCAGTAGTAGTGAATTCGGTAAATTTTTCTTTGAAATATTAACTCTCAACATTAGCCAGAGATTGAAGAAGTGGTTTTCCCAGGCATCAAGAAATCTCTGGGAATTTCTAATAATCAATCTTCATTTTCTTCACACAGAGACGTAAAATATATCCAGCCGAAGGCATCGGTCGATTTCAGGAGAATGAGACTGGGTCTCAAACCCTTCAATCTTCCGAGACGCCTGATCTGAGTTTTTGAAATTTCAAATCCAACTGACAAAACCGTTACTGAAGTTCTGTAACTTGATTTACGCCCATTTGGTTAATTCTTATGTTTTTGGCTCAATTTCACAGTATCCGCTGCATATTTTTAATTGTAGCCAATGGGGATAAAAAAATCACATGGAGCTTCTCTTTTCCTTGCAAATTTATGAGTTCTCTGACTGCGCCTGGCGAACCGATTTTCCCTGAACTCTCATTGATTGCTGAAATATGATATACGCTCAATGTAGTCTTGAGATTCTTTCTCTGAAAATTCGAAGTCAGTGCGGTCCCCGTGTGAATGAACTCTGGTAACTTTGGGAAAAAATAATTGTATTTTATACTTGAAGGAATCTTAAAAACTTTGCATATAGTGAGGTATTAAACTTCACCTTTTCCAGGGCATTATTGAAAAACGCTCAGTGTTGTTATGCCTTCGCATAACAGTATGTAATTAGCAAAAACATTTACTCTTTAGCTATTTGCCATATCGGTTTAGATTTCCATACAGATATACTGCAAACACTGAAAATCGGAAAAGAAATATATTGGCTGCTAAAAATATATAAAAAAGAATACACCCCAATTTTTCGTTCTCAGTTTGAAATATTAATAATAATAATAATAATAATAACAAATTATTTTCAGGCCAGTCCTATAAATTTATGAATGTGATTTGAAATGCTCTTTGTTATGAAACGGAATTCTTCGTTAAAAAAGTAATTAATTATAGTTTAATATTTAATTACTCATGAGAATGCGTTTGGTGTCAATATTTTTTTCCATCTAAAATGTCCAACGAAAATCCATTTCTTAAAACTTGCAAAACTTACAAACCAAACCAAACACGGAAATTTACCGTTTTCACAAGCGATTCCCGAAAGTTGCAATCATTTTTCTTCGTTTAACGGAAAATTACCAATTCTTTTGGAAAGCAGTCATTTTCTTGAAAATTAAGGCTAGAATTATCCTGAATTTTCAGATTATTTTTAACAGTGTATAGAAATACGTCACGGGAAAGGAGCATCTTATGGAAACGTAGATGCTTTGTCGAGAAGACCCTACACAGAAAGTTGTCGCTATTGCTCCAGGGCAGAGAAAAATTACCATCTGAAACATCCCGTTGTCCGACAAGTTACATCATCGGCACCCTCCCAAGGTCCCTGGAGTGACGAACAAATCCGGGCGGACCAGTTAGCTGATAGCGACATCAAACCTTTTGTGGAATTTATGGAAAAATCCAGCGATAAACCCAATTGTTAAAAAATATCGCCATCTTGTACAGCAACGAAACAATACTGGGCTTTGTGGGATTTGCTTGGCCTGAGAAATGGAGTCCTGTATCGTAAATGGGAGTCGGAAGACGGCAAGACGCTTCGCTGGCAGTTAGTACTCCCTCGTTCGAAGATACCAAATGTTCTGGAAGAGCTGCATAATGGCTTAACTGGGGGCCATTTTGGCATAATGAAGACCCTGCAGAAAGTTCGCGAGAGCTTCTACTGGGCTAGGGCTCGAGACGATGTCGAAAAGGGGTGTCAAGCTTGTGACGCCTGTGTTGCCCATGAAGGCCCGAAGAAACGTAGCCGTGGAAAACTACGTAGATATAGTGTAGGTGCGCCTTTTGAAATAATTGCCCTCGACATCTTGGGACCGCTTCCGCGAACTTCGGATGGCAACAAGTACATCCTAGTTCTCATTATTTCTGCAAATGGCCCGAACCGTAACCTATTCAAAATCAAGGAGCTACGACCGTAGCAGAGGTATTGGTGCAAGAATGGATTTCCAGGTATCGAACCACTTTGCAACTTCATTCCGACCAAGGAATGAATTTTACCTCTGCTGTTTTTAATGTAAGCTGTTTTTAATGTAAATTTCTTGGAAAAGACAAAACCCAGACTACGCCTGTACACCCACAACCCGATGGCATCGTGGCGAAGTTTAATCGCACTATTTTGATCAACCTCTCGCTCCTGGTCTCTAGGAATGAAGAGGACGGGCACAAGAAACTCTCCTTCTTTCTGCTAGGCTATAGGAGTGCCGTCCATGATACTACAGGCTTCACACCTTTCCAGATGCTTTTCGGAAGAGCTCTTCGTCTTCCCGCCCACCTAATGTTTGGCCGCCCTCCAGATACGCCTTAATCGCCAGAGGAGAACATGGAAAATCTTCGGGCACGGTTTGAAGACGTGCATCATTTTGCTCGGGGGCGGATCAACCTGAACACGGGGAAGATGAAGACTCGCTACGACACGAAGGCTACGGGACACGAGTTTAACGTAGGTGACAAAGTTTAGCTATGGAAGCCTACTCGACGGAAACACCTCTTTACCAAGCTGCAATCTCTGTGGGACGTTCCTTACACAGTCCTAAACAGACTGAATGACGTTATCGTACGGATTCGTACGTCACCTAACTCGAAACCAAGAGTTACTCTTTACGATCGGCTAGCCATTTACCGCGGTTGTAATTAATTATTTGAATATTAGACCATGGTCACTATTTTGTAATTCCTCCTTTCTCTTCTCTCTCATTTCTTTCCTGTCTGTGTCTTCTCTTCCTTTTTCCTCAACTCTCTTTTACTCAGCACTTACGCCATGTTTAGTGTACATAATTGTAATATATTGGTTTTTATTAATGGGTTTTAATTACTTGGTTTTAATTACTTATTAGTGTGTAATTATTTATTATGTTTATTATTTATTTATTGTGTGTATTTGCTTATTGTATTATTGATTATTTGCTTAAATTATGTTGTTAAGATCTTTTTAAAGGTTAGACACTGTAGATATTTGTGTGACCGCCTAACTGGGGATTGCACTGCCCGGGACGTGCAGTCCGTGGAAAGGGGGTAATGTTACGAATTTTCGGGGCAACCTGCAAGGTTTTAAATAGTTCTAAATTCGTATTCTACGCGACAAATAGGTAAATTTTGCTTTTTGTTGCATTAAAATTGGTCATCTAGAACCGGCGATAAGGAGATTTTTGTTTCCCCATTGATATTTCATGGAGGTTCTAGAAATCTCGAGAAATATTGGTCGTAGGCCTTCGGTAACTTCACTTATGAGGACTTATTTTTGGAGCCAAATTTGGCGATATTTCGGCAAAAGTCGCTAAGCTTGGTGACATTTTGGTTATTTGGAACGATCTTCCCAATGTGGCCTTTAAAGATAGTTTTTCTGCATTACAATGCATAATAACCTAATATTTTTCTTCTATGACGTAATCAAAATGCCTGTTATATGTGGAATCTTCGAGAAATAGATTATTCTGGAAGCTCCTTCTATCTTTTGCCCCCTCTATAAATACAAGCGCGCTGTCCCGATAGTGTCAGTGAGGCTCGAGCTGCCGGTGTGTACGATACTTTGATTTGTATTGACTCTATAGAAGCATTATTTTCGCTTGTTTTTGGAAACTGATTTTTAAGTGCTGTGTGTAACTTCTTCATTGTTGAGTCTTAAGGCAGTGTTAGTGTTATCCCTCGTATATTTCTACTGAATTTTACCTGTCGAAGTGTTTTATTTTGTGTGCGAATTACAGCATTTGTGAAAGCTTCTGATCTATGCGGACTGTTAAAAGCACATTACTGTCTGATTGTGCTTGTGAATTTTGTTCAACTGATTGTTCGACGAAGTTCTAGAAGCAATATGGCTTGTGTTCCATCCTGTCAAGTGGACTTTTCACTAGAAGTTTCTTCATCAACTGTACTTTAGAACGACGAACCCAGAAACAAGCAGAGTGTTGCGAAATAATTACTTAATTTGCTCCCGTATTGCATGTGCCGCCGTGAAACTAGTTTTGCAGGCATAATAGCGGTCCTCCACTAATGGTAACCCTGTAGTCTTGGCGACAAACTTGGCGATCATCTTGGCGGCTTGGCCACGGATTTGGCGACCTTGGCGACAAATGGTGGCTTCTAGAAAATTCATGTCTCGAGACCATATTTCAATTTGATAAGATTGTTCCAGAAATTTCTCGGCGATTCTGGTGACGTCATCATCTCTATAAAAGCGCTAGGATCTCTCTCCGAGGAGTTCAGTTGAGTGATAGACTTTGAAGCGCACGGTTGATTCTGTTATCGTTGTGCTTATTTATGATTTTAGTTAGCGCATTTTAAAGTTTCTTGTATTGTTTTGAGCTATTGAGTTGCGAGCCGTGAATAAAGTGTTATTTTTGCTTACTGTGCTGATTGGACTGTTTCAAAATACACCCACTTGGCGATTTTCGTAACAGAGTATTCTGCAACAGGATATTATGAATATCATGACTATAATATTTATGTAAGGTATTATAATACTGTAATATTTATATACGGTTTTCATATTTATGTAAGGTATTGTATTAGTTAATAACTAAGATAGATTATTATTATTAAAGTTCACCCAGGCAGCAAGAGCACTCGGTAAAATGTTGGCCGAATATCTTTTTATCGGTTGGTACACGGCAGTTTTCTTCCGGCACCTCTCTAATATTGCAGAAAATTACTCTTTTCCAGTATGTGACTCACTGTCCCCTCCGAATGTTGGTAAAAAGTCCTAGTCACGTTAGAAATCGAGTACTCGGTAGTATACACTCAGCCGAGGATTTGCGGAGCTCCTAAGCCGTGATCAAAACATAGAAATCAGCGTTCCCATCCCCCCGTGTCGAATCGGGGGATGCAACACGCGTACATGCTTTGTCCTTCATCCAATCAAAATCTTCAATGATTCTTCCTCTTTTTTTTTTTTTTTTTGAAGGCAATCTGCTCTTTTTCGAAAACTTTTGCTCATTTCCTCATGTATAGTGGAATTGTTTTGTTGTTCAGTCGGATTTCCGAAAGTTCAATGGATTACTTTGCCCTATTTAATGGGGTAAAGATCCGCTGTGGTGGACTTGACACTAAACTCAGAATGAAACCCACTTGCAAAGTTGTCTTTGCAGAAAAATTATTATTTTTCAGGTTTTGAGGTTGACTGCTGTCAGAACCTTCAATACTGGTGGTGTATAATTAAATTTTTGATTTATTTATTTAAATTTTATTTTTTTACTTTGGGCTGCATGGAAATTTTTGATTTAATTTGATAACAGTCTTTAAAGTATGTATTATAAACTTAGTTTCAGAAAAACAGATGCACAAAAAAAATCATTTTCAGTTAAATTTAATTATAGTAACTTAGAAAACAGTAGTAAGACAGTTGGCCGTTACAGAAATAAAGGTACTCTAATCTCTAAGAGCCGTAGAAAAACTTATTATGTTGCTAAAACGAACTGATGTTAACGTAAATGTTGCAATCACTAACCGAATCAGTAGAAAAAAAATGAAATGAAATACATACCTGGCTGAAAAATTTACATGCTCCGGGAATGTCGGGGAATAGACTTTTCCGTCAATGATGGACATAACATTAGATGGCCCAGAACTTAGTCCAATATGATGGTTATTGGAAGGCTCTTACTTGACACAACATGGGAATATCAAACAAACAAAACAATGACCCCAAACCACTAGGGGAAGAGATCTGCATTCTGATCTTTACCCCACCGTTCATGCGGATTCTTTCCCCATTTTATAAAGATATGAAAATTTGTTTTCCTGCAGTTTTGACCAAAAATCGTATCACTTGAAACACAAAGTAATGAGATCATAATTAGCTCAGCTTCACATGCAAAAAACCCTTAAAACATAAATATGTAAAATTGCGTGCAAAAAATAAGTTCCAAAATTTTTAAAAACTACATCAAAATACGCATCAAAGTAATTTACCTCATAGTATGAAAACTGACAATCGCACATCCGTGATTCTCTGTTTGCAAAAACAGTGCCATCTAGGGAACTTGTGAAAAAATCAGTGTGGCTAATTTAGATTTCTAAATAATTAAAACACGCATTCGGATCTTTGCCCCGTGCGGACCTTTATCCCCGACCACACCAATAATCTATGATTAAGTATGTACATAATCATTCAATTATGTTCACCAGATGTTTCAGCCTATAAACACAGAAATAATTTACTCACCTGGTTTCTGAAGCTATCACATAAATATTTTAATCAGACTTCACCCATTATTGTAAATATTAGCTATTTATTTCTCATTTAGTAATTTTATAAGATAGCTAGATTTCTGTTGAATGCTATAAAAATAAAGGGAAAAATTAAAATGAGTTAAGTATACACAAATCGATATATAGTGGCTAAATAGGTCATAACACATAGATAAGAACACATCCCTAGAACACTCATAGATAAGAACACTCATAGATAAGAACACATCCCTAAAGCAATAGGTATGACCTCGGCTGAAACACGCTATGCGAGCAAATTGTTGGGGAGTTGGGGAATCCTTGGGAAATCGTGAGACCTCGAAGACGGTCCCTAGACCATCTCCCGAGAGGACATTCCAACGTTAAATGCAAATCCCGCAACGGGGTCGAACTGGTGAAATGGGAGTCCTGTGAAGACAGACGGCTGAGAAGAGGCAAGGGATTTCTTGCTGCTTGGGAAACTTCGCAGTGCTTAAAATCTTACTTTTTACCACTTTTCTCAATTGAAATTAATTTTTAGTTGAATGTAATGTCAGTTCTGCGGGATCAACAAATCTCAATCCCGAAATCCCGCGAAACGAAAAACTGTGCGGGATTGCATTCCCTAGTTCTATACTTTAATTAAAATATACAATATTTTTAATAAATTAAATTTTTAAAACTCGTGTATTCTTTTACTTAAATTCTCTTACGTCATTATTTATTTTATTTAATTAGATAATTTTATTAATAAATAAATTAAATAAAAACTTGCAAACGCCTGGTAATTATGCACCAACCCAATAGCCACCCATTGCAGCACCCATTAATTCCAATCTGGGTATAGTTAATCGTTTGATTTAGATGAATCGTTTGAAATTTGACTTGTCTTTAATTTACTATCGGTTGAGATACGTAACGGCTTCAAAAATTTCAGGGATCGCATCTGAAAAGATTTGAATCTGACTTTCGTCAGAAAATGTCATACCGAGAGGGAAATATTTCCGGGAAACTTCTAACTTATGTATTTTTTGATTTTCGTTAACCCAACGCTCCTATTCGTCTTTTAGATCCTTGGCAAATCAGTGTCTCATTCTAAAAATCGACGCTAAATTTCTTGTCACAAACTTTTCATGCGGACCTTAAACGGGGACACCAATCCAATAGGATCAAATATCTTTAACATGGCTTTAAGAACTACCCGCTTAGTAGGACTTATTTTCCAATCGTCGAGAATAGATTACACATCTAAATGTAAACTATCTGAGTTAGCTATTCCATAAAAATCTCAAGACTTTTTTAGAACCCTTTGAACTATCCTGATCGTAACCTGGTTGATTTTCTTCCGAGTTTTCAAAGTTTCACGAAATTAGTGCTGAACTTCCTTAAGTTCATTCCTGCTTTTCTAAAAATATCTGAAGCTGCTGACGATAAAGAGAAAACTTCTTCATCAGACGTCGAGCCAGTTATTAAATCATCCACGTATAATTGAGTAATCAATATCTTAACAACTTCGAGGTGGTCTTACAATTTTTGAATATGGTGCTTAATCGTGGCAGCTAAGATGAAAGGACTACACGATACAGATGAGACGGGCTCAACCCGAGCCCGAAAGTCCGGGCCCGAACCGGGCTCGGGCTCTGTAATTCACAATTGTGTTCGGGCTCGGGCGGGCTCGGGCTCGTGAAAAATTTTTCTTTTATTGAACATACTGCTTGAAACAGATTTTAAAAAGTGATTCATGAGGAAAATAAAAGTACTTATAAAAAATAAATAAATCAATAAAAATAGCGGCACGGGCGCCTAGAAGGTGCGTGAAGCTCTTTGGTTATTTTAGAACGGCGGTTTATATTCCTTAGTTAGTCATGAGATCCTACATTTTTTGATAAAGGATGGATACAAAGAATTAGAAAGTGCATTGGGAGTTTGCAACTCTATTTGTCTTTAATTTGCACAAACTATAAAATGTATTGTATTCTATCAATGAAGTAATTGAATTTTTTGTTTTTTATCTTTAGCTGAAATTTCGGGCTCGGTCGGGCTCGGGCTCCTACTTTAATAATATTGCTCGGGCTCGGGCGGGCTCGGGCTTCAAAATATGAGCCCGAACTCATCTCTACTACACGATACTCCAAAAGGGGCTCGAGTGAATCTCGGAAATTTTAGATTTCCCTTTTGGTCAGGAAACCATACAAATTTTAAATAATCGCGATCTTCCTCTGCTATCCCGATTTGAATAAATCCCTTCTCTAAATCGAGCAAAAACGACCTCAACCTCATGGATTCGGAAATTAATTAACACGTCTAATACACGGAGAGACTAGGACCAGGCCATGAGAAGTAGTTCAAAGAATTAAGGCGACTTTCTTTTGAGGAAGCATCAGACACCATCCTAAATTTCGTAGTTGACTTATTCTCTCTTAAAACCATTCTGTGAGGTAAAAAGTATCCACTCTCAGTAATTTTACTAGGACACTCTTCCACATTCTCTCTTTACTCCTGTTCCGATACTAGAGCTTTGTATTTTTCACATAAATTGTGATATTTCGCCAATTTATGATTTAATTCCTCAAAACGCTTTCTAGCGATTCTAAAATTATTTCCTACCTTTTCCTTTTCAACCTTCCATAATAAATTTCTCTCATACCTATTATCAACAAGCTTTAAATTATCTTCGAATTTAGTCATAATTTCTTTCTCAATATCAGAAATATTTTCCTCTGTTTTTATTCCCAAGCTTTCTAAATCCCATATCATACGCAAATTTTCCTGATCTGCACCAGACCCACAAGGAGGAGGTACGGTTTTAGGGAAACAGATTTCATTGATATTTGGCGCAGTGGTAGTATACCATGTGAATATACTACTCTGTGAATGTCATGTAAAATGCTAAGACGCAATATTCAAATACAGTCGAGAAAAATTAATATTTATTTTCGAACCACTTCATCAAAACTTAAAATATAAGTTACGCGCAAATCAGATTGAGCGGCGTGGCGAAATGGTTAGAACAGTGAACCTCTACTCTGGTGTCCCAGGTTCGAATCTTGTTCTGCGCAAGTGGGTTTTTTTCTGCTTACTCATTTTTTAAAATACATCGATACTGGTAATTAATTCATATTTTAGTCAAGTATATAATTTACTTATTTTTTATTCATGTATTTATCATTTATTTATTTATTTATTTTCAGTAACCGCTTATTGATTTTTTTATTATTATTTACATTTTATTTCTACTTGTAAAATCTTTACTTTGGAATCAGAATTTTACACATTCAAAATAATTGACTTTTAACATTCTTTTTATTTTGCTCAGAAGAAGAGAAGAGAAGATGCAGATCGGACCACACGAGTGCCGATGTAACGCAGTACGTTAAATACGCTACGGATGATATTGATATGTTAAATTAATAAGTAATCTCCGTTAGTTAAGTTTTCTAAAAGAATCTTGTTGTAAATATTATGTAAATTAGTTTGTCCGTGTAAATAAATTATATTAGTGTTTCAAAGGGAGTGTTAAATCAAGCCATCTACAACAAAATTTCACGACTTAAAGAAAGAACCCCGAATGACAGTGGCGTCAGGAGTTGAATGTTGTAGAAAAGTGGCTATTTTCCCCTCCCCAAATATAACAGAAGTAGCTTCAAGGTAAGAAGATTTTATTTTTTTGATCATGACGGAAGAAGAAAATAAAGTCGGTGATGAAAATAACTTCTTCCATTGAAAAGTATATCACGGATGATGATATAGTTATGTCGAAGAACAGCTAGAATTGTTAAAATAAAATACGATAATCTAAAAATTCTAAACGGCAAAATTTATGAAATTATTGATGAAAATGAAATTGAAGCAGAAATCGAAACTGCCCGAGAATATGAAGACAAGATAATAATGTGGAGCCATCGCGGCCAAAAGTTTATAAAAACAAAAAATAAAGTGAACACTAATTCTAATTCCAGCTCTTCTTCCGAAACAGTTGTAAATGAAACACTAAGAATCATTACAGAATGCAACGTTAAATTCCCAAAAATTGCAATGAATAAATACTTTGGTAGTCCCCGTGAGTGGCAAAATATTTATAACTCATTTTGTACTTCCATTGATCAAAACCCTAATATATCAAAAATTGATAAATTTAACTTCCTAATAAGCTTATTAGAGGCGATGCCCTGAACGTCTTAGAAGCATTTTCGTTGTCGTCCGAGAACTACAGTGAGGCCCTCAAATTGTTAAAAGAAAGATTTGGTCGGAAAGACCTACTCATTAATGCCCACATACAAAAAATCTTTAACTTACAAGCAGTAAGAAGTTCAACTGACCTAAACGCTTTAAGAAAATTTTATGATACGTACAATATTCAAATTCGATCTCTAAATTCCTTAGGTATCAAAACTGAAACATTTGGCGATCTGGTGTGTCCGTTATTAATGAAATGCATTCCAAAAGACACTGCCCTCGATTATTCCAGAAAAAGGAATTCAGACGATAATTTTAACGAAGAGCATTTGATGACCGTTTTAAATTCCGAAGTGGAAAGCCGCGAAAGAATGCAATCTTTAACTTACTCTGGTTCTAAAACCGCAAATAAAATCCTTGAAAAAACGCATTGGAAGAATAACCCGTATAGCAATAAATTAAACAGCCTCCCGTCTAACAGGCAGATTTCGCGCCCTGAAAAAGTAAACAAAGTCGGACTGCCTGCAAGCTCCCATAGGTGCCTCTTCTGCGAGGGAACGCAGAATGAAGAGAACTGCGTTTTGACGCCTGATGAAAGGAAAGCAAGCATTAGTTAAGGGGAACAGATGTTTTTGTACCACCAAGACAAAATTTTAGGTGAACGCGTTGACCAGTTGACCCAACTTCCCGTAGGAAAGAGTTGTTAAGGCTCGCTCACTCTATTTTATGGGAAGGTCACCTAAGAAAAAAGAAAACGGCTGATCGATTGAGGAATTCATTTTATTGGCCAACTATGAAAAAAGATGTTGGCGAATTTTGTAGTTCATGTACATCCTGTCAATTGCAAGCTAAAAAACGACCATTTGACGAAGTTCCAATAACGCCAGTCTCACGTCCCGATGGACCATTTCATAGACTTAATAGATCCCATAGAACCGCACAGTCCTAGTTATAAGCAAGCATAGACCAGCGCACTAGATGGCCAGAGGCTGTTCCAATATAGACGTTAACGGCCAAATCGACTTGAGATGCTTTTCTTCAAATTTTCACGAGAACAGGGATACCCAAGACAGTTGCTGCGGATCAAGGAAGTAACTTCACTTCCGCTCTGACCAGAGAATCTCTGAAGAGACTTGGCTCCTCTCCTAGGTTCTTAAAGCCTGGTCACCCAAGTTCTAACGGTTTAGTCGATCGATTCAATGCCGTTTTCAAAGGAATCGTGCATCATACTATGAGAGAATATTCCAAAGATCGGGATAAAGATTTGCCATTCTTACTATGGGCATACCGTGAAATCCCGAATGCTACTACTGGTATTAGTCCTCTCCAGATGCTCTATGGTCGACGCCCCACTGGACCATTGTCCATCTTAAAATCTTCCTGGACCAACGAAACCCACATTCCTATTGGACAACTGAAATCAGTTGCTGAATATCTAAATGATTTGAAGATGAAGCTAGAAAATACTGCAGATCATGCTAGCCTAACAGCTGCAGGAAAACAAGAAGCTTACGCCCATTATCGTAATAGGGTCATTCCATGTGAAATGAGCAAAAATGAAAAAAAAAACCGTGGCCACATAGCAACCAATTTTAATGAAATTCGGTACACAGGCTTATTTTATGCATATATACAAATACCTAAAATATTTTGGCTTAATGTTATTTATTTTGGTAATTACAAACAATTGAAAAGTTAACACTTAGAACAGCATTTCCATGACTGCTTAATGTTGCATTTTTAAAGTTCTGTATTTTATTAACTACTTAATATAAACAAAAAAAATTCATATCATTGTAATTCTGTGAACATGGGCTATCAATCTATTTCAAAATAATTTTTTAAATGCAATAGTTCATCTAGAAATTAATTGTAAAAACTGTAAAATTTTCATATTTGACAAAATTGAACATTTTAAATTTTTTTCTCAAGCTTTAAGGAATTAAATGGCATTATTTAAATTAACATACAATAGAGTGGTAAGTGTCATAAAAATGTTACCCAAGTTTTAAAGTTGCCTTTTATTTCCTTCTTCTTCAAAATAGTCTTAAAACTTTAAAGCATTTTCTGAAATGGCAATTTCCCCTTTTATTTAGGCACAAAAAATTAAATGAAGGAAACTTTATACAGCTAAAATATTTCCCAAGAATATAGGACAGAATGTCTATTTGATGCATGAAAAAACTCAAAGTTTCCCTTTGAATCCCAAGGCTTTAAAATTAAATTGAAATTACAGAATTTTCTTCGTTTTTTAAGCACATTCCTAGTTTTAAAGAGATACAATTAACTAAATGAAGTAAAGCAAATATATCCAGCATTTATCTCAATACAAAAATCTATTGAGGATGAATATAAAACAATGATATAGATTATATTTGCTTTTATTAAAATTTTGACACATCATTTAAAATTTTAACAATTTTTCATTCTCTTTCCGAACTCTTTTTCAATCTGATTTAAGGTTCGTTGCTCAATTCTGTAGGACCTTCCAGTTGATGATGTTGATGGAACAGGTATTTTAATTAATATATTTTTAAGTGGTACCCAACAAACATCATCTTTAATAGGCCATGTAAACTGCAGTGATGGTCCATGCGGACTCATGAACTTTACAAGAAAATCACTCTTATCTGGTGAAATATCAATCACGTTACCTAACCACCAATAATTATCATAAACACAACAGACAAATGAAGAAATTGAAATTTGATTTGGGCTCAATGCAAAATTGTCTTTCTTTAAAACTTTCGTTTCTTTTACTAATGAATGTGATAAATAAGAAACAAGAATTTTTGATGGGCAGTTGGAAATTGGCATGTAACAATGATAGTTACGTGTTCCCAAAATAGCTGTGTTGACACTTCATTAAATCTCTCTGAAGCTTCCTTCCAATTTTGATAAAAACAAAAAAAACTTAATATTTGTGATTGTATCAATGCAAAAAGAGAAAAGATCTCTTGCAGTTAAAATCTGTTTAATGAATGGTCTGTGCAAACTTGTTCTTGCTGCCAATCACTTGACAGTTCCACCAATGCCATCACGCGCACTTTTACCATGGCTTGTAGCAAAAAAATGCCTCTCTGCTGTCAATTCAAAATCAGATTTATGGTGGCAAATGTTAGCAAAATCCTGAATTTTACTTCAATTTAAATGATTTGAGAAACAAAAATAAGCTGAGGGCAATGATAAAAATTTTTAAAATATGTTACAGACACCTTAATCTATAATGTATAATAATTTGAATAAATTAAGACCACTCCATGTTCAAACAAGCAGCTAAAATAGTAAAGAAAATGAAAATTTCCTTTTTTAAAAACTTTTTCTTAAATCAAAGAATTAAAAAAACAGTTTTTAAATTGCACCAATTAGTTAGCTGTAAATAAATCTTCATTATACACCATTTTTTATACTGTCCTTCCTTTTTTACAGATAGCAGAAAAACCTGAAATCTGAAAAAAATTGACAAATTTTTAATTTTTATTAATGTCCCAGATTTAGTAGAAGCAATAACTAAATTTTATTTAGAACTTTTCTTAAAGACATTTTTCTATAGATGATAAAAAGATATTATTTTTAAATTTATATTCAAAACTTACTGAATGACTGAGTTTTAAACTGGCTGCCTTGAACTAAAAAAAATTGTGCTTAATGCTTGCATCAACCTGTAATATCAATTAACAAAACAACAAGTGGTTTGTGAAACTTCATATTTTGCGTTTACTCATAGTTATATATGGTTTACTTAATTACTGATTTTCATTGAAATGTGACATGTGTGCCACAGCTGATTTGCTCATTTCGTATGGAATTACCCATTAGGTATATTTTTGATTTTCTGCCAAAGAAGGAAAATATCGCCAAGCTAGGGTTCATTTTTCGAAAAACAAATTTCGCACCTTATTTGGCGATTTATCGCAAAAGTCTCCAATATTGGCAACTTTTAAGGGAGCACGCAATCGCCGTAGGATCATTAACTAATTCTACGTAGTAGGATACTATTGTGCTATAAATAGATGCCTGTCTCTAAACTGCCACTGAACGTAATGTATTGGAATTATTTTGAGTGTTCCTGTAGAAGAACTATTAATGATACTGACAATATTTTCAATGGAGAGCTTTATCTTGTAATCCTTAATAACATGCATCAATTTTGTTTCATTTGAAATAGTCGGATATCTCTTAAATGCGCTTTAAGGAACGACTGCCGTAGAGCATAATATATTGAAAATCTTTTGAGTTGTCCTGTAGAAGAACTATAAATGCTGCATACACCATTTCAATAGGGTACATGGTATAGTACCAGGGAACAACATATATTAATGGTAAAAAACACTCAAACTACTGGTGTTAAACGATAAAGTAAATAAAAATCTTTGTAAAAAACACACATAAGAAGTTATAGGTAAGAAGATACGCACGTTTCGGTCAAAAATTGTTTTGACCTTCATCAGTCCAAGCCTTTCGTCGCAAGGAACACAGGGAACTGAAAAGAGGTAAACAAGCAAGCAAGTTGCCACAAGGGGCAAAGAAAAGTCGAACAAAACCACGGAGAGGGAAAAAAATTAAAGGGATAAAAAGGAAAGGAAAGAAGCACAAAAAATACAAAATAAAAAATTAAAGAAAAATAATAAAATAGGGAGGAACACACAAATACAAACACACACACAAAAAAGAGAAAACAGAACAAACAAAATAGCAAATAAAACATAAAAAACAAAATAATATTTTTTTTATATAAACCACGAACAGGACAGCGCAATATACAAATATAATTTTTTTAAATATATATAATTATTTATTTAAAAAAAAACGTAAAGGAAACACAGAAACGCACGTACACTCACATAAAAAAAGAGAGGGGGGGGTCAAACAAAATAAAAGAATAGAGGATGAAAGGGAACGAAAGAAAAAGAAAAAGGGGGAGGGGGGGAGTAGACGAAGAAAGTGAAAAGAACCTTACAACAGCAGCTTCCAAGCAGAATGAACGAAAGGAACGGAAGAACCATCGTTCACAAGACGTTCTAAGTGCTGGGTAATGGAAAAACCTTCCAAAAAATCCAGATGGGACAAAGACTGAGGAGTGCACAAAATCTTAGCCTTAGAGAACTGAAAACGATGATTGGAATTCCAACAATGTGAGGCAATAGAAGATTTGGAAAGTTCGTGCTTAGAAACATATCTCTCATGCTCTTTGAGCCTAAATTTGAGAGCTCTTCTGGTCTGACCAATATAGCCCAAATCACAAGATCCACAAGGAATATAATAAACACCCCAACGGTTCTCAGTAGGAATAGGATCTTTAAGGGAAGAAAATTTAAGTTTATTAACAGGTTTGAAAATGACTTTGAAACCGAAATTTTTGAGAAGTTTAGAAATTTTGTAGCATAAAGGTGAAAAGAAAGGTAGTACAATTAATTCGTTGTGAAAATTAATAGTATTAGTAGAAGTATTAGGCTTATTAAATTTAGAAACAGCTTTATCAATAATAGAGGGGCTAAAACCACGAGAAACAGCTAAGGATTTTAAGTAACTAATCTCATTATTAAGAGAAGAAGAATCAGAGCAAATTTTGATAGCACGAAACACAAAAGTGTAAAAAGCAGAAAGTTTTTGCTGGTAAGGATGATTAGATAGGGCATGAGGAGGTAAAGATATAGAAAAGGGTTTGCGGAAAACAGAAGTAGAGAAACCGTCAGGATTCCTAGAAACAAGAACATCCAAAAAAGGTAAAGAATTGTTGCACTCCTCTTCTAGAGTAAATTGGATACACGGATCAACAGAATTAACAATCAAAAGTAAATTAGAAATATCACAATTGGAATCCACTAGAACGAAAGTATCGTCAACATATCTGACCCAGCACGGAAAATTAAAGACCTTGAAGAGCTTCTCTTCAAAATAATGCATATAAATATCACATAAGAGAGGTGAGAGAGAATTACCCATAGCAAGACCCTCGGTTTGTTTATAGAAAGAGCCATTAAAAATGAAAGCAGTTTGTTTAATACAAACGCTTACTAAAGCTATAAACTCTTTAATCTCAATAGAAGAATAATGAAACTCGCGTAAACGCTTTTCCAAACAGTCAATCGCACCTTGGATAGGAACATTAGTAAATAAAGATTTAACATCAAGAGAAAGCATTTTACAATTAGTAGGAGAAAGAAGTTTAACTTTGTTAACGAAATCATAAGAGTTTTTAACAGTGTGGGTATTACTAGCAGTCAAAGGTGAAAGAGTATGCGAGAGGAAACGTGCAAGGTTATAAGAAGCAGTACCAATGTTAGAAACAATGGGGCGAAAGGCAAGAGAAGGTTTATGAATTTTAGGAAGGGCATAGAAACGAGCACAGTTAGCAATAGAAGGAATAACAAAACGTTTAGTTTGAGCATTTAAGATTACAGAGGACTTCACAGTGTGTTTAATTTCAGAAAGGTGACTGTTAGTAGGATCAGAATTTAATTTAGTGTATGGACCAGTGGTTAGCATGTTATTAATACTATCAACATAAGAAGATTTATCAAGTAAAACTGTCTGGCCGCCTTTATCAGCTTTAGTAATGAATAAATTAGGGTTAGAATTAAGTTCTTTCAAAGCAGTTTTTTGAGAACGAGAAAGGTTAGATTTGGCATGCATATTATTTGAAGAGATAGTATTAGCAATAAGATATCTCAAAGTATCAAGTTGGTTAGAAGAGAGTTTACTATTTTTAAAGGAGTTTTCCATAGGAGCAATAAGTTTGGAAACCGAAACGTTACAAACACGAGAAAAATTCAAACCTAAACTAAGAGCATCTCTCTGAGAATCAGTTAAAACATCCGAAGACAAATTAACAACAGTGTCCTGAACAAGAGGACTGACAGAACCGAGGGAAGACCTAACCGGAAGAAGAGCTTGGAATTTCTTATCCAAAGTAGCTCTGTGAGAAATAGAACGTTGTTCAACATAAGCAAAATTCTGTTTTTCCCAGTTAGCAAACGCATGGTAAGATTTACTCAAAAGCAAATGGAGATCATAAAGGTCAGATTCAAGAATCGAAACTTTATAATGAACATCCTGAATAAAAAGCGCGTAAAACCGCCCGCTTAGACCTATTCAGAGCCTTATCAACACGAGAAGAACCGTGAATATTGCACTTAATGTCAATGAACTTAGGAATGACATTACTGCGTTTGCATCGAACAAGAAAACCTAAATGATTCAAGAAACGAGAACGTTTCAATCGTAAACGGGAAAAACGGTTAAACAAAGATGAATCCATACAGAAAACACAAAAACAGAAAAGAAATAAGCAAGAAAAAGCACACGAAGAAGGAAGGAAGAAAAGTGAGAACAAAAGTGAGTGTTGATAGTCCAAATAAACAAAACAACGGTAAAAAAAACTCAAATTACTGGTGTTAAACGATAAAGTAAATAAAAAACTTTGTAAAAACACACATAAGAAGTTATAGGTAAGAAGATACGCACGTTTTGGTCAAAAATTGTTTTGACCTTCATCAGTCCAAGCCCTTCGTCGCAAGGAACACAGGGAACTGAAAAGCGATAAACAAGCAAGCAAGTTGCCACAAGGGGCAAAGAAAAGTCGAACAAAACCACGGAGAGGGAAAAAATTAAGGGATAAAAAGGAAAGGAAAGAAGCACAAAAAATAAAAAATAAGAGAGGGGGGGGCAAACAAAATAAAAGAATAGAGGGGGAAAGGGAACGAAAGAAAAAGAAAAAAGGGGGACAGGGGGAATAGACGAAGAAAGTAAATAGAAGTAGTAAATTTTTTTTAGTAAGAAAGTAAAAGAGTAAAAGTGAGAAAGTAAGTAAAAGAAGAAAGTATTTTTTTTTTGTGCTTCTTTCCTTTCCTTTTTATCCCTTAATTTTTTCCCTCTCCGTGGTTTTGTTCGACTTTTAGAAAGAAAATTTATTAACAACTACTATCATTTGTTTTCGAGTGACGGCTCAGATATTTTCCTTTACTATGGTAATAGTAAACCAGGATCATTGCAGTGCCGGATTAACAATATAGTAGAAGTAGCAAATGCTACGGGCCCCGCGCCTTTAACTTGAAAGTTTTCGTTTCCTACCCCCATTCCAATATCTAGCTTTTTTTAGCAAAAGATAAAAATCGTTTTTAACACTTTCCAACAAAGTTGAAAAGTGTTTATGATTTCGGTTTGTCTGTCTGTCCGCCCGTGCTCAAACTCCCGTAAATATGCATCGATTTCTACGAAGTTAATATATGTTAAAGTAAATACAAAAACTTTGTAAAAAACACACATAAGAAGTTAACGGTAAGAAGATACGCACGTTTCGGTCAAAGATTGTTTTGACCTTCATCAGTCCAAGCCCTTCGTCGCAAGGAACACAGGGAACTGAAAAGAGATAAACAAGCAAGCAAGTTGCCACAAGGGGCAAAGAAAAGTCGAACAAAACCATAAAAGTAAAAATATAAGAGAGGGGGGGGGCAAACAAAATAAAAGAATAGAGGGGGAAAGGGAACGAAGGAAAAAGAAAAAAGGGGGAGGGGTGGAGTAGACGAAGAAAGTAAATAGAAGTAGTAAATTTTTTTTTAGTAAGAAAGTAAAAGAGTAAAAGAGAGAAAGTAAGTAAAAGAAGAAAGTTTTTTTGTGCTTCTTTCCTTTCCTTTTTATCCCTTAATTTTTTCCCTCTCCGTGGTTTTGTTCGACTTTTCTTTGCCCCTTGTGGCAACTTGCTTGCTTGTTTATGTCTTTTCAGTTCCCTGTGTTCCTTGCGACGAAGGGCTTGGACTGATGAATGTCAAAACAATTTTTGACCGAAACATGCGTATCTTCTTACTTATAACTTCTTATGTGTGTTTTTTACAAAGTTTTTTATTTACTTTATTGTTTAACACCAGAAATTTGAGTGTTTTTTACCGTTGTTTTGTTTATTTGGACTATTAACACTCACTTTTCTTCCTTCCTTCTTCGTGTGCTTTTTCTTGCTTATTTCTTTTCTGTTTTTGTGTTTTCTGTATGGATTCATCTTTGTTTAACCGTTTTTCCCGTTTACGATTGAAACGTTCTCGTTTATTGAATCATTTAGGTTTTCTTCTTCGATGCAAACGCAGTAATGTCATTCCTAAGTTCATTGACATTAAGTGCAATATTCACGGTTCTTCTCGTGTTGATAAGGCTCTGAATAGGTCTAAGCGGGCGGTTTTAAGCGCTTTTATTCACGATGTTTGTTATAAAGTTTCGATTCTTGAATCTGATCTTTATGATCTCCATTTGCTTTTGAGTAAGTCTTACCCTGCGTTTGCTAACTGGGAAAAACGGAATTTTGCTTATGTTGAAAAACGTTCTATTTCTCACAGAGCTACTTTGGATAAGAAATTCCAAGCTCTTCTTCCGGTTAGGTCTTCCCTCGGTTCTGTCAGTCCTCTTGTTCAGGACACTGTTGTTAATTTGTCTTCGGATGTTTTAACTGATTCTCAGAGAGATGCTCTTAGTTTAGGTTTGAATTTTTCTCGTGTTTGTAACGTTTCGGTTTCCAAACTTATTGCTCCTATGGAAAACTCCTTTAAAAATAGTAAACTCTCTTCTAACCAACTTGATACTTTGAGATATCTTATTGCTAATACTATCTCTTCAAATAATATGCATGCCAAATCTAACCTTTCTCGTTTTCAAAAAACTACTCACAAAGAACGTAATTCTAACCCTAATTTACTCATTACTAAAGCTGATAAAGGCGGCTAGACTGTTTTACTTGATAAATATTTTTATGTTGATAGTATTAATAACGTGCTAACCACTGGTCCATACACTAAATTAAATTCTGATCCAACTAACAGTCACCTTACTGAAATTAAACGCACTGTGAAGTCCTCTGTAATCTTAAATGCTCAAACTAAACGTTTTGTTATTCCTTCTATTGCTAACTGTGCTCGTTTCAATGCCCTTCCTAAAATTCATAAACCTTCTCTTGCCTTTCGCCCCATTGTTTCTAACATTGGTACTGCTTCTTATAACCTTGCACGTTTCCTCTCGCATACTCTTTCACCTTTGACTGCTAGTAATACCCACACTGTTAAAAACTCTTATGATTTCGTTAACAAAGTTAAACTTCTTTCTCCTACTAATTGTAAAATGCTTTCTCTTGATGTTAAATCTTTATTTACTAATGTTCCTATCCAAGGTGCGATTGACTGTTTGGAAAAGCGTTTACGCGAGTTTCATTATTCTTCTATTGAGATTAAAGAGTTTATAGCTTTAGTAAGCGTTTGTATTAAACAAACTGCTTTCATTTTTAATCGCTCTTTCTATAAACAAACCGAGGGTCTTGCTATGGGTAAGTCTCTCTCACCTCTCTTATATGATATTTATATGCATTATTTTGAAGAGAAGCTCTTCAAGGTCTTTAATTTTCCGTGCTGGGTCAGATATGTTGATGATACTTTCGTTCTAGTGGATTCCAATTGTGATATTTATAATTTACTTTTGATTGTTAATTCTGTTGATCCGTGTATCCAATTTACTCTAGAAGAGGAGTGCAACAATTCTTTTTTGGATGTTCTTGTTTCTAGGAATCCTGACGGTTTCTCTACTTCTGTTTCCCGCAAACCCTTTTCTATATCTTTACCTCCTCATGCCCTATCTAATCATCCTTACCAGCAAAAACTTTCTGCTTTTTACACTTTAGTGTTTCGTGCTATCAAAATTTGCTCTGATTCTTCTTCTCTTAATGATGAGATTAGTTACTTAAAATCCTTAGCTGTTTCTCGTGGTTTAGCCCCTCTATTATTGATAAAGCTGTTTCTAAATTTAATAAGCCTATTACTTCTACTAATACTATTAATTTTCACAACGAATTAATTGTACTACCTTTCTTTTCACCTTTATGCCACAAAATTTCTAAACTTCTGAAAAATTTCGGTTTCAAAGTCATTTTTAAACCTGTTAATAAACTTAAATTTTCTTCCCTTAAAGATCCTATTCCTACTGAGAACCGTTGGGGTGTTTATTATATTCCTTGTGGATCTTGTGATTTGGGCTATATTGGTCAGACCAGAAGAGCTCTCAAAGAGCATGAGAGATATGTTTCTAAGCACGAACTTTCCAAATCTTCTATTGCCTCACATTGTTGGAATTCCAATCACCGTTTTCAGTTCTCTAAGGCTAAGATTTTGTGCACTCCTCAGTCTTTGTCCCATCTTGATTTTTTGGAAGGTTTTCCATTACCCAGCACTTAGAACGTCTTGTGAACGATGGTTCTTCCGTTCCTTTCGTTCATTCTGCTTGGAAGCTGCTGTTGTAAGGTTCTATTTACTTTCTTCGTCTACTCCCCCCCCTCCCCCTTTTTCTTTTTCTTTCGTTCCCTTTCATCCTCTATTCTTTTATTTTGTTTGACCCCCCCCTCTCTTTTTTTTATGTGTGTGTACGTGCGTCTTTGTGTTTCCTTTACGTTTTTCTTTAAATAAATAATTATATATATTAAAAAAAAAATTATATTTGTATATTGTGCTGTCCTGTTCGTGGTTTATAAAAAAAAATTTATATTTGTATATTGTGCTGTCCTGTTCGTAGTTTATATAAAAAAAAATATTATTGTGTTTTTTATGTTTTATTTGTTTTTTGTTATTTTATTTGTTCTGTTTTCTCTTTTTTGTGTATGTGTTTCTATTCGTGTGTTCCTCCCTTTTATAATTTTTTTAAAATTTTTTTATTTTTTGTGCTTCTTTCCTTTCCTTTTTATCCCTTAATTTTTTCCCTCTCCGTGGTTTTGTTCGACTTTTCTTTGCCCCTTGTGGCAACTTGCTTGCTTGTTTATCTCTTTTCAGTTCCCTGTGTTCCTTGCGACGAAGGGCTTGGACTGATGAAGGTCAAAACAATTTTTGACCGAAACGTGCGTATCTTCTTACCTATAACTTCTTATGTGTGTTTTTTACAAAGTTTTTTATTTACTTTAACATATATTTATTTCGTAGAAATCGATGCATATTTACGGGAGTTTGAGCACGGGTGGACAGACAGACAAACCGAAATCATAAACACTTTTCAACATTGTTGGAAAGTGTTAAAAACGATATTTATCTTTTGCTAAAAAAAGCTAGATATTGGAATGGGGGTAGGAAACGAAAACTTTCAAGTTAAAGGCGCGGGGCCCGTAGCATTTGCTACTTCTACTATATTGTTAATCTGGCACTGCAACGATCGTGGTTTACTATTACCATAGTAAAATCCAATATCTGAGCCGTCACTCGAAAACAAATTATAGTAGTTGTTAATAAATTTTCTTTCTTACTGTGCGATTATTTAAAAAATAGGGTGAGCGCACTAGTAATTGATACTTTGACCGATAATTTATTATAATAAAATTTTATTTCAGATCTTTTATTAAATGGTACTATTTAGTACCCATTTAGACATTTGTCTTTATTTTTATGTAATTTCTTTTGCCTCCACAGGGTTCTAGGTATCAGAAACTGAAAGTTTAAATTGAGTACTAAAAAGAAGTCTGATTCTCAATAGCTGGCTTGATTCTGAAATTAAGATCAGTTCATTATCAACCTATATACCGGGTGTATCAAAAATGACCGGTATATTTGAAAAATCAATAAAAACTAAACCGCCAACGATAGAAATAAACCGTTTATTACAATATGCTTGGGAGAACAGTAAATTTTCAGGCAGATAAACTCTCAAAATTAGTTACAATTTTCCCCAACAGATGGCGCTGCAGTCTGGAAAATCTAAACTACGATATTTACCTCATATCCACCATGCACAGCAATAATATGGCCCATATGCGCCAATTCTGTTTATTGACGAAGCCGTCCAGGTAAAAAAGAGCTTCGTCAGTAAACCAAATGCTGCTCACATGGATATCGCCGTCATCAATCCTTTGCACCATATCGTTAGCAAATGTCTCTCCTGCATTAATGGAAGCAGCGCTAAGGGGTAGCGGAGTTTGAATTTTGTATGGATAGAGGTGTAAACTCTGGCGCATGAGACGATACGTGGAAGTTGGCTTAATTTGAACCGCAGCTGTAACACGGCGAATGGAAAGCGGAGGCCGCTGTTGGATCGCCTGTTGCACAAGCTGAGCATTGCCCTCTGTGGTTGCTGTACGCGGTCGCCCTATCCTTCCAGCACGTTCATTCTTCAGGTTCCCAGTCCGTTCAAATTTTTCAAACAGATCCTTCATTGTATCGCTTTTCGGTCCTTTGGTTACATTAAACTTCCGTTGAAACCTTCGTCTTGCTGCAACAATACTGTGTTTCAACAAGAAAAATCCTCTGTTCTAAGGAATAAACTATTTTTTCACATCAAAGTTGTAATCTGTGAACAGCACACGCTTACAGCAGAAGGGTGACTAACAGAATGGCGAACTCACAGACTGAGAGAGAGATAAGAACGTGTTGTGTGTGGGGTGCCTGGGATCTTGTCCCACACCCCCAATTAAATTACAATTAAAAAATTAGCGAGCGTTAAGTGAAATTTAAAAGAGAAAATTATGAAAAATTGCATCGGCGAAGCCGAGGGAAAGAAAAAGACAAAGCTCTTAGTGGCTGCTATTAGCGATATCACTGAGTTCGGTGTTTTCGCTGTGTCTTTTTTGGTTTTCGCTTTCTTGACTGCTGTTAATGGGGTTAAGACAATTTAAGAAATAAAGTAGTTTTTCCTGTTTATTACTGCAAAGTTTAATATTATTAAGTAGAGTTTTAAGTTGGGAGAGGAGGTCACTCAGAGAGGAAACTCCTAATTCTTGCTCGATTAATTTGGTGGTTTTTGAATTTCAATTAGGGTATTGTTTAAGTTAGGTTGGGGGGAGGGGGGGTGCTGGTTACGTTTAGCGGCAGTGGCGTAAGAGTAATTAGAGGAGGTGGGGGTGGGGGTTAAAGTAGGGAACTTGGCGCAGCCTTTATAGCTGGCCGGATGATCTTTATCACAATTACTGCATTTGGGAGGGGGTTTGTTTTCCAGTGACTTGTAGGGGCAATTAAAAATTTCATGGGGTTCCGCACAGAAAACGCAACGGGGGGCATTCGGCAGAATTTCGCAAAGTGAAAGAATCCGTTGCAACGGTAACATTGAACGGCCTTTCTTGGGGGTCTGTACTTCTCAACATTAATTTAAGGATTGTTTCGAGGTTTAAAATTTCTTTACTTGTTTCGTTTTTGGGGAGATGAATTTGGAAAATTGGGAGAGGGGCTTTAACTTTTTTGCTTATTAATAGGTTGACTTTAAGTACGGTAAAACTGTTACATTGAAGGGCTTCTTTATTTAATTCAGGGTCAGTGTTAGGGGGGATGCCTTTAAGAACAATTTTGAGAGGGCGGGGGGGGTGTCCGAATTAGTGTAGAAGTGGATGTTTTTGGAATCAAGAAGGTTAGAGATTTGATTTTTACTATTAAAGTCGTGGGGGTGGATACGTAGCGTGTTCTTATTAAATCTTGAGTGGAGTTTTGCTTCTGTGTTTTCATTAATGAGGGCAGTTATTTCGTGCATATCAGAATAATTGGGGATAATTAGAGCTTTTGACTGTTTGGGCTTTTCAGCAGCTTTAAGGGGTTCTCTCTCCTGAGTGACCGAAATACTTTCCTCATTATCTATCTTTTCAAGTACCTGGAAGGGGTTTTCAGTTAAGTAATTAGCTATTTCACCGTTCTTATCCATGTTCCTCACATTTTGTATTCTCGCATTTTGGCGGGCTGAATAAAGGGCCGTGTATCGAGGGGGGAAGGTTAGGTAGAAAGAGACAAAAGTGCCTCACCTGAGAGTCCTGCTTCATTAGGCCTATCGCCATGTGATTCCAGTTCCTGGGTTTCTATAGTCGCTTCGTCAGTTTGCATTTTATCATCAGCCGCACCCGGCAATTCTTCGCTGTTTTCTTGAGCGTTTGCAGGTGTGCAGTCCGTCGTTTCTGTTGTATCGGTTGCAGGGAGTGAAGGTTTTTACTTCGTTCAAGTTCGTCTAGGTGGATGACTAGGTTTTCTTTCAAGTTTCTGGTTTTTCCGTATTCCACATAACTTAGATCATCCAGTCTTCAGGGTGTTCCGTAGTTTCTCGATATTGTAGCCAGGCGTCGTAAACAAATCGCAGGTGTCGTTGGAGTTTAGCGGGATAGTCCACCGGCCCGCCTATACCCGTTACCAGCCCTGATAAGGGCTTTTTGCGGCTGGCCGACGGAGCTCCGTGTCGTACGTCTTGACCCTTCTGAGTCCCGAGCACGTGTATATGAAATATGATCATATCCCACTCACAATGGCCCGGAAGCGAAATCAAAACTAACAGGTCATGTGATCATCGGAACCCATCTGAATGGCATCCCAAGTCAAAATTCTTGCTAGTATTTCTTTGCTAGACTAGCATTAGATGCTAGTTCCAAGCTGGCAAATAAAGCATAAACTACCATAAATACTTGCTAGTTCTAGCAGAATTACCAGCAAGTCATACCGTGTTTTCGACACTTTTTTTGCTTGTCCAGAATACATAATCCAGCTTGTGTTGCTAGAATATTTTGCTGGTCTAGCAGCAAGAAAGATCACCACTTGCTTGAACTTAATGCTATTCTAGCAGTAATTCACCACCAACAGATGCTTTTTTTTATTGCTAGACTAGCATTAAATGCTGGATCCCAGCTAGGAAAAAAAGCATTAACTACCATAAATACTTGCTAGTTCTAACAGAATTACTAGCAAACCATGCCGTGTTTTCGACACCTATTTTTTTGTTTTTCCAGCATAAATAATCCAGCTTGTATTGCTAGAATATTTTGCTGGTCTAGCAGCAATCAAGATCACTACTTGCTTGAAAACTTTATGCTATTCTAGCAGTAAATCACAACCAACAGATGCTTTTCTTTATTGCTAGACTAGCATTAAAGGCAGGATCCGAGCTATGTGCACTTTTATTATACTTAATACGAATATATTGATTATCGATTTTTGTGTACACCCATACAAGAATCAATATATTCATTTTAAATATACTATTTTTTAACATGTTGATTGAAATGTAGGAATCACCATTATCGTATGCGTTAAGTAAAGTGTATACATTATTTGATTGTTTTGTGCAAATTACTTCGTTTTGTTACAGTTTTTATTTATATTCAAGACGCTGATCTGATATACAATGATCACAGAATATTATGACTATCTATAACTATTAATCTAAGATAAATTTGCCAAAAGCGTAGCGATTCCCTAACACTGTTTAAGCCATTGGTATTAAAACTTTTAAAATCTAAAGAAACTTCAATATTTTTACTCTTAAAAATGTTTTTTTTAGGGGTGGGAGGGAAAAAAAAACCACCGGTTACTCTAATACAGTGACCAGGTTCATTCCAGAGCATAGAATCTATGCATACGAATGTAACGTATTGTTAGGTGAGTGTACAGAATAAATAATCAAAGAAAATTAACATACAAATGGTTAAAACATAAATATTTCTTCTGCGAAAGTATTCTTGTAATACAAAACAAAAGTAAATTACTGAAGCAATACTACTGACAAAAGAAAATACTAGCTATAAAATTATACGACAGATAAGCGTCTTAAATATAAATAAACAAAATCAGAATGAAATAATTTAAAACAATCAAATAATATTAAAAGTGCACTTACGCCCATGATCTGTAATCGTGTATTTTTAATTATTCTTCTATCATTTTGTGTGATAGATTTATTTTTTTCCAATTTCAAAGCAGCGAACGCCACACCACGAGCTTTTTGCACGTGTTTGCAGTAATGGCGTCATCACTTGAACCGAACCACGTTGTGAACCCGACGCCTCCAAGGATAGGCTCTGAGTATGCGCAGAAATCCGGTTCCGGTTCAGAGCGTTGGAGAAAAATGAGAACTTCTCAGATTACTCGTTTTTTTTGTATATATTCTTGCGCGCGGTGTATCAATACGCAGTAACAAATAGTTCGTAAGTTTAAAGTATGGTACTAATTTATTCTTATAACTACTTTAAGGAAATATTACCGAACACCACATACGCTTATTAAATAATTTACCAGTGTGCAAGTGACGTAAAAAGGGGATTATATTTATATTTATCTACATGCTTATTTTTCAGTTCGAACTGTTATTTATATTTAGGCACGCCGTTTAGGAGTTTATGATGCAAATATATTTTTTAAACTATGAGTACATCAAAGTACTCATATTTTCAATTGCAAGATAAATATCAAATTGTAAGCTAAGGGCCCCATTTCAGGGGGGCAGTAGCCCCCCTCAGCTCCCTCTGGTTACGCCCCTGCTGTGCAACAAAGTATTAATTAACCTGCAGTAAAATGCTACCTCCCACTCTAAAAATAAGTAAAGGTAATACACTAATAGTGTAATAAGTAATACACTAATAGTGGTATTTGATCCCATGAAATATTTACAAATGAAAAATCCCCCAATAGTAAATCTGCATAACTATCTATATCAGGCACAGAAAACATAGAATCTTTATCGCCATCTGGTAAAAGAGATGTTAATGGAACATTTACATTTTTAGATGAAATTAAAATGTTACTTTTGAATCTGAGTTTTTTTTCACTTTCTAGCAACTGTAAATAGCTAATGTAATAATTTGAGCCTGACATTTGCCGGTACATCCCAAAACGCATTTCTAAGGCATCAGTTTGGAATTTGCTTAATAAAATGTATTTCATTTTATATTTATAAATCAAGTAATAGATCATTTTAATAAATGCATCAGTAGTAGTAATTAACGACAGGAAGGTCTGAGATGACAAACTATTAGAAACTGATACAGATTGCCTCTAATTTTTTAACCATAATGACAAACTTTTTAGGTATTCTACTTGTTCGGAATTTTCATCACTAATAGCTGCTCTATATTTATCATTAAAGCGTGTGCTTTCAAAATTGCTTTTGCAGTTGACTATTTTCCACCAGTTTGTAAATATGCTTATAAAATCACATGTTTCACCTGAATTTTGAAAGTGTTCTGGATGATCCTTCGATATACATTTAAGCGCAACAATGTTTTTCTCATTCAAAATTTGAAGAGCTAATTTAACCTTTTGTTTTTGGATACTAGATGGATGCAAAACTTTAGCTGAAAGTAAATGACCATATTTTAGGGTAGAAGATTTTTCAATGTCATACATGGATTCTAAATCTTTATAATTAGCCCTTTTTAAAACAGTATGGTCAGTAAAAATCAGGAAATATTATGAGCTTCTTATTGAACCAATTATTGTGAATAGATTTCAACATATGGACCGTATCAAAAAGAAAGAAGAGAAGCCTTGCTCCATTAAAAGGATGAGTAATATAAGGCTGTAAAGTTTTATTTGGTGCCATTAACTCAAATGCACATCTATTAACCGCATTATTATCTGATATCAATGAAATAACCTGAAAACCAATATCTTCCAATGCCTTTAAAACCTGCGAAATCATATTATTTAAATCTACAGCTGTCAATTTATTAACTGGGACAATACTCACAACATCTTTATAAGATGAAAAAACAGAAGTTATCATGAAAACCTGAGCAGTTTTAGCAGCAATAGAAGGATTATTCTCAGAACTTCCATAAATAGAACCACCCTTAAAATTGAACATAGGTTGAACATATATTTCGTCCAACAAAATATTTATAGTAAGTTCATGATTTTCAAGAAACTGTTTTTTTCTTTCTAAATAACCAATGCTACCTTCTAAGTTTAGTTTCGATAAAGAATAACTACTCATAAGATTGCGCAGAACATGAATGCTAGGCAAAAATAAATAGCCACATTTTAGTAAAGCATTATATGCTGATGATGACGGTACATATAATGTACAAGCTAAAATTAATGTATGATTACTATAACGTCTATTATTTTTGTCATTTTACTCAACTCTAACTGTTGAATAATGAAAGCAAAAAAAAAAAAAAAAACATCAGAACTATCAGAATTACTAACAGATTTTAAAAGATGAATTACAGATTCTAAAACAGTAGTTTGTGATGGGCTTGTAAGAAATTTATCAACAGCTTCAATTAAAGCTTCTAGTATATGAACATTATTAATTACAGAAAACTTAGAAAAAGTAATATTATTCAATTTTTGATTATTGATATACACCCCAAAATTTAACTCATTATTTATAACAATACAACCTAAAATAACTGTACATACATTAGGAGCTTCATAAAAGCAAATTTTTATATTTAAATTATCTTCTATACAAAACAATTTATGTTTTAATTTTGGAATTAAATTTTGCAGATGATCTTTTACATCTTGCATACATTTTAACTGATTACGTTCAACATATTTTTTTTTTTGCTCAAGATTTTCTTGAATAGCCTGCAAAAATTGTTCTTCTTCAACATCAGCTATTCGATGTGTTTTGGGTTTATTTGTACTTAAATAGGCTGGCGCATTTGGTAAAATACACGGTACAGCATTTTCAGCAAGTTTCGGGATTTTCCTCTCATATTCCTTAAATTCACCTTTATACACGACACGATCTTTCCTTATAATTTGGGATTCGTCAAAATGTTTTATACAAATTACAGGATGCTTTAATTTGCTTAAATCATTTGGAATTCTTCTCAACCATTCTGCCCTTAATTTATCAGATTTAGGTAAGGAAAATGTATTGACCGACTCCTGCTTATCGTAATTTGATTTGCATCCATACACACTGCAGTGACGACCCATTTTAAACGAAACGATTTGTTTACTGCCAACTGCCAGTTACTGCAAAAAAGTTAATAAACGATAATGTATTTCTACATAGTCATTAAAATCCTCCAAAATAGTGGAATTTTTAAACATAAATTAAAATGTGCTCACTAAATCAATACGTATATAAACAATAACAAAAATCTAAGTGCAGCTTACCTGGTTTTTGAGAAGTTATCCTTAGAACAATTATTCCTATTAATCACAGAAAATCCATACTTACACTAAGCATAATTCGTTATATAAGTATATAACACATCACCGCACACAGATATTTGCAATATTCCGTAAAATGCAAGCGAAATATTTAAACAATGTGAATAAAACGTGCACATAGCGTGCACATATGAAACGTGCAAGCACAAATCAGCACAATTGAACTGACTGATTCGAAAAAGTTCGGTTCCGATGATCACGTGACTTTCGCGCTTCCAGGCCATCGTGAGTGGGCTATGATATGATGATGTCACAGACTGCGTTCTCTTCTATAGCTTTGAAATCGCCTGCAGCGCCATCTGTTGTTGAAAATTGTAACTAATTTCGAAAGTTTGTCTGCCTAAAAATTTACTGTTGTCCCAAGCATATTGCAACAAACGGTTTATTTCTATCGCTGCCCGTTTAGTTTTTATTGATTTTCCAAATATACCGGTCATTTTTGAAACACCCGGTAAATTGAATTGTATTACACAATAGTAGATAAAGTAAATATGTTGAGATTTTTTAATAAATAAATTTATGTATTTAAGATGGAGTGTCAATTATTGGGTAAGAAAAATAGATTTCACCAGTAATTGACACTTAAGTTAGTTATTGGTATTTTAGCTAAGTTCGTGATAACTGCATGCAATTTCTAGAAAATGCAGAAATCACTATTCAGAAGGTTATCTTTTAATATACAGGGTATCCCAAAAAAGTGGCAACAAGCTTTAGTTCTTTATCTAATATAAATTTTATCAAATGGTGCTATCTAGTAACAATTTAGGCATTTATCTTCACTTTTTTACACCATTGTTTTTTTATTGCCAAGGTTTCTAGGTATCAGAATTCGGGATTATTTTTAATACTAAGCCTCCAAAAAACTGCTCAAATTTCAAAAAATCTAAAACGACAAATGAACATTAAGGAAATCGAAGAAATTTTAAAAAATTAAATAGCTATTTAATACATTTACACCGAACGCCTTACAGTGATTTTAGGCGTAAATTTTAAAATCAGATATTTATTCTTTTAGTCGTTATTGATCATCATGTTACTAATTTCCATTCTATTCTCTAAAGCTGTTTTTCAGGGATACGAGAACAAACATTTACACGATTTTTACACAATCTCAAAATTTTTGAAATATTAGAAACAATTTTGGCATCCATTGTTCACACATTAACTTGGCCCATAACATTATTTTTCAAATTTCATTCTATTCCATTACAATTATTCAGGAATCAAACTATCATTTTTCTCTATTTTCGCAAAATTTCAAAATCTATTAAACAATTGAAATACTTTGACACCTATAGTTTAAGTGACCGCTTATGCTAAATTATATTTCATTCCCTTCAAAGGTTTATATTTGATAGACAAACAAATATTTTCACATTTGAAGTTTGTCAAAAACTAATCCAAAATTTCAAAATTCGACGGCTAGAGTTTAAGTTGCATGTTCACCTATTATGTCACCAAATTTCATTTCGCTCGCTTTAGTCGTTCTTACATGATGAGTGAAAAAAATTTGTGCATTTTGAAATTTTGAAAAAAAAAATTCTCAAAATCTAATAAAACATTTTTAAAAATCCGTTGCCTATAGTTTAAGTTGAGTGACCACATACCATGCCACTAATTTTCATTTCATTCTCTTTAGTCGTTATTAGATGATGCGCGAACAAATACTTACGCTGTTTGAAACGATTTTCGCAAAATCTAAAAATCTAATCAATTTTTTTGACAACATTTTTAAAGTTGACGCCTATATTTTAAGTTGAATGACCTCTTATTATATCACCAAATTTCATTTCAGTCACTATAGCAGATATTACGTGATGTGCGAACAAATATTTACACTGTTTGAAACAATTTTTTGCAAAATTTCAAAATCTAATCAAATTTGTTTTAAAATTCGACGTTATAGTTTAGGTAGCTTGTTCAACTATCATGGCACCAACTTTTAATTCATTCGCCTTAGTCATTTTTACTAGATGCGCGAATATAATATGCAGTTTGAAACAATTTTCACAAAATCTCATAATCTGATCAAAATGTTTTAAAAATTCAACTACTATAGTTTAAGTTGAATGACTTTATTTCATTTCACCAAATTTCATTTCATTTTCTTAAGTCATTTTTGAGTCATTGCATTAAAAATTAAATTAGCATGTTTTTCTACTCATTTCTTAGGTGTCAATTACTGGAGCAGGAAGTGTCAAACACAGGAGCCAAAATTTTGCTCTTGGCGTCAATTATTGGTGTCGCCACCATGACAACATATAAAATAGAAAAAAAATAGAAATTTCCAATATTCTGTAATAAATTATACCTTACATAAATTTTCAAAGTTCATTTAAGTTTTGAAAACAAAAATTTAGTTTCTAGATAGTTTTAGTAAAAAGCAATTACTAGTTAATGCTTATTATTACTCTTACAGTGTGTCAATTGCAGGTGCCCTTACCCTATTTACATTTTAAATAACCTTAATCATTTTAATGTATATTAATTTTGTACTATTTCTTTATAGAGGTGCTTGGATAAAGATCCACAGAAAAGGTATACATGTGCACAGCTTTTAAAACATCCTTTCTTTGATAATTTTAAAATGCCAGACGTAGATGCCACGGAAGATAGCCAAAAATATAAAAGAGAAAAATCAAAGGTAATTTTTAAGTTCATACAAAAATTCATTTCAGTTGAGAAAACCTATTCTTATAAAACATGTTTGGAAATATCTTTTTAAAAAATCTTCTGGCACTTTGATAATCGATTTAGCCTTATGGAAGCAGAAAATAAATTAGTACTTTTATTAGAAAATTTACTTGCGAAACAAGAAAAATAAATTATGCCAAAAACATCGAATACAGAACGCTTTCTAACAACAGTCTTTATATATATATATATGTAGGGTTCTATCGAGCCACGTGAAAAACTGCCATCCTACAGATTATTAGATCCACTCATTGGAGAGGTAAGGCTGTTAGGTCTTATACCTTACATAACAAACCTTACGTCTTGGGGATTTTGGGTTCATGAAAGTCTCAAAGAAAGAGGAAGCAGTTTTTAACAAACTTACACTTGTTTATTATTTACAGGATTAATTTACATTGAAAGATGGAAATAGAAGTGGGTCGGATATCTGCAAGATAATTTAATTATTTAGTTTCTGGTTAAATATGTGAGGTTAAAATTATTTAAGGGAAAAAGATATTAACTTACATTTTATTTTATACTAGCTGAAGTAGCCGTCGTTGACGGGTTAGTACTGAATGCAAATTTCCAAAAAGCAAGAACTTTCGTCAGCATTGTAGGAGTACACATAATGGATGTAATATGTTGCCAAAGTAAAGAAAGCGAAGTTTTAATTTTTATCTATTATTAAAATATTACAGGTTAGAGAGTAACTAAGTAATATACTAGTTTCATTCCTTTAGTCGTAATTATGTGATGCGCGAACGAATATTTAAGCATATTGAAATAATTTTCGCAAAATCTCAAAATCTAATCAATATTTTCGAAAAATTGGAAGCCTAAAATTTAAGTTGAGTGACAACCTATCATGTCACCAAATTTCTTTTCATTCCCTGCAGTCTTTTTTGCGTGATGCTGGAACAAAATTTCAGAATTTTAAAACGATTTTCACAAAATCTCAAAATGTAATCAAAATATTTTAAAAATGTAACGCCTATAAATTAAGATTAGCAACTGCCTATCACATCACCAAATTTCGTATCATTCGTATTAGTCGTTATTACGTGATGCTTGAAGAAATATAAACGTATTTTGAGAGAATTTTTACAAAATCTCAAAATCTAATTAAAATGTTTTCAAAAATTGGACACCTATAGTTTATATTGAGCAACCATCTATCATGTGACCAAATTTCATATCATTCGCTTTAGGCGTTATTACGTAATGCGCGAACAAAGATTCACTCAGTTTTAAACGATTTTCGCTAAATCTGGAAATCTGATCGATTTTTTTTTAATTAGATGCTTATAGTTTAAGGTGAGTGACCACCTATCATTTCCCAAATATCATTTTTTCACCTTTACAGTTACTACGTGATGTGCGAACACAAATTTAAGCAGTTTGAAACGATTTTCGCAAAATCTTAAAATCTAATCGAGATATTTTAAAAATTCGATGCCTATGTTTTAAGTTGAGTGACCACCTGTCATGACACCAAATTTCATATCATTCACTTCAGTCGTTTTTACGTGATGCTTGAACACAAATTTACGCAGTTTGAAAGGATTTTCGCAAAATCTCAAAATCCAATGAAGATTTTTTTTTAATTTGAGGCCTATGTTTTAAGTTGAGTGAGCACCTATCATGACACCAAATTTCATTTCAATCGCTTCAGTCGTTTTTACGTGATGCTTGAACAAAAAAAGCGTCACGGACAGAATGACAGAGCGACAGAAAGACAAACTTTTTTTTTGAGGGTCGCACCGGATTCCCAGGTGCTTGAAACGGATAGAAATCGCAAACTTTTTGAATTCCAAGAAAGGGTACAGATAAAAGTGTAATTTTATTTATATAGATGAGTGGCCGCAACGGCTAAAGCCTCTCAAAGGAAAGCGTAAATTTTTGCCTCATTCGTCTGCCAGCCGGAAACCCTCTGCGTTTTCTGGCTAACTGAGCAGTAGTTTTTTGTATGTAGACTTGCAGCAACAGCGGGACCCGCGGTGATATCTATTGCTTTTCGGACCCACTTGTACAAGGGGTGATCAAATGAAAAGGTACGAAACGACACGGTGGGTACAAATGTAGACTTTATTCAAAATATACACCATAGGCCTGAGCACAACGATCCCACTGATGAACAAGCCGCAGGATTCCTTGTTCCCAGAATTCCTGTGGCCGTGACGAGACCCAGTCCGTCACAGCGTCCTTGAGTAGGTCGTCCGAGTTGAAGCGCTCCCCTTTCAGGTGTTTCTTCAGTGGACCAAACACATGGAAATCGCAGGGCGACATGTCTGGACTGTAGGGCGGATGATGAAGCCGTTCTCACTTTAACGTGGCCAGTTCCTTGGCCGAAACGTACATTCCATTTTCTCATTGATTTGTGGGACACACAGTCTTCCCAGTATACGGTTATCATCCTGCGATGAATAGTGGCTGGTTTTCACCTTCCAACTGTCAGAACACCTTCCGCTGTCAGAAATCGGATAACGCCTCGCTGCTCCTAAATCGTCGAATTTTGCAATGTGGACGCCATCCTGTCCTCACACGCACTGCCGCGTCAATTGGACGTAGGAGGGTGTTTTTTATGAGAGTTTCTGCCCTCTCCTGCAGGCCCCCCGCATGCCCCTTTCCGCGCCGAAGACTCCAATCGCATCCCTAGATGTCTCGCTACGTTCTCTCAAGGCGGCATAGGCAAATATGTAAACGGTTTAAGTTGTTACGACGTTTTGTACCTTTTCATTTGATCACCCCTTGTACATATTTGTTTCTTAGAGATTGAAAATTTTATTATTATTATTGGACAATAGGACAATATCCTACAGAATTCGGCTTTTCTATCTTTAGCTGGACCACCAGCTGTACTTAACAATCAAGCATTTAACAAGTATAATGACTAATGGTTAAAAATATCTAGAATATGCAAAACAATGAAAATATACAGTTATCACACTTTTATATTAAAATAGTTAAATTTTGAAATTTTATATAAAATAAAATAAAAAACTATAAATGATATTTGAATGAGTGAGGTTAATTATGCTTGAAAATATTTCATTATGTTGGAGGATACAGTGGTAGTATTTGGCCCTTCGTGCTGACCTATCTTTTCTACTTCTTATCTATGTTTTGGGTTAATTTTTGTTATTCTATAAGGTACTAAGAACTTAGTTCTTAACTTTAGATCTGTACCGAGTTGTGTCTGTTGTATCGCAATCATGTCACCTTTCTTATATTCGGGAGCTTTCTTCCTCTTCTTATTGTAAGTCTTTCGATTCCCTTCTCGAATCTTTTATATATTTTTCTTAGCGTCTTTTCTGATTGCTTCTCTTTGATCTTGTGGTTCGTCTGTTGATTTTTGCAGTAGTAGATCTCTAATTTTTATGTCTTCTTTGTTGCGCATCTTGGTTCCAATTATTTCAAATGGTGACCATTTTGTACTTCTGCACACAGTACTATTGAGGACTCTTTATAATTTGTCGACATATTTGAACCCTTTAGTTGCATCATCTAGGGATAGTTTAGTCAGCACAGGTAAAAAAATGCATGAATTCTCTCAACTTGCCCATTTCCGAGTGGCACTCCTGTAGCGATTTGTATATGTTGGATTCCTTCGTCATCACAGTAATTACTGAATTCTTCTGATGTAAAAGCGGATCCTCTATCTGTTATGATTCTTAATGGGTTACCGAAAGTTTTCTGTTGCAATTTTAGTTTTTCTAGAGCACATTCAGTGGATACTGTTTTTAAGGGATATAACCAAGTGAATTTAATGAATGTATCCCCAACAGTTAAAATATGCTGGTACTTTTTGTTAGTAGATGGTAGTGGAGCTATGAAGTCTACATGGTATGAGCTGAGTGGGATGTCTTCTTGGGGATAGGGTTAAGAAATCCTTCCTTTTTACCGGATTTCTTATTTGATAAGATGCAAGGTACGCAGTAAATTATTACGTTTTTTAGTACGTTTGTTAGATTTGGTATATGAAATTCTTACTTAATTATGTCTTCAGTTTTAGCGACTGAAAAATGACCTTTATCTCAGGCTAATTTGACCAGCTCCATTGCATTTCTTTGGGAGCCACAATTAATTCCCGACCATTCAAATACTTATAAAGGATGCCGTTTCGTTCGAAAAATTCTTCCGATTCTCCGCTTTCTAAGAGACATCGATGTTTGAATTCGAGGGTTGTTTTTTTTCAACCTCCGATCGCACAGTATGATGGCCAGGAATGCAGCAGGTGATTGGTGTGTGTAGTAGGCGACTGCGCATCTTCCCCAATCAAACGCTCTGTTACTGGCGATTCCAAAAGGTCATTTCCCGTTGAGTTGCAGTCACATAAACATGGCTGTCGCTATTGATTCTCCCGCCAAGTGTGAATTGCGAGCTGTTATTCGTTTCTTGCAGGCAGAAGGGAACAGCGCAGCGGAAATTCATCGAAGAATAAGTCGATTGTATGGAGACACCTTTATGAGTGATGGCGTTGTTCGTGAATGGTGTCGAAAATTTAAAGATGGCCGAACTGATGTTCATGATGAAGGGGATCAAGGACGCAAGTCTGTCGTTACAGACGACATTGTTCAGCAAGCTGACCAAGCGGTTAGGGAAACTCGAAGGTTCGCCATAAGTGAATTATCAATGAAATATCTGGGAGTTTCAAGATCTGCCCTGTACTCTATCGTTACTGAACAGTTGCGCTATAGAAAAGTTTGCGCTCGCTGGGTCCCAACGATGTTGACTGACAACCACAAAACTCGCCGAATGGATGCAGCTTTGAAGTTTCTTGACCGTTACAATACTGATGGAGAAGATTTTTTGAAATCCATTGTGACAGATGATGAGACATGGATTATGTATGACATGCCCGAAACGAAACGACAATCACAACAATGGATCCATTCAAATGCTCCAACGAGGCCCACATAATTCAAACGAACCTTCAACAGCCGTAAGATTACGGCAACTGTTTTTTGGGACCTAAAAGGTGTGTTGCTTGTGGAGTTTATGCAGCCTGGAACAACAATTAATGTGGATTCATATTGGGAAACTTTGCGACGCTTACGGAGAGCTATTCAAAACAAACGAAGAGGCATGCTGACTTCTGGAATTGTTCTGATCCACGACAATGCCCGTACCCACAGTGCTCGTGTAACCCAACGACTCCTTCAGCAATTTCAATGGGACATTTTCGAACACCCACCGTACAGTCCCGACCTAACACCGAGTGATTTTCATCTTTTCCCTGAACTGAAGCAGGGGCTTGGAGAGCAGCACTTCCAAACTGACATGGAGCTCAAAGAAACTGTCACAACTCACCCAATCATTCATTTTATGAAGATGGTATTGCAAAGCTTGTTCACAGATATGACAAATGCCTTAATCGTCAAGGTGATTATGTAGAGAAATAAGCTGCATTGTACCTTCCTTTTGGTAATAAAATCTTTTTTGGATATTCACCCGTCTTTTCTTTACAGCCCATCGGAGGTTGAAAAAAAAACAACCCTCGTATATTCATCGTCATCCTGGGATTTCTTTAACTTCGCCGTTATAGTGTCATTGCCAGTTATCATCACGGGATATCTGCTTAAAGCATCCACGTGTTGCATACGATTACCTTTCCTATGCTCTATTTCGTAATCAAACTCTTCTAACTGCAAAGCCCATCGAGCAGTTCGTGTAACTAAATCCTTTTTGTTCATAGTTTTCTGAAACGCGGAACAATCTGTGACAATTTTGGAATGATGACCCATAAGATACACTTGAAATTTCTTTAAAGCGGTTATGATGGCCAAAACTTCCAATTCGTAAGTGTCATACATTTCTTCAGCGGGACTAGTTTTCTTAGACATGCAGTACTGTCAATACTGGATGCAACTTCCCATCTTCAGTTTCCTGTAATAAAACTGCTCCATAACCAAATTGGCTTGCGTCTGTATGTCATTCTGTTCTTCGTCTATGTTTAAAAATTCTCCAGACATGTCCTTCACACATTGTTTCCTTCAAATTTTCAAATGCTTCCCTTTTTGCTTGTCCAAACACAAATCTATTTTCCTTTCTTGTCAAGTCACTGAATTGCTTGGCAATCTCGGAATAACCTTTGATGTATTTCCTGAAATATCCGGTTAATCCCAAAAGGCTTTGAACAGCTATAACAGTTTTGGGCTCAGGAAAGTTTCTTACAGGTAATGTCTTCGCGTGAGATGGCCTGATAGTCCCATTTTCGACTATATATCCCAGAAATTCGACTCTTCCTCAAAAACTGACATTTCTCAAACTTTATTTCTAATCCGTATTTCCGCGTAGTTTCAAATACAATTTTGAGCTTCTCTAACCTTTCTATTTCACCTTTGGCTGGAATAAGAAGACGAGCAATGTATCTAATACAATTCTTTTTCGAGCGAGATCCCTAAAGATTCTTGTTACAAAACGCTGGAAGACTCCTGGACTTGTACTAAGTCCAAAGGATATATTGTTAAATTCAAATTGTCTGTCAGGAACAATAAACGACGTATACTTTCGACACTCTTCTTCTATTTCGATATGGAAAAATCCGTTTCGAAGATCCAGCGTAGTATAAACTTTGGCTTCCTGAAATGCATCTAAAACATCTTCAATTAGAGGTAACGGAAATCTATCTTTTACCAGCTTTTGATTCAACTTTCTATGATCAACGCACATTCTTAAGCTTTCATCCTTTTTTTCCCACTAGAACTACGGGACTTGCGTATTCTGATGAACTACGACGTATTATTCCCTCCTTTAACCATTCGTCGATCTGAATATTGACTTCCTGTTTCTCGGGAAAGGATGGACGACGTGGTGATTGACAAATTGGAATTTCATCTTTCAAAATGATTCTCATAGTAACTGTCAGGCATGGCGCTGCGAACGCCTAGTTTTACCCCTCTACGACGCATTTTTTTAAATTCTGCTCAGAAGAGAATAAGAGAAGAGACGGTGAAAGTCGGACCATACGGGTGCCGATGTTACGTAATACGTTAAATACGATCATACACTACGAAGAATATTGATACGTTAAATAAGTAATCTACTTTATGTTTTTCCAACGAAAATCTTGTAAATATTATCTAAATTAGTTTGTCTGTGCAAATAAATTATATTAGTATTTTAAAAGGAGTGTTAAATCAAGCCACCTACAACACCATTTCACGACTTGGATAAAGAACCCCGCATCACAGCAACATCTGTGCTAGCTGTCTTCTCAGGCTTGCATTAACCAAGCTTTGTTTTCATATTTGACAAATTCTTCGTAAAATTAACAGATGTTTTTTCCAAAATATCTGAACCGATCACAGCTTCGAAATTCAGCTCGGCTGTTGGCAAGACATGCCATGTCAATGAGTAATCTTCTTCATCTATTTTAGAATCTTGCTGAAAAAATCTTATCGTCGTAACTTCAGCTTCCCCAATTCCGGTAAGCAATATTTTATTCTTCGCGCATCAATTATTCTTCTGCTCGTATTTTCTCGTAGTAAAAAGACTGTACTAAAAGTATCGATGAGTGCATTCACCCGTTTATTTCCAAACATTTTTTCTTTTGGTGTGCAGACCTCTTTGTCCTAGAACGGCGCATGTTTTTTTCCGACACATTCATGATCTTGTAGGCCTAAAGTTTGCTTCTTCTGCAGGATCTTTTAAATTTTCACGCTTTGAATCGTTCGCTTGTGCATGCTTGGGTGTCTTATAGCTTGAGTATTTGCCTCTTTCTAAGCTTCAATTTTGATGATTCCCATGTTTGTACGCAGCTTCATGGATTCTAATCTGGTTTCCGGAGTTCTTCCAATGTGATTCGTAGCTTTCATTATATTGTTGCAGAACACACTGCTTGTTACCTATGTTCGTCGTTCTAAAGTCCAGTTGGTGTAGAAAGTCCTAGAAAACAGTCCACTTGTTAGGATGGAACACAAACTTTATTGTTTCTAGAACTTCGTCGAACAATCAGCTAGACAAAATTTACAGGCACTACCGGCCAGTAGCTCGTTTACAACAGTCCACTCAGTACCGAAGCTTTCACAAATGCTGTAATTCACATACAAAGTAAAACACTTCCACAGGCAAAATTCAATGGAAATATACAAGGGATATCGTACACAATCCCTTAAGACACAACAATGAAGAATTTACACACAGTACTTAAAAATCAGCTTCGAAAAGAAAGCGGAAACACCGCTTCTATAGTGTCAATACAAAGAGTAACACAGCAAATTCACTCCACGAGAGCTCAAGGAACACTGACTGAACTCACAAGCAAACCTCCCCGAAGCTCACTCACCAACTGGAACGAGTTTAACAAAATCACATGTGCGTAGTAAAAGAAACCTACTGTGTGAAAATTAGCTGCTATCTACTTATAGAATTTGAGAAATTAAAGGTTAAAAATTAGTTAAAATCGCGCCAATTGTAACCCTTTGGCTAGTATTTGGTGACAGAGCTAATTGGTGGAAAAGTTAAAACGCTCACTGGAGTACGTACTCGAAGTATTTATAAATCAGTGTTTGCTATACCGTGTTATAATTCAACGTACTGGATTTTTAAGTAGCTTAATCTTGTTTTCTATTAGTTAAACTGAAGTTCTCTAACCTTTTTGTTTTGATTCTGAATGTCACAGCAAAAAATAATTTCCTTTTATTTGTGTTAACACACTGCAAGTTGCAAATTCAGTTTACGCATAAGAGAGGCATTTATATTAATTTTTAAAATTCTATTCTTTTTATCCACGTGATGATACTATGGAGCAAACAATAAATATATTTAATGTTGTTTTTATGCTTTACGAGGAATTTTCTTTGAAAAATATGACATTGTCACCATACACAGACGAAGAAATAAGTCAGAAAAATCAAATTGTTGAAAGTTTGCAAAATTATCAGAAAGTAAATTCAACAAATTTAGTAGCAAATGAACAATACTTAATACTCGATACCCCTGAAGATCCTCTATTTTCTAGTTTAGAGAACGAAAGCAGCGAATTTAAACCCGGATAGGTTATCATGCAAAATAAGCAATTTATTTCTTGGAAAGATAAGGAGGCTGCAGTAAAATACTGGCGGGATACAAAAGTGGCAAAATCCGGCAGTTTGCAGAGTGCTCAAAATTATTTTAAATTTTTTACAAATAAAAGACAATTAATCTGTGGGAAAATCAAGTTCAAAAGAATGGCGATAATTAATATAAACTAATCAAATTAAAAAATATACGTTTCAACAGTTCCAAAGCTCAAGAAAATTACAGAAAAATGCACATGATTGTGATTTACAAACTTGGGCTTCAGAAAAGGTATTGGAATTGGACTGAAATTCGGCGCATCTAAAGGATGGTTGTACAGATTTTCAAAAAAATGTATGAGATTGGGCGTAGGAAAATTACAAAATTTGTTTTGCAGAAAAACTCTCGGCCAAAGGAAATCAGAAAAATCAGCGCAGGCGTTCACAAATGAAGTAAATGTTTTTATAAAAGATTCGTTGTTAAAAGACCATCAAATTTTTAATGCTGATCAGTCAGGTTTTAATTTAGAAATTCATTCCAGAAGAACTCTGGACCATAGAGGATCTGAGCAAGTTGAAAGTGAGATTCAGTCACAAAATGCAATGACACATTCCAACACAATAATGCCGATATATGTAAAAGCGGTAGATTGTTATCGCCATTACTTATAGCACATCCCGAAAAAACTGAGAAATTCGGTATAAATGTCAAGAATAAAATGTTTCAATCAAGTAACATTTATATCATGGCTTCTAAGGGCGATATTCAAATGAACGCGCGCGATCGAGTTAGAATCGAACTTTTTTCAGTCCCCAGTTCCCAGTTCAGTCCCCAGAATGCTTGCCATGAACAAACCTATCGCGCTGTCACGTGGTCAAAACACGATAGGTTTGTTTCAGTTGAATAAGAAACATTGATATATTTCAAAGTTTCCCCTGTTCGACGCGGAAAACGTTCGAATTGTGTTTCACTTGAATCGCGCCCTTGATCTGGAAAGATGGGGAAAAAAGAATTCGCCGAATGGTTTTCTGAAGTGTATTTAAAAGAAACACCTGACGAAACACTTCTTGACTCATGGGGAACGCATAATAATTCAGAATTAACAGAAGCAATTACTCCTCCAGATGTAACTGTGAGTATACTTTATATGCCACCAAATACTACCCCTTTTACCCAACCTTTAGATAGATACTGTTTCCACGTTCGAAAAAATTACGTGCGACAGTTTTCTGACATTGTGTTAATGAAACAATTTCAAATAAATTTATTTAAGCGTGATGACATTTTTAAATTGCAAGCTGTAATACATAACCAATTAAGTTCGCCCCGTTATAGAAATATGTGGAAATATTCATGGTATGCTTGTTCCTACACTCATTTGCATCCAGGACATTTTGACAATCCAGTACAGTTTGCTTCTCGTACAAAAGGGCCAGCAACTTGCGCGTCACCTAATTGCAGTTCTACTGATCCATTTGCTGTTTGTAGTTGGTGCAAAGCCACAAATTTGTTTTGTACATTTTTTCATCATCCCTCATTTATGTTATGCATATATACCTTAAAAAACAACAATTCATATGACAATTTTTCCAAAACGTCACAATTCTACTTGTTTAAAAAAATAATTTATGTCACATTTTATTCTTCCGATTTTTACTTTTTATAACCATGTATTTATAATATATTCCATTCATGGCCGAATCAAACGGGGGGGGGGGATTATAGGGTGAACTTCCTCCCCCCCGCCAAAAAAAATTACCGCACAATTTTTTAAATTATTTTTAATACGATAAATTATATTGGGAGAGCGTTGTGAAGTCGCACAAATAATCCAGGTAAACGTCACTTTGCGAAAATATTATAAGAGATACAAATGTAGAAGAGCAAAACTTTTATTTAATGTCTTAGAAACGATTACATGATGGTGGTGACTGGGAGACCATTAGGTATGATGGTCAATAAGGATCTGATTAATTGGAAGTCAATTCAATCGAAGAATTATTAGGAGGTTGGCGAGAAAGTTAAGCGAGGAATATACAAAGAACGCCCAAACAAGAGCCAATAATGCATTCATTATTAAAGACGCCGAAAAACCGCAGAATATTCCTAGTCAACAGTCCATTGTTTATCTCAACTCTTATTTCGCTAAAAAGCTAAGTTTCATCTAAAAAGCTACGTTTAACCTCTTATGCATGCATAGAATTTATGTTTAAAAAATATTTTTATCCAACTCCCTCCACCCCCCTTCCCCAAAACGGAACTATTTATGAGCTTGATTTTTTTCCCCACAATATGTAATGCGGAATATCCATTGAATTATTGTCGTAAATGGATCCTGACAGTGCTAATTTAAAATACTTATTAAATAACCATCTTTTTGTGAAAATATTTATAAAAGAAAATATAAAGCGCCAAGTGGCGATAAAGGCTCTATTCTGTCAGCTCATACTCATTTTTTATTAATTAATTTTAGCTTTAATTTGAGGAGATAGCAGCTAATTTTTACACATTAGGTTTCTTTTAGTGTGTACTTATGACTGGATAAATTCGTTACATTTGGTGAGTGAGCTTCGGAGAGGTTTCCTTGTCAGTAAAAACGGCTTTCTGATAACATACTTTTTAAAATTCTGCATTGGTATTCAAGATTTCTGGCCACCTCCGTACCTGAATTCCCATTTATTTATATTTTATATCTATAAAATTGGTCAATACAGTCAACTATCGACTGAGTGAGCTTTGGGGAGGTTTCCTTGTTAGTTGGGGCGATTTAAATTACTATTGAAGATTTACTTTTGGTAGCGATAAATTATATTGGGAGAGCGTTGTGAAGTCGCACAAATAATCCAGGTAAACGTCACTTTGCGAAACAATTATAAGAGATACAATTGTAGAAGAGCAAAACTTTTATTTAATGTTAGAAACGATTACATGATGGTGGTGACTGGGAGACCATTAGGTATGATGGTCAATAAGGATCTGATTAATTGGAAGTCAATTCAATCGAAGAATGATTAGCAGGTTGGCGAGAAAGTTAAGCGAGGAATATACAAAGAACGCCCAAACAAGAGCCAATAATGCATTCATTATTAAAGACGCCGAAAAACCGCACAATATTCCTAGTCAACAGAAAGAATGGCAAGACATAACAATGCGCTGGGCACCGAATTATTGAAGCTAAAAGCTAGCCAAACTACAGTAAACCCGTAGTTCAGCAGTATTTTAACTGATGTGAGGCCATGTCCATACTTGGTAATGTAAGGAATAAAGTGATGTACGCGTATAGAAAGGCGTTAAGCATAGATCCATATTAATTAAGCGTAAATGTTTTGCATGAGAAAAAGATGTTTCTTAACATCTAGGAAAGCTAAAGAAATATAACGGACTTATTATTGACATAGAGAAAAGTGTGAAAAAAAATTAAGCATTAAATTCGGATAGTTAAGCAGTTAACTGAAACTGAACACGTGGGAAAAGGCGTAATACCTATTTTGAAAGCCGGTGAAGAAAAAAAAAAGAATTTAAAGTTAATATGCTCGATTTAAAATTTCTTAAATTTAAGAAAGTAAAAATAAATGAAAATTATTATTCAATATGTGATCTTCATCACAAACCCTCACCTCCAAAGGAGAGAAAGGGGTTGAACCCCTAAATGTATGCCTAAATTTTTTAATATTTAACATATAGATTAAATCAGACGACGTCTATAAACCCCCCCCCCCCATAAAGGAAGTATGGGTACGCTACTAATTTTAGCTGACGTAAAACTAATATTGAGAAAAACAGGTGTATCTTGAAATCCAACTTTTACAAATCCTATTCCATGTGCATTTTAAATGTTGATTTAAAGGTCTATCTGCACCATATCAAACTAGAAATATATAAAAAAACTGTTGCTCTTAGCTCTCTCTTTTTTATTCTCTGAAAACGAAAGATGGTGAAATCAAAACTTTAAAGTGTGTACGGTTGTTGGAAACGGAAGTTCGTTATAAGTTAATTAGTTTAAGGGTTATTTTTAGTAAAATATTACATTTTAAAAGTTAACATTTATTTACTCAGAGATGTATAAAAAATATTTTGAACTTACTGGACCTTTGGGCGATTTTCGTTAAAGACGCGCGGATTCTTTTAAATAAATAAAATTCAAAATCAAAGCTAGTTTAATCAAGTTTCTGAAGTTAGTGTCTATCAGCTGAAAAAAGGTGGACCCTTTGTTCCACCCGAAACATGCGTATTTATCTATTTTTATTTATGTGCACTTTTAACACAGTTTCTAATTATATTTTGTTCTTAACACTAGCTTTTTTGAATGTTTTTAAATATTGCAGTATTTGTCATATTTTCGAGCATGGTTTGAGGAAAATTAATTAATTTTTTACAATTATTGATCAACTAATTTATAATTGATGTTTTAGAATTAAAACTTTAATAATAAAATTTTCGAATTTCTCTTCTAATACAATATTCCTTTCTAATGCAATAATCGGCTGTCTAACCCATTGTTTACAAAATGCACATAAGTACTTTGACTAGCAGCTGAATACCTTTTATTAAGTATGATTATTATTGATGCACAGGATGCTAGCGATTCCACAGTGGTTTCCGAAACAGTCGGTGGAAACAGTCGACTGCGCAGAACATTTTGTTTGTTTATTGACTACTGTTAACAACTTTACGAAAGTTTCCGAGGTCATCAGGAGATCGTTTATACTCGGGGCACACCTAACCTGATAATGGAGGGAATGCTGCAGACCGTATGATTCCGCCGCTTTCAAATAGTTCTTTCCGTTTGCCCTGCTTTTTACAGAACTAAGACATTTATCAACTATTAAGTGCTAAAATAAAGTGTATGTTATAAAATAATTGCATATTTGTCTTATTTGAATTCAATAATTAAAAGGATTACGAAATTAAGTCAGAAATTAGAAGTAACGCCTTCCCAGACGCTTGACCAATGATAGACCTCTTTCGTGCTGGCGGGAATCAGAAATGCAGATTCGCCTTGCGATTGGGTTGCTTTGTGATATTGACAGCCAAATAATTGGAAAGAGAAACGAGTGTCGGAGTGATACATTCGGAAAGTAGTGAAAAGGCTCCTCTAGCCTTCTCCTCTGTTATCAGGTAAGGTTTGCCCCGAGTATAGTTAATCACAGGGAACCCTTAACGCTCCTCCTCAAGACTCCACTCTTACTTCTATGTTGACCACAAGGCGGGGCAGAGTAAACGACAGGCAAAATTTTCACGTCGGGGGGATAATCTAGATCCAGAATTGTCTATCCCGCTCTTCCTAGAAGTAAATGGTAAATAAATCTAATGTTGAGAAAGTCAGTACATATCTACATGTTTTCATGATCGAAATAACTTCAAATATTTTTATGCGCATTTATATTAGTAAAATTACATAATTTATTAATTCTCAATTTTTTAATTGTTCTTCCTTGTTCATCTCCGCCTGATGCATGCAAGATAGTAATTTTTTTAAAATATTACTTAATTTATTAAAATTAAAAATTTATTTCAAAAAAATAGTACTTAGCATATGAATCGACAAGTTTCGTAGAAGAGGGCTAGGGCTCAGAATTTCCATAGCCTAGGGGCCCTTACACTGAAAAAAAATGCCTCTGACATCTAGGAAATAATTGGGGGAACTAGAAATTCTAGCACTGTGTACTCCCTATAAATTCTAAATGAAAGAACAAGACAGTTCTCGTTAGATATTCCGCCCAGACAGCACATAAGCTTAAATCAAGCTTGACATTTATTTGACGTATTAATACGATCTTGACAGTTCAATTCATTTTAAGCTTGCAGCAAGCTTGGAGATTACAAAAAAAAATGAGTCAGCAAATATTTTCCCGCCGAATTTAAGTCATTTGAACTGTCAAGCTTGAATACAACTTGATTACTGCTTGATTTGGAAAGCCACATTCACATAACAAATAATTTATCATCAGTCATAAATGTACTTGACAATAGAATTAAAAAAAAAATTCTATATTTCCAAATATTAAAATTCTTCAAAATAAAATACAAATATACTACAAAATTGATTTCAAAATCAGTCGTTTGTCTCGATTTTGGCCAATATTGCCCAACATGAATGCTGCGATATTGAAAGTTTTAAAACGTGTGCTGCTTTTAAATTTATATTATGGTTATTTCCCTATTAGTAGAGTCTATAAATCACACATAACATAGTTTTAATTTTGATTCATCCCATGAGAAATAAAAGAAGCAGATCGGCATCGGCCAATAATGATCAATCTCGTCAAAAAACGGCGTGACAGCCATAACAGTCACTTCAAACTTTAGTCATTTCACCTCGAGTTAGATTGGCATGGTGGTTGGGACGCTGGCTTCTCACACCTTAGGTCTGGAGATCGATCCCAGTCGCGGATGCTAGACGGGAATAGATTAAAATAACTTGAGGTTTCAGCGTAGAGGGGAAAATACATGGAAAAATAAAATATGTGGGGCGAGTTCGCCGACCGGCGCCCCATGTATTTAGGAATTTTTTTTTAAGTTTGAATTAAGCTTGCTATTTCAAGCTTGCTATGTCAAGCTTAATGCAAGTTTGGCAAGGGTAAACTTGAACCCTTGATTAAAGCTTGCATTAAGCTTACACGCTTGAAATTTTCAAGCTTAATTCAAGTTTATTGACTTGATAAATCAAGCTTACTGCAAGTTTGATGCAAATTTGCTGTGCTGTCTGGGCGAACGAGGTTCCCAGAATTTTCTAGTTCCCTGAACTAGAAAGAATATATTCTGGATTAGAATTTCTAGCGTTTGAAAATAATTCAAGATCTCATAACTGGAAATTCTTGTTTTAAGAACTAGAATTTCCAGTCCCCTTCTACTGAGAGACAGATATGAGGATTTCAATTTATAGATACCCTGATTGGAATATTTAGTTTCCTAAAACAGAGCACTGGATAATTTATGGACACCTCTTTTAAAATTTCTGGTTAGATAACCTAGAATTTCCATTTCCTTTCCACTGGGAGACAGATCTGAGAATTATAATTTATTTCATTAAAATATTTAGTTTTATAACTAGAAATTGCCAGTTCTCTGCCACTGAAAGAAAAATCTAAAAACCAAGGCCCGAAGGCAATTTTTGTTTGACCTCAAATTAAATTACAAAATACTGCCATCAAAAATGGAAAATTGACATATTTCTGGATATTACTACTCCGCATAATCTAAACAGGGATTTATATATAGATAACATCTGTATTAAAAAAAATCAGTTCACTAAGGTTTGTAGGTCGTATCCTTTCAGATAGCGTTTTACTTTCCTTATACTAGAACTTTATACCCATTTTCATTATTGCCTTTTACTGTGAATGGGTTGGTTGGCTTTGGACAGGTCAGATGCATTGAAGGCCTGCAACATATATATATAGTATATATATATATATATATATATTCATTAAATTATTACGAAGGGGACATACTTGCACTGAGTAATGTCTTAAGAAATGCCTATTATAATGAAATAACTTAAACTTTGTAAAATAACATTCATAAAAGGTACATATAAAATTGTGTGTACATTTCCGCTAAAAAATTTTTAGGGTTCTTCAGCAGAAGTCCTCACTCAGCGTTGCAGAACAGTAGTGACCCATTAGCATTATGTAAGCATTAGCACCCATTTAGCATTATGTAAGTAGGATCAAAAAATCGGTGATTTAAAAAATGGGTCGCTGGAGGAGGTGGTCGCTCATAGAAGATCCACTGTAATATTTTTTCACTAAACAGATTCATGCAAGATATTTTCAAGTTTAGGCATTTACATAATTAATCACACAGCACTACTGTACTGTATCTTGTTTATTTTACTTTGAATAATTTGAATTTTCTGCTTATGAAAATTTTAATTTTGAAATATACACCAGAGGTGGCTTTACTGTCCATCATGAAATTGCAGCCTGTCTCTGACATACCCTTTGCAAATAATAAACAGGTCCTGCCCAATGACGTAAAGACTTTTTAATTTTATGCTTTTTACAGATCGTGTACGTTAAGCAAGAAAAAAACCCGTACATACAAAAACAAGCTTACAAGTGTAATTTTTAATAGCTACAAAATAATTTATAACTTTTATTCCAATCGGTTTTCTTCACAATAAAGTAGGGTTCAAACCAATGAATCAACACATAGGCAGAGCTTAAATAAACGTGCACGGAGCCAAGGGCAGACATTTGTCGGGACGCCTACAGCTGCGGGGGGAAAAAAATGTCCCACTTGCTCTTTATTTCGCCGTCGTTCGTCATCCAGGAAAGTTATATATACCATTCGTTTGCAAATAACGCATACTTTAATTTGCTATTAATTTAATTTGCATAAAGAGCCGTCTTCATATTTAATTCTGCATCAACTTCGTTTTTCTAAATGGCAATACTGTATTTTATCTTCATTAAGCGAAAGAAAACCTTCAAATTACGCTAAATATTAATTTTCATTAATTTTCTACGATAATTTTCGAAGATATGGCGAATTATTTTTTGCGCATTTTTAAGGGACTTTCTGCAAACTGAAAAGCGCTATTTCTAGGTTCCGAACTTTTCACCTTTCATTCATTTCGCTCGCGAGAGTTAAAAGAAATAAATATTATTTTCAACGAAAATATTGTTACTACTCTTAAAGTTTTTTGTACTGAGAATATCAAGGGTAGAAAGTAGAATGTTTAGTCAGAGGTCCAAACGACCCGTGAGATCATAACTTCCTTGGTTCGTGCACAGGTTTTAAACGGAAAATGCAAAACGACTGCTCACGATTTTGAAAATCTTTCTAATTTTGTAATTGTTATTCCTTGATGGTTCTCTTAGACAGGTGAAATGTTGGCAGGAGTGAGAGGCTGTTCTCTGCTCTTCTGACTGCAAGCATGAATGTTACCCAGCTGTCAGGTTAGGCGCGTTTCTACTCTTGAAGAATGGTTTCATGATGGAAAATTTATTTGTTTGAATTTCATGTAAAAAACGCAATTACTTTTTTGCCGACCCAATATTATCACTGTGTTTGTTATTTCACTTTCTTCATTTAATATTATCGTCTGCAATGTGCAATATTCATATAAGACTTTTGGGGGTATTTTAATTTATTGTCAGATGAAAATTTAGACAGAAAAACGTGATTTTGAATGCTTTTTGAATGTTTGATAAAATATGGGGAAGTCCAAAGACCTCATGCTTCCTAATAAATATTAAAAAGGTCAAATTCATGCCTAGAATGTTGAGGATGTTAGTTTTTCAGAAATAGGATGTTGTATTAGAAGACCTATACATCTACTGCATCTAATTCTATACCTGGAAAATATTTTATTTGAGGGATATGTTAGCGGACGCAACAATAGACGCTTTACAGAATCACCAACAAACTGCAAAAACCTCTAATTTATTTGCTTCAAAATTTGATATTTTTTAATACCGCTATCTTTTACTGTGTTTTTGCACAAAAGAAATATAATTTACTTTTATTTTAAGCAATTTTCAAAAAATTGTCATTTAATAAATTTATATATGGTCCCTTAACTCATGAAAATAACACATTTTATTTAATATAAATTAAACTACTGAACGTAAAAATTTGAAATTTTGCACAACCATGTAATATTACTTTTTGCATCTATTTCCATCGAAATTTGGATAGGTCGCTATTCATAATTTTTTTGAAAATTAATTTAATAATTCATAATTCATATTAATATTTTATTAAAAAATCATAATAATAGTGAATTATGTTTGGGTCGTTTAGTTCTAATAGTACGAATAAAAATCAGCTTCTTATAATCAATATTATATGATATATGATTTAAAGTATGAAAAAATATTTTAACATATGGGGAGGGGGATTTTGGGTGCTCATAACTCACCCATTTTCAGTTCAAATCTATTGAAAATGGGTATCCGGGGTTAAAAGGAGCTAAATTTTTGAAATATGAAGTGAAATCTAGGGGTTTCTGCTGGAAAAAAAAAGTTGGTGTGAATTTTAATATGTAGATGGCCCCTTATGCAATTTTAATGCATAGAAAATTAAAGTGTACGTCAATCGAAAACGATTGGTATCTGTAACTTTGCTGTGCGACGATCGACGGCCGAAAAAAGTACAAGTGGGACTTTTTTTTTCCGCAGCTGTACATACCTATTCATATAACACCTCCCCAAAAAGTATTTGAGTGTAAGCCAAATTTTATTATAAGTTTTATTTATAAAACTGCATATTGCAATATATAATAATAGCTACTTATATTAGAGTTGTGTTATTTAGAAAACTTATTAGTTATTCATGTATGAAAAGTAAAAAATTTGGCTTACACTCAAGTACCTTTTTGAGAGGGTATATATACAATGCATATAACATACAGTTTTAATTCAAAGGTATTGCAATTTAACTCCCCTACACCCTTTGCTTACACACATATGCTTTATTCTGCAATATATATATTTAATTTTAAAAGTCACAAGTTGCAATTAGGCTCAGAGTAAAGAGTACATTTTGAAAGAGCTTTAACGATAACTAATTGGTCAATGAGTTGAGGTTAACTATTTCTGAACACTCCTTAGAAACCTCTTAGCTCCCCCTAAAAATAATAAATTTTCTTTTGCAAGAATGGAAAATAGGGAATAAAGGAAGAGTAGCTTAACTTTCCTAAAAATCACCATTTCCTTATATTGATGATTGGGTCAATATATGTCAGCAGCAAAATTAATAAAAATTGTATTAAAATAAACACAAAATGGTTCACTTTTCAACAAGATGACCATTTTGGGTGGTACAGAAAGTTCTAATTGCTAAATAGTTCAAGCATCCATAAGAGTAGAAAGCCTCGAACTGCAGCCTTACTTAAGTTCCAGGCTTTCTACTCTTGTACATGATTTAACTTATTTGCAACTATGGAAGGTAAAGCCTGGGATTAAAAAAAAACATATTTTCGATTATGCTTATATGAATTTAAAAAAAATTAAAAATTGTACATACCTTTTCACAAAATGAAATTTTCAACCTTTTTCTTCACATAATAAATAAATACATATATAAGAGCTCTAAATAAGATTTTGATGTTGGCAGCCAAATACTAAAAATCTGTGAGCTTTTATAAATTGCCAACAAAAACTATTTAGCTCACACCAAATAACCAAATGTTAAAATTTCATATTAACGGTAAATTACAATTTACCGATAATATGAAATGTCAAATGTATCATGTCAAATTTCAGTTTTTCATTCACCTCAAAAATTTTGAATAAATAATGCAATGAGAAGTTCATTTTTTTTTAACCTTCACTTTCCTTGAAAATATTCAGCAATTTCATGTGTAATCTTAAAATACATGAGATAGTAATAAACACTCAAGTAATAGAGTTTCAAATAATGCTAGCTGAACTAGTGATTAGAACTATTGATCATCACGAGTGATTAAGCAAAAGAATTTGCCATGGTACCTGCGACTTATTTCAAGCTTTAATACATACACAAACTTAAATTTAAACAGTAGCAGACACAAATAAAATTAATCTAAGACTATAAATTTACAGTTTTATTTCTTTCCCACATTGAATTTTCAATCATACAAAATTTATATTCTCTCCCATATACTATTTTCCCACCAAAGTCTTATTGCTCTTTGAGGGTTGAAGCTAATCTATACCTCATGCTTTCATTCTAAAATAACTTTTTTTAGTATCTTTTCATTAATAAATCCCAAATATGGTGTTCATTGCAGACCACAATCCCGATGTGCTAGATCTAGTTCAGCCTTGGAAGAAAAATTGGTGTAGAAAGCTATCACAGTTTCCACTGTCAGTCATGACTCTGCACTTCTTGCATGTAAACGTGCCCAAAGCACAACAAAGCTCCATGGTTGCTGGAGATACCGGTTCATATCAAAAAGCGCTGAAATAAATATGAGGAATAACCATAACAAATTCTTACAACATTCTCACTTTAGATTTTTTTTAATGAATACAAAAAATACCAACAAAAACATTATTACTTCCCTAATTTGGTTAAATTTGTGCTTCATAACCTGAATTAACAGATTCAATTAGCGTGAAACTAAAATTAGCACTGTTTATAATTAGCTGCTAATTTTCTACTAGTGCAAATCGAACTTTCGATTTATATTGTATTTCAGCTTTTCTAACAACCGTTTGGGCTGAAACATTCTAATCCAACCTCATTGGTAAGTGGTCTCAATCCGTCCGCATCAATTTTTGATAGGTCAAACCACTTTTTGTGTAAAATCGTCAAGAATTTTGAAGCTGAGCACGACTCGGCCGTGGGTCTGATCTAGGACTCCGTGGTCTTAGAGAACAATGAGAGTAGAACATTTTGCTGGTAAGTGTCACCCAAAGCATCCGTGACTCAACTCGCTTCGATTATTTGGAGTTTTATAGGGTTACCACACTAGCTTAAAATCCGAGCTACTTTCTGTCCGAACAACTTTTAGACCGATTTTCTCTTATGGAGAAGATATTTGTGATCAAAATTTTAATGATGCAATTAATTTGTGGTGGAAGAGTTCAACAGATTCTGGACGTCCTAGGCGGCAAGATTGTTGACTGTAATGTTTTCATTTTTTTAATATAAATTATTTTGGTATTCCTAAATGTTTACACTTTTCTCTGAAGTTTTCAATTCATATATATTAGTTGTTGAAACTAAGGATATGTATGTAAATGTAAGTATTGAGCATGATTTAATAATTTTTGGTACAGTAATTACCTAATTTTACAATATTAACACATGGCTACCATTTATCATTGCTCTGGATAGCCATTTGCTACCATTTGAAAATTTTAATTTTGACTTATAGTTAGGAGCCTCTCCAACATTTTTTTTCTGGATACGTCCCTTTTGATTTATTACTTTTATTGCGGTGTTTTTGTAGGGAAACTCTTAAGTGATCATAATGGAAACAGACTGTAATATTAGGTATCACTAGATAAACAATGGCCATTTTATTTGTAAACCTGAAGTTATAGCATGCATTGACGAATAATGCATCTTCAAAGCGAATTTTATGTTATTTATTTGTTTTAAAAACTGTAAAATTAATTTTATTAAGAATAATCCTAAATTAGCAAAAAAAAAAAGACAAGAATAAAGTGGTTTGAATTTTGAAATAATCATGTAAATACTAAATAATGTTTGTAATAGATATGATACCAGGGTTTACATTTACTCAGATTTTTGAGTTTCTCATCCAAATTTTGTTGATTGTGATGCAAAAAATATGCACATAATTTGTTTGGTATATGCAAAAACACATATTTCTCCAGATGATGGGCCTCCGCCACGAATTTTTATGACTTCAATGCAATCCCTGGATACATTGTACAGTAAGGGGTAAAAAAATTGCTGTGAAATAATCTAGAGCTTTTAGAAAGACGTTTTACATTACTTGGAAAAGCATCTACCATTTGAAAGCGATGATTATTTTACGAGGGGGAGTAGGAAAATAAGTTTCCCCCGTCGACTGTGGTCAGAGTGTATGAAATTCAAAAACTAGAATGAGACATTAAAGATAAGACATAACTTTATTTTTCCACATAAGCACCAAGTACATTGAGACATTTGTCATACCGCTTGATAAGCTTCACAAAGCCCTTCAGGTAAAACACGTGGCTTTGCATACGGAAGAAGCGTTTAACGGCTTGTTTGACTTCAGCATTGCTTCCAAAGTGCTTTCTGCCGAGATTCTTCTTCAAAGCCGGGAACAGATCGAAGTCACTTGGTGCGAGATCAAGCCTGTATGGCAGATGGTGTAGGCACTCCCAACCAAGAGTTTCAATACGGTTTTGCGTTGCCGAGTGTGGCGTCCCCTCGCATTGTCATCCAACATCAGAACACCAGATCCAAAAAGGGCAGGCCGCTTTTCCGGATTCGTCTCTGTCAATTTCGACAGGGTGTCACAGTAGCGCGTAGCATTGATGGTTCCAACCTCCAAAAAGTCCAGCAACAAAACTCCTTGGGTGTCCCAGAAAACTGTGAGGAGCACTTTACCTGCAGAGGGAGTTGTTTTGAATTTCTTTCGGATGTTTCTGACGGATGTTTCCACTCCATAGATGCGGCCTTCTTTTTGGGCGTGAAATGGTGGACCCACATTTCATCAACGTCACAATCCGAAACAGAAAGTCACTGTCATCTTCATGGTAACGCACGAGATGCTCCAGGCTGACCGCCATGCATTATTCCATGTTTGTTGGGGTCAGTTGTCGGGGTACCCGTCGTGCTGATCGAAAAATGTCATGGTTGATCTTGTGAGCTCGCTCATGCCCAATTCTAAGTTCTTCCGCTAGTCCATTGATGGTGATATGCCGTTTTGCGGGAGTAATTCAGTTACCGGGTGTCGCCTATTTTTGGCGACTTTTTTTTCTCGCCAACACCCGCTACTTGGCGCTTTTTTTTGCCGCCAAATTTTTCACGTGTGAAACACCATTTTAGAATACGATAAAATAATACAACATGTTGAGCACCGTCAGGAAATACAAATTACTTTAACACATTAAAATTCCACAGATATTCCACTTAAAAAAAACAATAAAACAAAATACACCATCCATACTTAACACTAAAAATTGTCAGCAAATTCAGTAACAGGCAATTCAAAATGAGCAAACAGTAAACCACTTTTAACTAAAAAAATTTCAGAATATTAAGCAATCTAGTTCTACAGCTATGTAAAGTATGCAACCAGTGGACCGTTTTTAACTAAAAAAACCTCAGTGGATTCAGCAACCTAGTTGTACAGCTATGTAAACTCGGCAACCAGTGGTTCGTTTTTAACTAAAAAAACCTCAGTGGATTCACCAACCTAGTTGTACAGCTATGTAAACTAGGCAACCAGTAAACCGTTTTTAACTAAAAGAACAACAGTGAATTAAGCAACCTAGTCATACAGCTAATGTAAACTGGGCAAACACAGGCCCGTTTTCAACTCAAAACAACATCGGTGGATTAAATAACCTACTTATACACATTTACAATTCACATTGAAAACCTTAAGCAATTGCAAAAATTCTTTAAAAAAAACACTTACCTTTATCTAAAGAAACTCCTGAAAAATATCCAAAACGCACAACAGCTATTAACATAACACGAAAACGCTTTCTTTTACTAACTAACCACAAAACCAACATATACTAACCACACACCAAACAACAATAACACAAAACAAGAACTGATTCACCGATTTCAAATTTCCTCGTTTTAAAACCTCGGTTTACCGATTACAGTTAAATTGCCTTAACCAATCACAAAATCCCTTTACCAAACATCCTGGTATCGTTTAATGAACCCACCGAGCGTTTTTTCATCAAACTACAGCATCATCCAACACCTCAACTCAATCTACACAGGTTACAACAGACATCTGACTCTAAGGCTAAAGTAAACAAACTTTCGACCAAACTCCAAGCTTGGCGATACATCGGCGCTTGGCGAGGACACCCGGTAACTGAATTTCCACCCGTTTTCCTTTAATCATGATATCCACCTTCCTGACTGGTTCACTGAATTTTCATCTGTAGTGGCCGTGCGCGTCCGTCCTGGTCTTACAAGGAGGAGGCCTGGCCTCGGGGAAACGGATTTCAATGATCTTTGACACAGTGGTAGTATATCATGAGAATATACGACGTGTAAAATACTAAGACGCAATACTCAAAAACAGTCGAGAAAAATTAATATTAATTTTGGAGCCACTTCAACAAAACTTTAAATATAAATTACGTGCTGATCAGCTGGAGCACCGAGGTGTAATGGTTAGAGTGGTGGTCTTCTACTCAGGGATCCGTGGTTCGAATCTCGTGCTACGCCAGCGTTTTTCTTTTTTTTTTTTTCCCCGCTCACTCTGTTTTTAAATACAACAATACTGTTAAATAATTCATTTTCAGTCAAGTAAATAATTTATTTATTTTTTTATTCATTTATTATTTATTTATTTATTTTTAGTACCTACTTCTTGATTTTTTATAATTAATAATTAAATTTTATTTCTACTTGCAAAATCTTTACCTTGGAATCAGAATTTTACACATTCAAAATAATTCACTTTTAACACTCGCAAAACTCAATGTTTATTTAAGGTACATTTCTTTTTGTGACAATCGTAAGACAGACTTATTTTCTAATTTTCACCCGTTCGTGATACCACAGCAACAGCATTATTTCTTTTAGTCGTCTGTCATCTGTTGATAGGTTGTCAAATTTAAAATATCACATGTTTAAATTTCGAATAAACATATTTAAGCAGTGAGACTTGTTTTGAAGAATTATATTACAGTTATAAATATGCCACCAGGCCAAGCAAGCTCTTATTGTCATGATGAAAAAACTACTGATAGTTCCACATACAGTGATGTTTTGAAGCAGTGACTAAAAAATGGAGTGGCGTATTACAAAAGTTCACTTCTCAAAAAACAAATTAATTGCAACGCCTGTTTCTGATACACTACCTGAAGGAGCTATGATGATAGACACAGAATTGCACAATAATACATTGGATGTGTTGAATGAAAAGAAGTTTGTAACTAATGAGAATTGATCCATCCTCAAGAAGAGTGCATAGCAGAAAGTTTCGAATCAGTTAAAAGATAACTCATCTGATGACTATGTAACAGATGGGGAGAAAAAAAGAAATTCTATTAGTCATAACTATGTTATTGATTATAATTATTCTATTCAAATAGTCATAACTATAATCAATTGCAAAAATAGACTTCTAATAGTAGAAATAAAATTAAAAAGTATATTTAAATAAGTAGTATGAAAATTCAATAAGTAGTATAAATAAATAAATGAATAAATGAAACAGTAAATAAATATTTACTGGACTGAAAGAATTAATTACCAGTATTGATGCATTTAAAAGCAGAGTGAGCGGGGGGGGGGGGAAACGCTAACGCAGCACGGGATTCAATCCTGCGACCCAGGCCCGTAGCTACGGGTGGGCCTACGAGGGCCGGGCCCACCCTGCTTCTGGGCTATACAAGCGGCCGTATCATGGTCTCTATCTGAATCGGAACATAAATTGAATACCGCTTTGGTTGTTCAAAATCAGGTTTGTCTCGAAATACATTACGATAACTTCCTCAGGTTTATTTAGGCAGTTTTTTGAATATACACTTAGAAAGGACAACAAACTAGCTGATATTATAACCAGAATGCCAAAGAATGCTACATACAAATCTCAGAATGCAAAATGAAATTATTTCTTGGCTAAAATGGATCAAGAAGAAATTGCGAGGAGAGTTCCGGGAGCAGATGTTCCATTCTTCACTATGAAAGTGGTTGGAACGAAGTATATAAATGGGACTGAAAATGTATCTATCGTCATTCGTGCAGTAAAAGAAGGAATTCCATTTGAACATTTAGTTAGCATTGCTACTACAGTTTATCTAGATGCAGATGCGATCTGTGCAACAATTCTGGATCAGCTTAATAAACTGAGACTGGATCCAAAGAACATCATCTCTCAATGCTACGATGGTGTTGCCGTCATGGCTGGAGCATACGGTGGCGTGCAGGCTAAACTCGCAACTCAAGAAAGAAATTCCTTACATTCATTGCTACAACCATAAATTGCACTTAGTGGTTATAAGTACTATTTCAGGGTACAAAGATTTGTGTAGTTTCCTCGATATCTCCTCTGGACTCTATAAATTCACTAGAAAGCATCACGTTGCAAATATGTATAAGGGGCAAGCACTGCCTCAACGATAGTCTGGGCATTACCGCTGTACAGTGGCGATACTAAATAATTACTCAGAACTTATCAAGGTTTTTCAGAAGTGTGCTGACTCACTCTAATGATATTTCAGTGGAAGCAACTGGGCTGCTTTCCCAAATTAAAACTACCCGGTTTGTATTTCTTGGAACTCTTTAGCATTCCCTTCTATCCTTGTTATATCCAGCCAATAATGCACTGCAGTCTAAAGCTATGGACCTGCTAAAAGCGAGTGAAATTGTTGCCAGAGTTGTAGAAGAAATTAAAAAGCATCGAAATGTTGAACATTTTAACACCTTATACAAATCGGCTATGGCAATGTTATCTTCTTGCACGCTGAAGAGATTCCGGCTCCAAAACGTAGATGTGAGGTTCCAATCCATTTCACAGATTTCATCAAGACTGAGTCTGTAGGAAGACGCCCGTGTTCCCAGGAATCGAAGGAAATGTTGAAACAAGAACTACTAAGAATGCACCATGATGCCTTTGACTAAACAATATCAGAGCTGAATTTAGGCTTCATCCCAGAGAAGATACAATTGTTAGAGAGTATGAAATCTCTCACGTCCATGACCAGCAATTCGTTCGACATGTAGCACCTCAGGTGTCTGGCAAATTTACGCTATATTCATTAGGATGGCGCAACTGCTGAAATATCAACGGCAGCAACTTTCTTGCAAAAGAAAATATCAGAGTCGAAACTCTCAGCCACATTGCATGAAATGACAGCATTTATGTTCAATTACAGAGATGCATTTCCTTCTATTTATTGCCTTCTTGATTCTGCCTTGTCAATAGGAGCATCTACAGCAACCTGTGAGGCGTCACTTAGCACTCTTTCAAGAATCTTAACGCTATTCCGTTCATCCATGCTGCACGAGAGGAAAGCTAATCCAATTCTTCTTGCATTTGAACATAAACTCATGAACAGCATTCCAGTGGAGCTTGTTTTAAAGCGGTTCCATGGTGCAAAGAAACGACGTCTACAGCTTTACTGAGACGTCGATTGAGTGTACTGAAGAAAAAACTATCAAAAATGCTAGGAAAAAATCAATAAATAAACTTTGTTATTACTCACAGGACCTTTAAAAAAGGTATACGCGTTTCGAAAGCAGCAAAAGAGTGCTTTCTTCATTAGTACCTAAATGTGTACACTCTCCAAAAAAAGTATTCGAGCAAGAGAGAAATTTCCTATTTTATATTTGCGAAAAATAATTGAGTTTTTCAAAAACACACAACTTGACAGGGATTTGGAAAGTCATATATATACATAGCCTAATTCATATTCTATGCTAAATAATTTTTAATATACGAAACACACGTAGGAAATTTATCGCTTGCTCGAATACTTTTTTTGGAGGGTGTACCATCCAACAAACAGCAAAGCACGAAAATGCAATATAGGTATATATATATATATATATATATATATATATATATGTAGGAGGCGACGTCGAAATAAGACTGGAAGCACTCCTACGGTTCTCAATCACGTTTATTGCTCGGCTAAATATAACAGAAGAACTATTTACAAAAGAAAGGAGAGATTTTGCAGAACATGAATAAGCGGAGTCGGTCACAGGGTTAAGTTTCCTTATCACACAGGAGCCACTGGCCCTGGCCACCTTCTCGTGGTCGTTCTGGAGTCGAATCGCCTACGCGCGATCAGAGAGCTACGTCCGACATCGCTCCTACGCGAGCGTGGTCTCGTTCGCATCTGCTACCTTGAGCTCCTAGGCTCTGATAACCTGCGGTTTCTGTAGACGTGAGGTTGTGATGCCATCTGCTGGAGGGTTGCGCCTCTTGATTACCACAACGCTCGGCCATCGACGTGTGAGGACCTCCGAACCTGAACTTAAAATGAAAAGAAGAAAAAAAAACGAAAAAGAAAGAAAATAATGATTAAAAAAACAAAAAGAGATGTTGAGAAAAGAAAAAAAAAGTTTGTAGTAGGATGATCTCAAATTGCAGTTCCAGTAGACCAGGGTTTCATGTGGTCAGCTGAAGTGGAAGTTGCTTCTGGTCCTTCGTGATATCCTACTTTTGCTACATCGTAGCGGTCATGTGGTTTTATTTTTATGACTTTGTACGGTCCTAAGAACTTGGGTCGTAGTTTCAGACCTCCTCCAAATTGGGTTCTTTGGATTGCTACCAAGTCGTTGACTTTATAGACAGGAGCGGTTTTGCGGCGTCGATTGTATTGCCGTCGGTTTTCTTGGATTTTTAATATATTTTTCTTGGCTTCTTCACGTATATTTTCTTTCTCCTGGATTGTGTATTTCAGAAATTCTTCTTCAAGGATTTCCTTTATACGTTGGTCTTCTTTTTGTTTCATTTTCACGCCTATCATCAGTTCGAATGGAGTGAACTTGGTGGATCGACTAACAGTGCTGTTGATGATTCGTTGGACATCTGGGACGAACTTGTACCATTTTGTAGGATCTTCAATCGACAATTTCGAAAGAACTGGGATGAGAATTTCATGCATTCGTTCAATCTGGCCATTGCCTCTTGGCACTCCAGTTGTGATCGATATGTGCTGAATTCCTTCATCTTCACAGTAATCTGCAAAGTCCTTTGGCGTGAAGGCAGATCCCTTGTCGGAAATAATTCTCGAGGGATTTCCGAAAACAGATTGCTGGGACTTGAGTTTCGCTAGAGCCTCTGCCGTAGATGTGGTCTTGACGGGATAGAACCAGTTGAATTTTGTAAAACCATCTACCACTGTAAAAATATGTTGGTAGTTCTTGTTTGTGGATGGTAGGGGACCTATAAAATCAATGTGGTATGTGCTTAGTGGAATATTGTCCTTTGGGATGGGATTCAATAGACCTTCTGCTTTGCCTCGTTTTTTATTACAGAGGATGCACTGCACACAGTTCGTTATGACTTGCTCTATTTTCTTTTTAGCATTTGAGATGCGGAAATCTCTTTTTAAAAGATCTTCAGTTTTCTGTACAGCAAAGTGTCCTTTGTTATGGATGCCTCGAATAATCTCTGACTCCATTGCTTCCGGCACAACTATGAGTTCTCTACCGTTATCTTGCAGATATAACACATTATTTTTTAGCAGGTAGTTGTCTCTGAGTCCTTTCTCGACTAGAGTTTTCAATAACTGAATATGCTCATCGGCATCTTGCGCTGTTGCGATCTTAGTGGTGATTTCACTGCGAGCGGGTGACCATGCACACAACAGCTCTACTCAATGCATCGACGTGTCTCATTTGTTGATTTGGTCTGTGGATGACTTCATATTCGAACTCTTCAAGTAGTAGAGCCCATCTGGCTATCTTCGGCGATAAGTCTTTCTTCTGCATTGTTTTCTGGAAAGCGTTACAGTCGGTGACTATTTTAATTTTCGTCCCTAAGAGGTAACTTCGAAATTTTTTAAGAGCTTCGACGATCGCAAGCACTTCGAGCTCATAGCTTGACAATTTTTCTTGTTGTGGTGATGTTTTTTTACTCATATAATGGATTGGGTGGAGTTGCCCATCATCTGCGCGTTGAAGCAACACTGCACCAAACCCATGACTACTAGCGTCCGTGTGTAATTCTAAAGGTTTTCCTTGCTGGAAGATGTGAAGAACGGGGCTTTGGCTCAAAAGTTCTTTAAGATGATCAAAAGCCTGTTTTTGCATTGGCCCAAAAGTAAATTCTACACCATTACGAAGCATATCGCTAAGTGGTTTTGCTATTTTGGAATAACCAGGTACAAATTTTCTGAAGTACCCTGTGAGACCGAGAAAGCGTTGCAGTTGCTTGACATTCTTAGGTTGAGGGAAGTTTTGAACTGCAGTCACCTTATTTGGAGATGGTCGAATCGTACCTTCTTCAATTATGTAACCGAGGAACTCAATTTTTCGTTTTAGGAACTGACACTTTTTAAAGTTGATTTCTAATCCGTATTCTGAAGCTAACTTTAAGACTCGTTTAAGTTTCTCTAAACCTTCTGTTTCATCACGGGAAGGTATGATGAAATCATCCATGTAAACTACGATTGTATTGTCCCTTATTAATTCCCTGAATACTTGATGAATAAATCTTAAAAATACACTAGGACTTGTGCTCAGACCAAACGGAGTTTTCTGGAATTCATATAACCCTGCATGACAAGTGAATGCTAAATATTTTGTGCATTTTTCCTCAACTGGCACGTGGAAAAAACCATTTTTCAAATCCAAAGTTGAAAACACTTTCGCTTCCCCTAAATGATCTAGGACTTCCTCAACTTGAGCCATAGGAAAGGAATCTTTCACAACTTTTTTATTTAGCTGTCGAAAATCGACACATAATCTGTGAGTACCATCGCGCTTTTTACATAACAGAATTGGGGATGAATATTCAGAACAGGATGGTTTAATTATTCCATTTTGTAACCACTCATCTATCTGTTTATCAACAATGTTTTGTTCTGCAAATGATAATCTCCGAGATCGTAGCGATACTGGAATGTCATCTTTTAATACAACATTCAATTTTAAATTGGTGTCTTTAATTTTGTTCGGTTTATAATTATTAACCAATAGTGATAAATCCTTTCTAATATTTACATCATTAACATGCAATAAATCGAGATCATATTCATTTGCAACATTTAATAAAAAACATTCTTCCACAGGTGATTCGTTTTGAAAATCATTTCCATTTTTAGGAATTTGCGGTATAATTGTGTCTTCCTGACTGACTTTTAAAAGTTGAGAATAAATATTCGGTGTTAAAATTAAAGGAGCCGATAGTTGTTCTACCACAGCGACAATGATTTCTAACTTAGGCGAATTTCGCTTCAAAGATAAATCTACTCTAGCAATATTTGCCTCTTTTTTCTCCTCAAAACATGAACTAAGTATTATTTTACCCTCCAGTGGTGATTTTATTTCAATTAACGATGAATTTATAACCGGAATTTGTGCGCCTGAGTCAATAAGTGCCTTTACATTTTGACTGTCAATGAATACATCAGCATATTGCAACTCGTGAATAAAACTGACAGTATTAACGCTTGTTTTGTTTTTCAGTCCCGTCTCCTTATCTGATTCGGTTTGTTTATTAAAACCTCTTGGGCAGTTACGAGCGTAATGGAAGCCCCTTCCAGTCGCCCCACACACGTGGCAAGATTTCGGCGACAGAGATACAGATTGCTTTTCGCTTTTGCTTAGATTTTTGTTTCGCCAGGATGATTCACTCTTTAAAGCTTCAGCTTGCTGCGCCTTATGAAGTACTTTCGTTTCGTGGGAATGAAATTTAGGATTATTTATTTCCGATAAGGATTTCCCGCGAGATGAGAAAAATAAATCGCATGCTCGCCCTAATTGCGTCGATTGAACCATGTTTTTCCTTCGTGAACACTTATGTATTCTTTTGTTTTTAAATCTAGCGTTTCATATAATTTATCTGCAACAATTAAATCACATAACTTTTTATAGTCCTTCTCAATTTCTCGAACCTGACAATAATGTTCGAATGTTGCCGTTAATCTTGATGCAAACTGAACATGGGATTCGTCTGCTAAGCGATGAGCATGTTTAAAATTGTGCAGAATTTCTCGAGCTGTCGGCTGAAATTCAGCTAAAAATAAAGCTTTAAGTTTTTCGTAATCCGACAATTCTTCTTGATTTGCATACGTTAAAAGATTATTAGCTTTGACCTCTAACAAATTAATGAGTATTTCTGGTTTTAAATCTGGTGGGACATCTTTTGTTGCAAATGCTTTTTCCAAGGAAGCGAAAAACAAATGAAATGCCTCTGGCCTTTCAGGGACAGAGATTGTGAGCGTTTTTATGCTTTTAATCAAATTTTCTATGTTACTTTGCGCATTTCGTTTTTCGCCAGACATTGATTGACTTCTTAATATTTCTAGTTCTATCTGTTTCTCGATTTGCGCTAATTTAAGGCGCTCTATTTCTAACAAACATTCTTCGTTAGTGGATTTAGGCGTTCGATCCTCCGTGATCGATTTTAAGACGCCTCGAACATGTTCAGGATTGGTTTTAAAAATATCTGAATTCTCAATAATTTTTCTTATATCGGCTTTTTTAGCATTATCTGGAACTTTCGCTGCTATTTTTTCAGCGGTCTTTCAAATCGCTTTTATTTAAATTATTTAAGAAACTCATATTGTAGTGAAATATGAACAGCAAAAAGTAGTACTATTGTGAGAACGAAAAAATTACAGTACCTGAGCCCCCATGGTTGTAGGAGGCGACGTCGAAATAAGACTGGAAGCACTCCTACGGTTCTCAATCACGTTTATTGCTCGGCTAAATATAACAGAAGAACTATTTACAAAAGAAAGGAGAGATTTTGCAGAACATGAATAAGCGGAGTCGGTCACAGGGTTAAGTTTCCTTATCACACAGGAGCCACTGGCCCTGGCCACCTTCTCGTGGTCGTTCTGGAGTCGAATCGCCTACGCGCGATCAGAGAGCTACGTCCGACATCGCTCCTACGCGAGCGTGGTCTCGTTCGCATCTGCTACCTTGAGCTCCTAGGCTCTGATAACCTGCGGTTTCTGTAGACGTGAGGTTGTGATGCCATCTGCTGGAGGGTTGCGCCTCTTGATTACCACATATATATAAAATAAATTTTTAAAAAAATTGTGTTTTTATGCTTTGCTGTTGCTGGATGGTGCGCATTAGGTACTGATGAAGAAAGACTCCCTTTTGTTGCTCCCGAAATGCTTATACATTTTCAAAAGGTCCTGTGAGTAATTACAAAGTTTATTGTTTATTTTCAAGACACTATTCTTAATTCCCGCATTTAATCTGTTCCATGATTTTTTTTTTTTTTTTTTTTTTTTGCTTTTTTTTTTCCCCGTAAAGCGTATTTCCATAGGCTGCCTTGATAATTAATATAAAAATTTTTGGCAATGAAGTATTGTTTAGGCTGTTAAATATTTTTGCTTGTTTTAGTTTGCAGATTCAAAAATCGTGCTCACCCTGGGTATTTTCGGGCCCACCCATTGAAATAACCCTAGCTACGGGCCTGCTGGGACCCCTGAGTAGAAGACCACCGCTCTAACCATTATACCACCGGCGCTCAATCTGACCAGCCCGTAACTTATATTTAAAGTTTTAGTGAAGTGGTTCGAAAATTAATATTAATTTTTCTCAACTGTATTTGAGTATTGCGTCTTAGTATTTTACACGTAGTATATTCACACGGTATACTACCACTGTGCCAAAGATCATTGAAATTCGTTTCCCCGAGGCCGGGTCTCTTCCTTGTTAGTATGTCCCGCACTTGCTGACGTCCATCACTGAATTTGCGGCACCATCTCCGCACCATTTGTTTCGACATCAAACCTGGCCCATGGACTTCCATGAGGTGGTTATGAATTTCTGCGCCTGATACTCCAAGTGCATAGCGGCTCCAAGTGCTCCAAGTTCATAGCGGATAACTGCTCTCACTTCTTCCTTTGACCACGAATTCAAAACGCACCTTCTCTCCATACCTACCGGGACCAGACTGAGAGGCTGGTCTCCGCTTTGCACAAGAACTGCAACAGTGCCATCTGCTTGATTGAGGTCGACTTCTACCCAATAGTCTGCGATAGCTCGCCAAATGCAGGATTATCTCCCGCCAACGGCACTCTTCCACCGCCGTTAGCGATAAGCGCGAGCGCCAGTGCAACAACCATAGTAAGCGGATTTTTCCCCACTAACTGATATTCGCCGCACGCCGATCGCTCGCCGAGTGGAAGAATTCCGATGTATGCGGATGTTCTGATGTGTACGCCAGGTGGAAGCATGCTGATGTATTTGTTATGTTAACTTAAGTGAACATAATTGTTATAATAATTAAATGAGCATTATATGTACAGCTGCGGGAAAAAAAGTCCCACTTGCTATTTATTTCGCCGTCGTTCGTCGTACAGTAAAGTTATATATACCATTCGTTTGCAAATAACGCGTACTTGAATTTACTATTAATTTAATTTGCATCAGGGGCCGTCTTCATATTTAATTCTGCATCAACTTCGTTTTTCTCTATCGCAACCTCATATTTTGACTTTAGTAAACGAAAGAAAACCTTCAAATTACCCTAAATATAAATTTTCACCAATTTTCTACGATAATTTCTGGAGATATTGCGAATTAATTTTTGCGCATTTTTAATGGACTTTCTGCAAATTGAAAGACGCTATTTGTAGGTTCCGAACTCTTCGCCTTTCATTAATTTCGCTCGCGAGAGTTCAAAGAAATTAATATTATTTTCACGAAAATATTGTTTGCATCTCTCTTAAAGTTTTTTGTACTGAGAATATCAAGGGTAGAAATAGAATATTTAGTCTGTGGTCCAAATGACCCGTGAGTTCATAACTTCCTTGGTTCGTACACAGGTTTTAAATGGAAAATGCAAAACGACTGCTCACGATTTTGAAAATCTGTGTAATTTTAAAATTGTTATTGAGTATTTCCGTTGATGGTTCTCTTAGACAGGTGAAATGTTGACAGGAGTTAGGGGCTGCTCTCTCCTTTCTGACTACAAGGTTGAATATTACTCAGCTATGGTCGAACTTGAAGAATGATTGCCTGATAGAAAATTTATTTGTTTGAATTTCATGTAAGAAACGCAATTACTTTTTTGCCGACCCTATATTATAACTGTGTTTGTTATTTCACTTTCTTCATTTAATACTATCGTCTGCAATGTGCAATATTCTTAAGACTTTTGGCGGTCTTTTAATTTATAGTTAGATGAAAATTTAGACAGAAAAACGTGATTTTGAATGTTTGATAAAGTATGGGGAAGCCCAAAGACCTAATATTTCCGAAATTAAAAAAGGTCACATTCACGCCTGGAAAGTTGAGGATGTTAGTTTTTCAGAAATAGGAAATTGTATTAGAATGCATACATCTACTGTATCTAATTCTATAGCTGGAAAATATTTTATTTGGGGGAATATGGTAGCGGATGCAACAATAGACGCTTTATGGAATCCCTATCAAACTGTAAAAACCTCTATTTTATTTCCTTCAAAATTTGATATTTTTAATACTGGTATCTTTTACTGTGTTTTTGCACAAAATAAATCTAATTTACGTTTATTGTATGCAATTTTCAAAAAATTTGCACTTAATAAATTTATATATGGTCCTTAACTCATGAAAATAACACATTTTATTTAATATAAATTAAACTACTGAACGTAAAAATTTGAAATTTTGCACAGCCAAGTAATATTAATTTCTGCATCTATTTCCATCGAAATTTGGCTAGGTCGCTATTCATAATTTTTTTATATTAATTTAATCATTCATAATTCATATTAATAATTTATTAAAAATCATAATTACATTAAATTATGTTTGGGTCGTTTAGTTCTAATAGTACGAATAAAAATCAGCTTCTTACTACCAATATTATATGAGATATGAATTATGAAGTATGAAAAAATATTTTAACATAGGGGGAGGGGGATTTTGGGTGCTCATAACTCACTCATTTTCTGTCCAAATTTATTGAAAATTGGTATCCGGGGTTAAAATGAGCTAAATTTTTGAAATATGAATTGAAATCTAGGGGTTGCTATTGAGAAAAAAAAAGTTGGTGCGAATTTTAATATGTAGATGGCCCCTTATGCAATTTTTATGTATAGCAAATTAAAGTGTACGTCAATCGTAAACGATTGGTATCTGTAACTTTGCTGTACGTCGATCGACGGCCGAAAAAAGTACACGTGGGACTTTTTTTTCCGCAGCTGTACGATTTGTCTGTGTGAAGTTGTAATCACAAATAGAGATGTTCCAGTGATGACTCGGACCAGAACCTGGTTTCCATCTCTCAAACGTGGACCCGTAAATATCGCAATCTTTTGGCATCGCTCTTCTACGACGATTGTCCGTAATCAACAACAGCTGATAATTATTATTAACGATCCATGAAGCGACCGGATTAATTATTTTGGATACATTATTCAACATGTGGTTAAAATCCAACCATAGCCCAAGATCGACTAGCACGTGGTCTCCGACATACAAGAGGTCGGATCGAACCTTTTTATTACTTTTTTTTCTCTTTCTCTGTGATTGGTCCCTCGTAAATATTGTTTATCATATATATACACATATAGAATAATCATGACGGAAGGCCAAACAGGTTCAACAAACCAAAATTTAGTAACGGAAATGGAATCGCAAGTTTCTCACCTCGCGGTGAAATTACCACCCCTATGGAAAAGTAATATCAAAATATGGTTTGTCCAAGTGGAGAGTAACTTTTACAATGCAAAAATAACTAATGACGCCACGAAATATCACCATCTTATCGCGGCAATTGACCCAGAAACTTTGACGGCGGTGTCGGATATTTTATTACAGCCACCGGCCACAGATATGTAGGAAACTCTAAAAAAGCGACTCATTGCAGAATTTTCCGATTACACTAATGAACAAATTCGCCGCCTCATTTCGGAATTACATTTAGGAGACAACAAACCTTCTCACCTCTTTCGTAAAATGAGAGAATTACGCGGAAAATCCGTAACAGATGATTTCCTAAAAACGCTGTGGCTCCAACGACTCCCTTCGGAAATGCAAGCAATTTTGTCGAAGCGTTTCTGCTAACTTGTAGACCTTCAAAGGTTTTTAGAATTTATAAATTTTTTTTCATCGGTTTTTGTCCAAAATAGCGCAACACCAAACGATTTTAACTAGTTTTTTTAAGCGGAGCGAAGAAAAACGATATAACTAATCTTCAATGGTCAGATAAAGCCGAAGAGGAATTTCAAGCTTGCAAACGTTTAATATCCAATGCTGTTTTGTTAGCTCACCCAGAACCGGACGCCAAATTGGTTTTGCAAGTCGATGCTTCAGATTTTGCAATCGGTGCGGCATTATCACAATTAGTTGACGACGAATTACAACCCCTAACATTTTTTTCCGCAAACTTGAACCAACAGAACGGAATTATAGCGCATATGACCGTGAATTGTTAGCAGCATTCGCCGTGATTAAACATTTCAGGCATATGCTCGAAGGTAGCTGTTTCTCACTCTTTACGGACCATAAGCCCTTAATATACGCTTTTCGTCAACGGTCCAATAAATGTTCACCTCAACAGTCAATACAATTAGACTTCATATCTCAATTCACGACCGACATTTAGCATATCAAAGGCTCAGAAAATATAGCCGCGGACTGTCTCTCGAGAATAAACGCTATAAACATGCCTTATCCAATCGATTACGAACACATTGCTCAGTTACAGTTAAATGATTCAGAATTACAGAATCTACTCGAAAACTCGCAAACATTTTTAGAAAGTGATTCCATCAACCTTTCAAGTTATTAGGCACGTTGGAGTGTATAGGCTGATTAATTTTATTTTTTACCAACTATGCGAAAAATTCCAGAGCTGGGAATCGAACCCAGGACTGCCGCATAACGTGTGGGTGCTCTACCACTGAGCTACTCTGGGACGATTCCCAGATGAAATTTCTCGCATTAGAGCCGTTGGCATTTATCATCTTCCTCTGCAAACCACAGATAGAACAGATGAAACAATTAATTCGCGACAACTCCATTAAGCCGCGGATATTATACATTAATATATCCGCGGCATAATGGAGTTGTCGCGATGTATAATATCCGCGGCTTAATGGAGTTGTCGCGAATTAATTGTTTCATCTGTTCTATCTGTGGTTTGCAGAGGAAGATGATAAATGCCAACGGCTCTAATGCGAGAAATTTCATCTGGGAATCGTCCCAGAGTAGCTCAGTGGTAGAGCACCCACACGTTATGCGGCAGTCCTGGGTTCGATTCCAGCTCTGGAATTTTTCGCATAGTTGGTAAAAAATAAAATTAATCAGCGTATACACTCCAACTTGCCTAATAACTTGAAAGGTTGATGGAATCACTTTCTAAAAATGTATAATATCCGCGGCTTAATGGAGTTGTCGCGAATTAATTGTTTCATCTGTTCTATCTGTGGTTTGCAGAGGAAGATGATAAATGCCAACGGCTCTAATGCGAGAAATTTCATCTGGGAATCGTCCCAGAGTAGCTCAGTGGTAGAGCACCCACACGTTATGCGGCAGTCCTGGGTTCGATTCCCAGCTCTGGAATTTTTCGCATAGTTGGTAAAAAATAAAATTAATCAGCCTATACACTCCAACTTGCCTAATAACTCGCAAACCTTAGACTTCAAAAAAATTACTTTCCCGGAATGTCCCAGGTAGCACGTAACGGTTTTTAAACGTTGCAGTTTGGTTGCAATGGTTGCATATTCGTTAAGTTGCAGATATTCCTATTTCTGACGTAGCAGAAACGTTGCTTTTTCGTTTCAAAGGTTTTATATTGGTTACGTTGCAAATATGCCAAACCTGTGACGTGTCAGAAACGTGGCGTTTTGGGATTCATGTTACCCTTTACGCTCTTTTTGTTGCGAAAATTTCTTTTTTAAAACCAATTTGCAACCGTTTCATATTAGTTCGTTTTTCCGTGTTTAAGACGTTTCGAAACCGTTGCATAATCGTTGCATTTGGGGATATTTAAGAGCAGCATGCGAACTCCATGTTATCTACTGCAAGGTCAAGTCACTATCCAGCGCAATTGCTAGTTTACGTCCGCCATTACAAAACGGTGTTCTGTTCTACTCATTCAAGTATGATTAGAAAGTAAGTAAATATTAATATTATTGTAATGATTGTATTTCTGCTAACAATGTGTGTTTACTTGACGAAAGATATGCATAATGGATAATCTTTTCACATGAAGGCTGTCTTTAAAATAGTGCTGTTCGGATATTCTTATACATAATCCTTGTCAGAATGCCGTGTTGAGCTGTGTGACGTATATTTTTCTGCTCGCCGTCGTGTTACATATTCAGCCTATACCTAAGAAAGGTAAAACAAGTTTTTAAATAAACAAGGCTCTCATTTGCTGACTACATCATCTTTAGATTTTTTTAGCCAATGTTCGAATATTGCTCTCAAAGTCCGAGCAGTTAGTTCTGTATTATCTGGCGGCCGATATTCATCCAGTGTTTTCAAACGCTGTGCAACTTACTCTATATTATCTGCGACCAAACGTTTTCTCTTTGTGGGAGGCTTTACCAACGATGCCTCTTTCACGTTTAATTATTCCTTCAAGAATGTTATTACTGCTACGTTGCTTACGTGAATTTAAAAAACGAAGCAAGATACATCACTCTTAGAGGCGGTTATCAACAGGATAACGCAAAGCGCATAAAAAATGTAGTGATCGTCTGCTGCTTTTAACATCTGCAAATATAAAAATGTGTTCCAGAGTTCTTATGCTAATTACAGTACACTGGTTTTTTTAAGTATAATAATAAGGTGGAGCCCTCGCTAGAGTCTCCAATAATTAACCGACACAAAATAAAATCTAGATTAACGTTTAATCAAGAAACAAGCTATTTACACGCAATATATTTACAGAAATTGAAAACGGGTTAAATGGAAAATGGGCTTCATTCCGATAATTAACAAATTGATTGCTGCCTTCTTGCAATTTCTAAATGCTATTATGAAAAACGAAAGTGCCCAGCTGCCTTCGTGCAGCTGACGTGGGCCGCGTCTCAGGTCGCTCTCTCAACCTTTTTACGCTCATCTCTCCGAGGTTCTAGGCGCCGGCGAGTCAGCTCCTCCTGGCGGCGCTCGGGTAATCTACCTCACAGTCTCTGGCATCTTGACAGAAGGTGTCCTCACCGTAAAATGAGCACAAAAATCTGAAAAATACAAAATAGAGAAAAAAAATTAATAATACAGTTATTAGAGAGTCATTAAAAGTCATTTAGTTGCTGGACCATAGCTTCATATTGTCCACTGAAGTACATGTTTTGTTAGGGCCTTCGTGGTCACCGACTTTCTCTACATCGTATCTTTCGTTGGATTTGACTCGAACAACTTTATAAGGTCCTAGAAACTTTGCTCGCAGTTCCATGCCAGTTCCGAACTGTGTGCGTCGAATAGCCACTAAGTCATCCTTCTTGTAAACATGGGCTTTCTTTCTTTTCTTGTTGTAGCATTTACGGTTCTCTTCTTGGATTTTGAGGATGTTTCCTTTTTCTTCTTTGCGAATAGTGTTTATGTGGTGTATCATCGAATTTATTCTTTCTTCTTCTGGGATTTCTAAAATTCTCTTATCTTCATTTGTTCTCATTTGTACACCTGTTAGAAGCTCAAACGGTATTCTTTTAGAGCTTCTTGATGTGGTTGAGTTTATGGTTCTCTGAAGTGCATCAACGTACTTGTACCATTTATTTGGCCCATATATGGCTAATTTAGATAATACGGGTAGGATTGTGATATGTAGTCTCTCTACTTGTCCATTTCCTCTGGGAACTCCGATTGTCATGGCTAAGTGTTCTATACCTTCAGTTTCACAGTAATCCTCAAATTCTTTGGAGGTAAAAGCAGGGCCTCGATCAGATATGATTCTGACTGGATTTCCAAAAATTGCTTGCTGTTGTTTTAGTTTTTGTATGGCATCATTAGAGGATGTTGATTTTACTGGATAAAGCCATGAAACTTTAGTGAAACCATCGATTACTGAAAATATGTGATTATAATTTTTATTCGTAGTCGGCATCGGACCGATAAAATCAATGTGTTAAGTTGATAATGGTATGTTGTCCTTAGGAATGGGATTAAGGAAACCTTCACCTTTTCCTCTCTTCTTGTTCACTAGTATGCATTCAATACAACTATTTACAACATTTTCAACGCATTTCTTCATATTGGGAAAATAATAATCTCGTTTTACTAATTCTTCGGTTTCCGCTACAGAGAAATGACCAAGTGAATGAGACTTCTTAACAACTCCGATTTGTAACATTTCAGGAACGACAAGTACTTCTTGGTCATTAACTATTTTGTAAAGCACATCATTCTTTAAGACATACGCGACATTTTGTCTTTGTTGTAAAAGGTGCTTGATTGTCTTGATATATTCATCACTTGTTTGAGCAGTAATAATCTTATGCGTTAGTCCATCAGTTGTTAAAAGTGTCACAGGTTGTCTACTAAGGGCATCTACATGTTGCATCTGTTTACCGGGACGGTGTACCACTTCGTATTCGAATTCTTGCAAAAAGAGTGTCCATCTGGCTATTTTCGGGGTTAAGTCTTTTTTGTCTAAGGTTTTCGTGAAAGCATCGCAATCGGTGTAAATTTTAAATTTATTTCCAATTAAGTAATTTCTAAATTTCTTGAGGGCTTCTATTATAGCTAAAACTTCGAGCTCATAGCTACAGTATTTTTCTTCTTGCACAGAGGTTTTCTTACTCATGTAATGAATCGGATAGAAAAGCCCATCATCGCTTTGCTGCATTAAAATAGCACCAAACCCTAATTTAGAAGCGTCTGTGTGAAGCTCTAGTTTAGCACCTTGCTTGAAGAGATGTAGGACAGGCTCATTGCACAAAATGTCCTTAAGCTTTTGGAATGCTGTTTTTTGTTCGTGCTCAAATTTGAAGGGTGTTGAAGCTCTTAAGTCGCTTAAAGGCCTTGCTATAGTTTCATAGGATCGAATATATTTCCTAAAATATCCTGTTAATCCAAGGAAACTTTGCACTAGTTTAGCATTTCTAGGTTCTGGGAATTGTTGAACTGCACGAGTTTTTTCCGGAGAAGGTCTGATTGTGCCATTAGTAATTATATGTCCTAAAAAGTAAATTTCCCGTTTCATAAATTGACATTTCTTTAAATTTAGTTCAAGACCATATTTTGACGCTGTTTCTAATACACGTGTTAACTTGTCAAATCCCTCATTTTCATTTTCAGCTGGTATGATGATATCATCTAAATAAATAATTCCGGTACCGTCCTTTAAAAGCTCTCTAAATACGGTATTTACATATCTTTGAAAAGTTGAAGGACTATTGGTTAGACCAAAGTGAACTTTAAGGAAGTGGAACTGGTTTGTGTCGGTACGGAACGAAGTGTGTTTCCTACTATACTCCTCAACTTCCACATGGAAAAATGCATTCTTTAGGTCGAGGGTAGTGAACACTTTGCCACTACTTAAATTATCCAAGTCCTCTTCAATAATTGGTAGCGGATATTTATCTTTAACAGTCTTTTTATTTAATTTCCTGTAATCTACGCATAAGTGCATATCCCCATTTTTTTTTCTACATACGACGAGGGGAGAACTGTAATCTGAAAAGCTTTCCTGTATAATGCCATCTCCCGACCATTGCTGTATTTGTTTGTCTACTTTTTGCTTCTCAGAAAAAGCTAACCTACGTGACCTTTGGCAGATTGGTACGTCATCCGTTAATGTTATTGACATTTTTAGATTTGTGCTTTCCGTTTTATTCGGCTTATAATTACTTATCAACTCATTTAATTTTTCTCTTAACACAGGATCAGTGATATGACTCAAATCGTACGAACACTCTTCTACTACATTCGAAACATTAATCAGAAAAGAATCTAACATCTTTCACTCAATTTCACTCGTAGAGCGAGAATTAGTGTTGTGATTGTTTATTTTCGGGAGTGTCTGGCTCTCTTCATTAAGCGCGACAGGCGTCGGTGAGGGGAAATTGTAGACATGCTTTCCGATAGCTGTGAATTCGCCTCTCGTAAAACCTCATAAATACTCCGTGGAAGAATTACATCACATGACAGGTCATCGCATACTGCAGCAATAACTTCCACGGGTTGCAAGCCTTTTAAAGATAACATGAATTTCGCTAGATTTGCGGTTTTATTTTCTTTAAAGTAGCTGGTTAAGGTTATTAGAGAAAAAGTTTCTTTGAGTGGAGGGACAAGTCGTTTACATACAACTAGAAGTGCAGATCCTGAGTCGATCAAAGCTTTTACTGGAACATTATCTAGCAAGATTTCTACATATTTTAACTCGTTGAGGAATGAAGGGAGGGAATCGCTTCCAATTTTGTTAATGGTAGCCTCAATTTTTATTTCTTTTTTGTTGAATCTCTTATCAGACTCCTTCGTGTAATGCGCGCACTTGGAAGCTTTATGACCAGATACTCCACAGGCCAGGCAGACGATATTGTTGGGACATCTTGTTTTTTTTTCATGTCCGTAAGATGAACATTTTAGGCATTTAACTTTAGCTTAACTATCACGGTCTTAATTTTGATGAAAATTAAATTTACGTGCTTGTTCCTTTGGAGGGTAACTTTGAAATTTTGGAGTGTAACGGTCAGTGGATTTTTTGTCAAAAATCGCTTCACTTTGTTTTTCAGACAGAGGGGTGTCATTTATAAATTTTCCTGTGCTTTCGAAATATATATCACAATGTTGAGCGAGCTCTTTCGGTTTAAACCAGCCTTCGCCTTGTGTAATGCTCATGTGGGACGATGTCTGTCTATCCAGGGTTAGAAAAAATTGGTCGGAAACGATGAGGTCGCATAATGATTCAAAGTCGCTCACGTTGCGCAATTGCAGGTAGTGACGGAAATTGGCATTGAGTCGCGTTGCGAACTGAACATAAGTTTCATTAGGAGCGCGACGAACTCTTCGAAATGTATGTAAACACTCAGCGGCAGATGGCTGAAATTCTTTCAAGACAAGTGTTTTTAATTTTTCATAGCACTGTAAATCCTTCTCGTCAATATAATACAGGATGTTTGCGGCTTTGTCGCTGAGAATATGAATTAAAATTTCTGCTTTGCAGTCATCAGGGACTTATTTGGTGGCAAGAGCGCGTTCCAAGTTTGTGAAAAACAAATTAAAATTCTCAGGTTTATCAAGTACAGGTATGATTAGAGTTCGGACACTTTTTATGAGATACTCTAAATTACTACTCGGGTTTGTTTCAATTTTATTATCGGAATTATCATGTGACTGCGAGTCTTTACTTTTGATATTTTGCAATTCAATTTCTTTTTCAATTCTAGCTAATTTGATTTTTTCTAATTCTAAATTTTGTATCTCCGTATTTTTCCTATCTTCAACAATAGAATTTAATAAATTAACTACAAATTCTTTATCATCTTTATATATTTTGGATTGTTCCATTTCTGTTTTCAACTGGAGCACAGTTTCCTTGCCCGATAACGGAATATCAAGTTCGTTCAGCAGGTTAATAAAATCTTCTTTTCGGGCGTTTTTATTGAGAGACATTTTGTATGCAATAATAAAATATAATCAAAACGATCTCACCTGTTTTGCGGTGATTGTACTCCTCGTAGTCGCTTGTAGACGGTCACTGAAGAAAGTCACCACTGACAGTCACCAAGTAAAAATGGAATTTGCACAATTTGTATTGCAGCTCGACAGTTCAAAATTAGTTTTTTAGTCCCGTGTAGAAGGGAGGTCGAGCCTCCATGTAGAGCCCTCGCTAGGGTCTCCAATAATTAACCGACACAAAATAAACTCTAGATTAACGTTTAATCAAGAAAAAAGCTATTTACATACAATATATTTACAAAAATGGTTAAATGGAAAACGGGCTTAATTCCGATAATTAACAAATTGATTGCTGCCTTCTTGCAGTTTCTAAATGCTATTATGAAAAACGAAAGTGCCCAGCTGCCTTCGTGCAGCTGACGTGGGCCGCGTCTCAGGTCGCTCTCTCAACCTTTTTACGCTCAGCTCTCCGAGATTCTAGGCGCCGGCGAGTCAGCTCCTCCTGGCGGCGCTCGGGTAATCTACTTCACAATAATGCCTGTTACTCGGAACCGTTTTGGAACGGAAGAAGTGAAATCCTCTGCAGTTTTAACATCTGTCATTTTGAATCGTTGTAATGGAAACCTTTGAAATAATTAGCAATACAGTTTTTATTAATTGTTTTCGCTTTCATATTGCACGAATGTGATCTAGTTACTGCTTTGCTGCGATAACAAAACGGTATTTTTTTATGTGGTTGGGATTTTTAATTCATTATATGTGGAAAATTTATATAATCGTAGAATACATTTTATAAAAATTTCTTAATATCCTCAACAATTTGTGTTCTTTCATATTTTAACAACAAATATAAATCATCCTAAACGCATCGATTATAAAACTTTCTAACACACAACGTAGCCTTTTTTGCGATAATCGTCAACCTTGGCAGCATTTCCAGAGTAACCTTAAGAAATCCGTTTATTACTATTAATGTAATTTTCTGATACCTCGTAGAAAGGTTACAGGATGTTTCCAATTTTATAATGAAGAATAGAAGTCCATTGTGTACAGCGAGACGTCCATTACACGTCCATTGTGTACAGCGAGCTACAAACTTTGTTTACTCTCAAATTTTATTATATAAGATAATTCACACAATATTTCATGTTGGAAATCATACTTAATGTTTATTTTCCCCTTTAACAATAGTGTTCAGCAAAGTTAATTTATTCTTCTCAGTTCGATCAATGTCATAATTAATTTCACTATTATTGATGAAAATAAAACAATCATTCAACAACTTAGAAACTATTTTGTAAAATCTTATTAATCCAAATTGATACCCGAGTTCGAACAGAGTATTATGTCGTTGAGAAGTAGTATAAGACTCAGTATGAATTAAACATTAAATTTTGAATAGCAACAAGTAAAAATTTTGTTATTTACACAGTACGGGGTGTTTCAGAAAAGTTTATTATCCTTGATGTTTGGACATGGGATATAAAAGATAAAAGATTGGGATAGGGGGTCTGGACCCCTTTAGTTTACGCGCAAACGCTAATTACAGACAATTACTCACATTTTGAATACATCGCTCAAAAGGTAAAACATTTTAATTCTGTATAACATTTGGACACTTTATATTAAATTTTACAAGATTATATTAATTTTGCAAATTTTATAATTTAGTCTTAACACACAACACTTACTCTTTTAAGAATTTAAAAATGTTTAGTGCTCTTGAACATTTTAACTAGATATTTATTGTAAAATTTACCGCCAATCAAATTTTATAGGAAGAATGGACTCCCCCTCCGATTAGCAGAAGCCCTACCCTGAGGAAGCTATAGCTACTCCAATGTATGTGGACTGGAGTATTTATTGGCGTAACGAAGCTCTCATTTTGCCATATGTATAAGAGGTATGTATCACAAGTGCTGCTACGTTCTTGTTACTAATTTCAATTCAAAATATGTTAGCTTTTGTTCTGCATTTCAGAAAACTGCGTCGCTATTCTGCCTTTTAAAGCATGAAAACTGAAGAATTTCCGTGTACTAATTCTCTTAAGATAACCGTAAATACATAAGTATTTCCAGATCTACCAATTTATGTGGCAATGGAATACGGAATTTACCCAATACGAATAATCCAGCTGTGGAATTAAGATGGTGTGTTGTGTATAATAAAGCAAACCTGTACGGGGGGTATCTGCCTAAGATGAGGATTCGAACGCTTATTTACATTAAACTCAAGAAAACGGACCAAATCTCCTGGCTAATTAGATCGACAGCCGTGCGATGGGGTTTGAACCCGGGACATTCACACTTTCGCCGTCTACCATTTTGAGTGCCTTATCTACTAAGCCAATGTGGGGCGTGGAATTAAGAAACTTAGATTATAGTTTGAATCATGTGCAGGATCCTCTACCCCAATGTGTTCAAAAGTTTCCTCTTCTTTTAGTGCATGGAATGATATGAAGTAGTCTAGGAAGATGTATTGGCATAACGAAGGTTATTCGTGCCCATTGTAGTCCTTCAGTTTATAGCCCTATTCTTTCTAAGTCTAGGAATCCCCCCACCCTCCCATTTCTGTGTTTTAATTTGTCCCCCTATTATTTTTCAGTTTAGGTGTTCTGCCAGCCCAATCTTTGTTTTTAATTTGCTGCCTGAGATAGCCAGCCCCTTGCCTCTTTCTTGCTACGCCACTAGGATGATAGTAGTAAAGAAATGAGAGTACTGCTCAAGGGCAGCCCATGTTAATCGTGGGCAGCTGTGGGCAACTGTATAACTGCTGCTCCTGTGTTGAGACCGGATGGGGAGCGGAGGTAGAGCGGATGCTGGACGGGCTGATAAGAATTTTTTCCTTTCAGAGGATTTTTTCAAATAAGGGGACTTACAAAAATTTTTGAGATTTGAACCCACTACCTACAAAAGAATTCATAGGCTAATGATAGTTGGCTTAAACCATTAGGCCGAGAATCCTTCAGGTATAATGATATAAAATCGTAGGTACTTTGTGTTATACTTTAGTTTTGAACACGAATTGGTCGAGTGAAGTTGTAGGAGTGACCTGCAGGTATATGTGTATGTGTATTATTTTAAGGATCATCTATAGTTTACCGGAAGTGATAAGTTTGCGATTGATTTTTTTTTACACTTAAATGAAACAGGAAACGTAACGTTTTCACACTTAAAATTACAACACATCAAAATGCGGACCAATGGAAAATATAATTACAAAACTATAAAAACCATAATTATTTTATTTTAAAGCAATTTGAAAAAATGTAAATAAGAGCTAATCAAGCAATGATTCATGTTTAGAAATTTATTAATAATTGTGATAATCAGCCAAAACAAATTAGAATCATGGTATCATCCTATATGTGACTAATACATAGAAAGTGTTTAACTTGGCGACTTACCATGGTGATGACTGGACATGCATACGCGAGAAGTAAAAATAATAATAATAATAATACTGAAATAATGCACAAATATAATATTTACTGCAGAAAAAACCACGTGCTTACTAAATACAATATCCCAAGCTCTTACGGCACATTACTGATAAGGCATGGACGATAAGGAAGTGTGTTCAGATCGGGAAAACCGGTTAAATAACACTGGGCTAGTTTGTCGACACGGTAAAGCCAAGGAGGTTATTAGGAAAGTATGCACGTCGCAGTGCCGAAGTGGGACCATGTGCTTAATTCTACGTTCAAAAATATGGTTATCTTAATCTAAAGCCGTTTCAATGTTTCAGAAAATAGAAACCTATCAAGGTAAACATGTATCTGCTGGGAATTTAATAGAATATATAATTAAAATAAAAGGTTTTAGAATATCAGAGTTAAGCTACAACGATTAATGTATTTTACATAGTTAAGAAAAATAATGAATCATTAAATTAATTTCTCTTAAACAAATAGCAAAGACCATTATACTATAAAACGATAAATATTAAAACAAATTATTTTTGTTAAGTTTTGATGAACAGTGCAGTAATAAATTATACGCTTTGTACTAAGATAAATGAGTATTCATTTATAAAATAGGAATTTACTACTGAAAAACATGATCATTTAATTTTAACAAATGCATTGGAGTATTGTATAGGATATCTATTGAACAAACGCTATACTTGTACTACATATATTATGATTATTCTAATATTAAAAATAGGGTTAAGATTCTTCACTTGCGATGAAAGACACTCAACTTTTTCATATACTTAATTTTTACATAGACAGTATTTTAATAAATTCATAAACTAAAATTTTTATTTAATAAAGTCATAAACTGAAATTATTAATTAAAACGTGTTAATAAATTAAACTTATTAAAATGTTTACTCTAAAAGATAGCTAACCACAGCATACATCAGAAAAAATATAAGCAATTATAATACGTTGAAAATACCTGAAAAATACCGAACAACACTCTAGTTGCATACGGTCATAGCTGCATCTTAGGCCCGCTGTACAATGGACAAGGGTCCGTTGCAGGAGAGTTTACCTATACAACCTACAAACTCTAAAAATTTGACGGCAAATGAAGAACTGGTTTTCTCTTATCAGGCATCACAGATCAGATAAGAGATAACGAAGTGACATGCGCAGAAGACACGTGATAGTGAATTGTACAAATATGCGTTGATTCAATATCTGGTAGGTTTGCTGACTGGATGTACTATTTACATTTAGTAGACACTCTCTAACAGGCTAAGACATGTTAGATGACGCAATATCTACAGGGTTGAGAAAGTTTCAAGGTAGAGGGCGCTTGGGTGATCACATGATTGTTTTTGAACCAGTAGGAAGACATTTTAGTTAGATAAAGTGGCCAGGTGTGTGTTGAGAGACCCACTTTACGCTGTGTGCGCGTATACTTCAGATGTATCTTTTTAGTTTTAATTGATTTTTCACCGAGTTTCAAAAATGTCATTGCTTGAATTGCTCGAAAATAGCTTTAACATTGAATACACTCCCGAGTTTTATACCCAAAGTGATGCTGATGTGCTGCTGCAAGAATTGATGCAATTGCCTTTAAGCGCAAAGTCTCTGGAAAACAGTGACAAGAAAATTATTTCGACCCGGAAAGTAATTAGTTTTGGAGATGAACGAATAAATTATAGTTTTTCGGGAGCGACAGTCTCTGTTTCCTCTTGGCTACTCATTTTGCAAAAACTACGTCATGATCTGCAGAAAGCAACAAATTATGAATTTTTATTTGGTATAAGTGAACTTATCCTTTGACGGCCATCCTTCAATTGAAGATCGTAACTACGAAGATTTTTCTCTGGACCTATCATCATGTGTATGTATTCTAAGTTTTGGATCTAAACGAACTTTGGATTTTAAAACAGGGAACTGTGAAACCACTACCATTAAATTAGAACGTGGTTCAATGTGTAAGATATATCCCCCAACCAACAAACTTTTAAAGCATGATATTCCTTCTGAACCTCATGTGACAGACCCGCACATTAACATAACATTTGCCAAAATGTACACTCATGTCCATAAATTAAGGATAATTCAGAATCACACAGAAATTGATCTCTAAAATAAAAATTTCACCTGTGGAATGATCACACACATCTTGAAGAAGAATATGCAAATTACAGGAAACCACCTGATGGCGTGGATGGTACGTCACAATGACGAGAGTGTAAGAGAGGGGTATATAAGGAATGGTGGCAAAGAAGTAAAATTGTTCACAAACGCTGTGAAAGCCTTTCAGTGCAAAAACCGCATAGTTATGGCACAAAGGAGGCATTTGGATGATGTTTTACGTGGCAGAATTATCGGACGACTGGAATGTGGACGTACACAGATGGAAGTATCCGAGGAACTTGGAATCACCCAGAGTGTCATCTCCAGGCTTTGGCAACGATTCCAAGATGATGGTAATATGAGTAGACGTTATAGCACAGGTTGCCCCCGAGTTACAACGCCGAATGAGGACCGCTATTTGGCAGTTACTGCCAAAAGAAACAGACGGAGTACAGCATCAGACCTGTCTCGTCAGCTCTCTTCAGCTACCGGTACGACAGTTTCAAGGCAGACCGTGTACAGACGCTTAGGGCACATTGGTCTATATGCTCGTAGGCCTGTCAGATGTGCTCCACTTACCGCAACTCACTGTCGCCTGCGATTAACCTGGAGTAGAGAGCATGCATTGTGGACACCGCAACAGTGGTCTTGTGTGATGTTTTCCGACGAGTCCAGGTTTAGTTTGGAGTCTGATTCTCCCCAGACATTCATCTGGAGAGCGCCAGGTACCCGTTACCACCAAGAGAACACCATTGAAAGACACCGTTACGGTGGTGCAGGATGGCTCGTTTGGGGAGGAATTATTCTTGGTTCCAGAACTGACCTGCATGTTCAGAGTGTAACGATGACAGGCCACATCTATCGGGATGTCATTCTGGAACAACATGTACGTTTGTTTCGGGGCGCCATGGGTGCTGAATTTGTGTTTATGGATGACAACGCCCGTCCTCACCGTGCAAACATTGTAGACGAATGCCTTCAATAGGAGGATATCACCCGTATGCATTGGCCAGCATACTCACCGGACTTGAATCCAATAGAGCATGTGTGGGATATGCTTGGCCGACGAATTGCAGCCCGTCAACCCCCTCCCACCTGCCTACCGGAACTTCGGAGTGCATTGCGTGATGAGTGGTGTAATATTCCCCAAGATCAGATTGATCATTTGATACTCAGCATGCCTAGGCGTTGTCAGGCTGTATTGCATCGTCCGGGAGACATACTCCGTATTAACCATCCTACTAACCATGTTATACTGTTTTTTGTAAATAGGTTCTTTTTTTAAATTTGGTCAAGGGAGTAAAACTTGCAATTTTTATTAATTATGTCAAACATATAGCATCTTTTTTGCTCTTTACTTTTTGTTTAATAAATAGACTTTACAAATAAGTCAAATTTGTTTTGCTTCTTTCTCTTTCTTTGCCTGAACTTCATTATCCTTAATTTATGGACATGAGTGTACATTTATGAGCCTTCATCCAAAAGGCCAAAGTTGGACGATTGGACGGATCATCTTTACCATAGCTTACATGCTTCTTTAAATGGCACATGGCACTTCGAAAGACTCATCTACGTTTCACTTCACGATGAAAACACTGACTTGAAGATCCATATTAGACAATTTATTCCGAACTCCCAATTAGACTATATACCAACCAGTCAGGGAGTGATGGTGCACCCTTCTACATGGATGGAACTTTGCGAAAAACTTTTGAATTTTAATTTGTGCTATAACGATAGCTCGTTTATTTCTAACAATCAACTATCTGTATTTAATGACGACGAAAAATGCACCTTACAACAAATTTACAAAACCGGTGATTCATTAACGTTAAATCCAATATTTCTAAAACTATTAAGTGATCAAGCAAAAAAACTTTGTGAAATAAGAAGTGAAATATCAGAACGCATTCTAAAAACGCAATTTGAGACTACATTACCACATTTAATATTAAAATTAAAGCCGCAAAATTGTAACCGTGAACCGCATTGTGAATATGAAATGGCTAAAGATATATTAATGGATACAGTTATCTTATGAAACTCTTAAAAGCGTAAAAAAATTATTTAAATGCATAGGATGTATTGAAGATCATCCTTCACAAAGACACACTTGTTTAAATACTACGGAAATACTATTTAAATTTGGTACAGAAATAATCAGTTATTTTAGCATAGATGTATAAACTTATCTTTATTTAAAACTTAACTAATTAAAATTAATACAATTTATGTCTGTACAAAGTGAGGGACTTAGACTATTTTTCAGAATTGTCAAGTAAATGATTTTACAAAATACTTAGTAAACTGCATTAGCTTAAGTTGTAATGTTTTTCCTTTTTAGAAGTTTTCTTGAAATAGACTAACAGATCTGTACTTTGTAAATTTCATAGAAGTGACGAATTTTTAGTATTTTTCAAATGTTAAGAACTTGATACATTTTTTCTGAAGTGATAGATATGTAAAATTATCTTTTTAGAAACATTCGTTTATTCAACTTAGTGTATTTCCGTTACTCTTTCAAGATAACGGACTTAGAATTTTTTTACAAATAGCGAGCTAGTAACTTGCTAAACATGCTTCTTGCAAATAGTTTTAAATGTCCGTCTTCAAAAATATCAAAGTTGTAACTACTAAACAGAAATAAAAAAATTAAAATATAATAAATTAAGTAGACACACTAAACAGAAACAAACAAATTAAAATTAAACAAATTAAGTAGACACTATGATTTTTAAGACGGACATAAACTATTTGCAAGAAGCATGTTTAGCAAGTTACTAGCTTGCTATTTGTAAAAAAATTCTAAGTCCGTTATCTTGAAAAAGTAACTGAAATGCACTAAGTTGAATAAACCAATGTTTCAAAACAGACAATTTCACATATCTATCACTTCAGAAAAAATGTATCAAGTTCTTAACATTGGAAAAATACTAAAAATTCGTCACTTCTATGAAATTTACAAAGTACAGATCTGTTAGCTTATTTCAAGAAAACTTCTAAAAAGAAAAAAATTACAACTTAAGCTAATGCAGTTTACTAATTATTTTGTAAAATCCTTTACTTGACAATTCTGAAAAATAGTCTAAGTCCCTCACTTTGTACAGACATAAATTGTATTAATTTTAATTAGTTAAGGTTTAAATAAAGATACGTTTATACATCTATGCTAATATAACTGATTATTTCTGTACCAAATTTAAATCCATTTTATCAAAAACATGTTAAGCATACTATTTCTACGAAATTTACAAATTTCTAATAGCTAAGTTCCATTCGAGAAATAATTTTATAACTTATGAGAACTCGTAAACATATTCAAATCAAAAGTATACTTAGTTTGAACAAGTACCATGTATAAAAGTAAAAACATGTTTATTTAAAATTTGCAAGTATAACCATCTCAATCAGTAAAATATGTAACACATGCACTTAGTTGATATTTCTCATAAAAGTATTCAAGTCCATTACTTAAGAAAAATTCCAAAAAAGCCTAAGTTAATATTCTGATATTTTAAAAACTTAAAAATCATAGTCTCTGATTTAAAATATTCTGTTACTTCAAGTAAAATGCAGTAAGATCTTTACATTATAGAACACTTAAAAATTCTTTGTTTAAAAATACTACGTCTTTTATCTCAGTTCACATTTTGAAAATGAAAAAAAAAACAAAAAATTAACCGATAAAATTATAATCAATCAATAGTCCAAGTAAGATTTTTTTTTACTCTGTGAAACATATAATGTACATTTAAATAATATTTTTAAACTGAGTATTGTGGAAAAGACCTTTTTATGTAAGTATATTTTACCAAAAATTACTAATGTTGTGAATTCACATGCAACGCAGTTACCTAACTTACTTAAGTTTATGAGTTTATCGAAAGAACCTATTTCTATACAGTTGATTAATGTTCTCATAAGACTACTTTCAATAAGTTTCTGTCAAATTTGTAACTTTCTACCTTATAGTATTAATATTTAAAAGATAAGTATAAAACGAGAATCTTAAAACATGTCTAAGTATGTTACCTTTATCACATTTTGATTTAGTAAAATTTCAGAAGTATATATTTTGCAAGTAATTAGTGCACACATAAAGAAAACACAGAACTTTTTTTCATATATAAACTGTTTTATTTACAAAAATGTATATTAAATTACACAAACTATTTACACAATTAAGAAAATAATAACTTTTCAATGAGTATTCTATAACTAAGCATGCATAGGTCAGTAAAAACTTATTGCAGTAGAAAACTTACAGCTCTACATAATCATGCTATTAATGATATTACATGCACAACAGATATACATCATGAGATAGCACATTGGGTGTCATTTACATTAAAATAATCGGGAGGTTTTAATTGAAAAAATGAATTAAATAGCACATTTTGAAGATACTCTCTATAGTCTTCTAAGAAAATGTTTGTAAAAAAGTTTCCATCATAAATGCATGTACATTTTTTCTCGCATATTTATCTTGCTATATAAGGTATGTCGATCATGAACCATACTTTGTTGTATACAGAAATATACTTTTCAGCATCAGTAGTATTTAAACAAGTGTGTCTTTGTGAAGGATGATCTTCAATACATCCTATGCATTTAAATAATTTTTTTACGCTTTTAAGAGTTTCATAAGATAACTGTATCCATTAATATATCTTTAGCCATTTCATATTCACAATGCGGTTCACGGTTACATTTTTGCGGCTTTAATTTTAATATTAAATGTGGTAATGTTGTCTCAAATTGCGTTTTTAGAATGCGTTCTGATATTTCACTTCTTATTTCACAAAGTTTTTTTGCTTGATCACTTAATAGTTTTAGAAATATTGGATTTAACGTAAATGAATCACCGGTTTTGTAAATTTAATGTAAGGTGCATTTTTCGTCGTCATTAAATACAGATAGTTGATTGTTGCAAATAAACGAGCTATCGTTATAGCACAAATTAAAATTCAAAAGTTTTTCGCAAAGTTCCATCCATGTAGAAGGGTGCACCATCACTCCCTGACTGGTTGGTATGTAGTCTAATTGGGCGTTCGGAATAAATTGTCTAATATGGATCTTCAAGTCAGTGTTTTCATCGTGAAGTGAAACGTAGATGAGTCTTTCCAAGTGCCATGTGCCATTTACAGAAGCATGTAAGCTATGGTAAAGATGATCCGTCCAATCGTCCAACTTTGGCCTTTTGGATGAAGGCTCATAAATGTACATTTTGGCAAATGTTAGGTTAATGTGCGGGTCTGTCACATGAGGTTCAGAAGGAATATCATGCTTTAAAAGTTTGTTGGTTGGGGGATATATCTTACACATTGAACCACGTTCTAATTTAATGGTAGTGGTTTCACGGTTCGCTGGTTTAAAATCCAAAGTTCGTTCAGAACCAAAACTTAGAATACATACACATGATGATAGGTCCAGAGAAAAATCTTCGTAGTTACCGTCTTCAATTGAAGATTGGCCGTCAAAGGATAATTTCACTTGTACATAATTAAATTCATAATTTGTTGCTTTCTGCAGATCATCACGGAGTTTTTGCAAAATGGGTAGCCAAGAGGAAACAGAGACTGTCGCTCCCGAAGAACTATAATTTATTCGTTCATCTCCAAAACTAATTACTTTCCGGGTCGAAATAATTTTCTTTTCGCTGTTTTCCAGAGACTTTGCGTCTAAAGGCAATTGCATCAATTCTTGCAGCAGCACATCAGCAACACTTTGGGTATAAAACTCGGGAGTGTATTCACTGTTAGTTATTTTCGATCAATTCAAGCAAAGACATTTTTGAAACTTGTTGAAAAATAATTTAAAACTTAAAACATACGTCTGAAGTATAGGCGCACACAGCGTAAAGTGGGTCTCGCAACACACACCTGGCCACTTTATGTAACTAAAATGTCTTCAAATGTCTTTACTGGTTGAAAAACAAGCATGTGATCACCCAAGCGCCCTCTACCTTAAACCTTTCTCAACCCTATAGATATTGCGTCATCTAACATGTCTTAGCCTGTTAGAGAGAGTTGCCACTAAATGTAAATAGTACATCCAGTCAGCAAACCTACCATATATTGAATCAACGCAGATTTGTACAATTCACTATCACGTGTCTTCTGCGCATGTCACTTCCTTATCTCTTATCTGATCTGTGATGCCTGATAAGAGAAAACCAGTTCTTCATTTGCCGTCAAATTTTTAGAGTTTGTAGGTTATATAAGTAAACTCTCCTGCAACGGACCCTTGTCCATTGTACAGCGGGCCTAAGATACAGCTATGACCGTATGCAACTAGAGTGTTGTTCGGTATTTTTCAGGTATTTTCAAGGTATTATAATTGCTTATATTTTTTCTGATGTATGTTGTGGTTAGCTATCTTTTAGAGTAAACATTTTAATAATTTTAATTTATTAGCACGTTTTAATTAATAATTTCAGTTTATGACTTTATTAAATAAAAATTTTAGCTTATAAATTTATTAAAAGGTAGTCTACATCTTTCTAAAAATTAAGTATATAAATAAATTGAGTGCCTTTCATCGCAAGTGAAGAATCTTAACCCTATTTTTAATATTAGAATAGTCATAATATATGTAGTACAAGTATAGCGTTTGTTCAATAGATATCCTATACAATACTCCAATGAATTTATTAAAATTAGATAATCATGTTTTCAGTAGTAAATACCTATTTTATAAATGAATACTCATTAATCTTAGTATAGTACAATGCGTATAATTTATTACTGCACTGTTCATCAAAACTTAACAAAAATAATTTGTTTTAATATTTATCGTTTTATAGTATAATGGTCTTTGCTATTTGTTTAAGAGAAATTAATTTAATGATTCATTATTTTCCTAAACTATGTATAATACATTAATCGTTGTAGCTTAACTTTGATATTTTAAAACCTTTTATTTTAATTATATATTCTATTAAATGCCGATGAGATACATTTTTACCTTAAGGATAGGTTTCTATTTTCTGAAGCATTGAAATGGCTTTAGATTAAGATAACCATATTTTTGAACGTTGAATTAAGCACATATTCCCAACTCGGTACTGCGGCGTGCATACTCTCCTAATAACCTCCTTGGCTTTACCGTATCGACAAACTAGCCCAGTGTTATTTAACCGATTTTCCCGATCTGAACACACTTCCTTATCGTCCATGCCTTATCAGTAATGTGTCGTAAGAGCTTGGGATATTGTATTTAGTAAGCACGTGGTTTTTTCTGCAGTGAATTGTATTATATTTGTGCATTATTTCAGTGTTATTATTATTTTTTATTTTTAACTCTCGCGTATGCAAGTCCAGTCATCACCATGGTAAGTCGCCAAGTTTAACATTTTCTATGTATTATTTTAGTCACATATAGGATGATACCATAATTCTAATTTGTGTTGGCTGATTATCACAATTAATTATAAATTTCTAAACATGAATCTTTGCTTGATTAGCTCTTATTTACATTTTTTCAAATTGCTTTAAAATAAAGTAATTATGGTTTTTATATTGTTTGGTAATTATATTTTCCATTGGTCCGCATTTTGATGTGTTGTAATTTTAAGTGTGAAAACGTTACGTTTCCCGTTTCATTTAAGTGTAAAACAAAATCAATCGCAAACTTATCACTTCCGGTAAAACTATAGATGAGCGTTAAAATAATACACATACACATATACATGCACGTCATTCCTACAACTTCACTCGACCAATTCATTTTCAAAACTAAAGTATAACACAAAGCACCTACGATTTTATATCATTATACCTGAAGGATTCTCGGCCTAATGGTTTAAGCCAACGATCATTAGCCTATGAATTCTTTTGTAGGTAGTGGTTTCAAATCTCAAAAATTTTTCTAAGTCCCCTTATTTGAAAAAATTCCTCTGAAAGGAAAAAAGTCTTATCAGCCCGTCCAGCATCCGCTCCCCATCTGGTCTCAACACAGGAGCAGCAGTTATACAGTTGCCCACAGCTGCCCACGATTAATATGGGCTGCCCTTGAGCAGGAGTCTCCTTTCTTTACTACTGAAGATGTTGGCTAACCCCACAATTGAGTTTATTGTCATGAAAACATGTTAAGTTGATTTCGGTATTAAAGAACAAAGATCGTTTAACTAGGAGCAAGAAACATGAAAATTTGCATAACTGTAAGAATAAATGTAAATTGTATTAACAATAAATAATAGAAAAGGGTTGTGTAAAAGCAATCACCCCCCTCCCCCGAAAAAACTTATCTATATTTCTAATTAATGTTTTCGTATTTCTTTCAGGTTTCATGACTAAAAGTTGAAAATTTGGAGATGCTGATGAAAAGTTATGAAAGAAGGCATGGAATGCATTCTAAATTTTGACCTTGTACCAGTGAAATGTGAAACAAACAGAAAACATTACTTGAATATATGTTCCATTAAAGATATTTCGAGCTTTTTTTTGTATGGAAATTACTTATTACAGAAAAAATATAGTAAGGAGTTTTTAACATTAGGAGTTGATTGCAATCACTAATATTATTATTGTGGGATCAGGTTAGTCACTGACTCCAATAAACTCACTGGTTTTATTTAAAACGAGACATTTCATGATCTTAAAATGCATTGCAAAAAGTTGCACGCTCAAAATTTATTAACTGCGTGAAAATATAAAGAGTGTTGTTGTTCTATAGATTTTGAGTGTGTGAATAGCATAAGTGCTATGTATTAGCCAAAAGGGCTTGTTTGATGGTTAAAAAGTATTTTTTTTATTAGTTTGTTTATTTATTTGATTGTAATCAGCGTTCAGCTTCCTACAAATGGGGGCTCTTTACCGGGATTGAATTACGGACTAACGTTCAGTAATGTGGTTGCAGCATTTCAACCATTGAGTAATCCAAGGAACTGTGAGTAGAAATTTTATTATATCTTAAAAGAAGAAGTTTATTAAGAAAATATGTCTTGCTTAACGAAAGCCAAGAAATGTGATTTATTATCATTATGCGAAGAGTTAGATATCAATGTTCTGCCAAATACAAAAGTACCTGCGCCTTTAAAGTTAATGAAAGACTCTGAGGATTTTGACGAAGATTTTGTCAAATCTCGCCTTGAGGTCATAAGAGAAGAAAGAGAAATGGCAATCGCAAGAGAGAGGGAAGAAAGAGAATTTGAGTTACGACGGTTAGAAATTACTTGTAGACGAGAAACCACGATAGAAAATCCGCTTGTGTCTAATAACTAGAATAGAAAACAAACTCCGCAAAGTATTATGACGCGATTCGACGGATCGGGAGATATTAGTATTTATGTAGCACTATTCGAAAAACAAATCGGCCGATTAGAGATACCTAAAAGTAATTGGGTAATGCATTTATTAAGTTTGTTACCATTAGAATTCGTAAATATAATATCGAGAGAATCGGATCCCTTAGCAGATGATTACGATAACGTGAAAAATCTTATTTTAAAGCGTTTTAAGTTTTCGGCAGAAGTTTATCTCTCACAAGAAATAACAGTACGCCAATTGGCGAGATTTTGCTTTCGAGCTTCGTAACTATTTCGATGAGTGGATTCACGGTATGGAGGTTGGCGATTTTGAAAATTTGAAGGAATTAATAATAACGGATCGCATAAAACAGAGTTTGCCTTATGACATTCAAGAACATTTCATTGATGACCTCCCAAGTATTAAAAAAGTTGATGTGTTAGTAAACAAGCTAGATGATTATGAAGCCGCAAGGCGTAGTTTCAAGAAGGGTATTAATCAAAGTTCAAATAAGTTTGAAATGACTAATAAAAGATCCTACATGAAAGAATCGGATAATGAAAAGTATTTTAATCGTATCCAAAATAATGATAAATCCAGGTATTCAAATGGCGCGAATAATTCAAATGTTGACTGTGCGATAAAAAATGGGGACAGATCAAAAATTAAGTGCTTCATCTGTAATCTCTACGGCCATGTTGCTTCTCAATGTTTAAATGGAAAGAATGATTGCCAAATTCCCGCCATGATTCTCGACAAAATAAAAATTTCAACTAAGTATCCACTTCACATACCAAAAAGGAAGCGAACTTCTGTAACTCTATCTCAAATTCCAATAGGATGGAAAAGGATATTCAAATTAACGGCAAGAACGCAAAATGTTTGATCGATACTGGAAGCGAATTGAATCTAGTGAATTACGAAACTTATATAAAAATTGGCTCTCCAAAACTATTTTCTGACGACGTAAAAATATCAGGTATCGCCAAAGAAGTAGTACAACCTTTAGGTTATTTTCCAACGGAATTGTGTATCGATAATATTACAATTTCTGCTAATGCTTACGTTATGAAAGATCTCGCACATGAAATTGTTTTAGGAGTCGACGTAATCAACAAATTAAATTTATCTATCGATGAAAATGGATTAAAGGTATTAGGCAAGCGCGAAAATGTTTGGATCGGCTACATTAAAGTAGTGAAAGAAATATATATAATATGGATATAAGGAATCGCCTAGAATTCAGAGTATTGGAAATAAAAACGCTTTTCAAATAAATGAACTGTTGACGCATCAATATTCGCCTAATGAAACGGATTCAAGCGAAAATACTTGTATAAAAAATCTTATATAAATCACGAGAGTAGTGTAAACAAGGTCTTAAATGAGAATCAAGTTTTCCTTGAGAGCAAGGGGAAATAATTTGAAAATGAAGGGTTACCAGAAAATAATTTTTTGATTAATCTGTCCGAAGCTGTAAGCTCTGAAGAAATAGATTTTAGTCATTTGATTAAGTTAGATTGTAAAGAAGAAATCAGGAAGTTGATTGCAGATTACAAACCAAGAAAAACGAAGACTGCTGAACTGAAGATGAGCATAATTTTAACTGACTATATACCTGTGAGCGAGCGTCCACGAAGATTCCTTTGAAAGAAGAGAAAATAATAGAAGATCAAATTCATGAATGGTTAATGGATGGGATAATTAGACCTAGTTATTCTGATTATGCTGCACCAGTGGTGTTATGTAAAAAAAAAGATAACTAGTATAGGTTGTGTGTAGATTACCGAAAATTAAATTGGAATATCGTTAAAGACCGTTTGCCTTTGCCATTAATTGAAGACGTATTAGATCACTTGGAGAAGGTGAAAGTTTTTACAACTTTAGATCTGAAAAACGGATTTTTTCACGTCGAAATAGATGAGAAGAGCAGAAAATATACTGCATTTGTTACACATAATGGGGAATATGAATTTTTAAAATGTCCTTTCGGGTTAAGCACATCACCAAGTCAATTTCAACGATTCATAAATAGAGTTTTCAGGGAGTTGCTGCGTTATAATACTATTGTTATTTACATGGATGACATAATCATTCCATCCCAAGATGAAGAGGAAGGAATTGAAAAGTTAAAGAGAGTGCTGACTGTTTCCTCTGAATACGGGTTGGACACCAGTTTTAAAAAGTGTCAGTTTTTGAAAAGAAAAGTTGAATTTCTCGGTTATGTCGTTGAAGACGGAACGGTACAACCTTCACCCAATAAGTCATTAGCTGTTCAAAGGTTTCCTCAACCTAAATCCATTAAGCAAGTTCAGTCATTTCTAGGGTTAAGTGGATATTTTCGCAAGTTTATACCCAAGTATGCCCAGATAGCCAGACCATTGAGTGATCTACTACGAAAAGGCTCCACATTTAAGTTTGGTCCTGAACAAGAAGAAGCATTTAACAAATTGAAAGAAATGTTGTCCCAAAAGCCAGTATTACATTTGTTCAAACAAGGATCTCCGTTAGAATTGCACACTGACGCAAGCAGCCATAGTTTTGGTGCCGTATTACTTCAGAAAGGAGATGATGAAAAATTTCATCCTATGCAATATATGAGTAAGAAGACAACTCCGCAACAAGAAAAGTATTGCAGTTATGAATTAGAGGTACTCGCGATAATCGAAGCCTTAAAAAAATTCAGAAACTACCTGTTAGGTTCAAAATTCAAGATCATTACTGATTGTCAGGCATTTCAGAAAACGTTGAACAAAAAGGAATTAGCGGCAAGAGTTGCCAGATGGGTTTTATTCCTAGAAGACTTTGATTATGAAATCGAACATCGAACAGCAGATCGAATGAAACATGTGGATGCACTGAGTCGAAACGCTGTTCTGATCATCACTAGATCTTTAGATGGGGTAACAGCCCGAATTATCACTTCACAAGAGCAGGATGAACATATAAAAAACAATAAAAACCTTAGTTGACTAGGGAGAAGAAAACGGTTACTTTCTTAAGAATAATGCGTTATACAAGTGAGAAAATGGAAGAGAGTTGCTAGTAGCACCTGAAGAAATGCAAAATGAAATCATTAAAAAGATGCATAATAGAGGTCACTTTGCTGTCACCAAAACAGAAGAATTAGTAAAGCAAGAGTTCTATATTCCAAAATTGAGAAAACAAGTCGAGTCGGTAATAGCAAACTGTATTGACTGCATTTTACATAATAGAAAACTCGGTAAAGCCGAAGGATTTTTGAATCCAATTCCAAAAGAAAACTTGCCATTAAGCACCTACCATATTGATCACATTGGCCCATTGCCATCTACAGACAAAAGATATCAGTATATTTTCACAGTAACAGATGCTTTCACGAAGTTTACGTGGTTTTATCCTGTTAAGTCTACATCAGCCAAAGAAGTCAAAGACAAACTGAAACTACAACAAGTAGTGTTCGGTAATCCTTCAAGAATAATATCAGACAGGGGGTCTGCATTCACATCTAAAGAATTTGAAGAATATTGTGCAGAGCAAAGTATTGAACACATAAAGATAACGACCGGATTGCCTAGGGGGAACGGACAGGTCGAAAGAACGCATGCCATCTTGATTCCATTCCTCCTGTGAAAACTCTCTAAAGAAGACAGTTCAAAGTGGTACAAGTACGTAGCTGACGTACAGAGAATTATCAATAGTTCTACCACAAGAAGAACGAAATTCACTCCTTTTGAATTATTGATAGGAATTAAAATGGAGATAAGAATGCCTTGAGAATTAAGGAGATATTAGAAGATGGATATATGAACTACATGATGAAAGAACGAGAAGATATGAGAGAAGAAGCGAGGAAAAACATCATGAAAATTCAAGAAGAAAATAAGAAACAATTTAATAAGTGTAGAAAGGAATCAAAGAAGTATAAATTTGGTGATATAGTAGCAATCAAAAGAACCCGGTTGAGTTCAGGCTTAAAGCTGAAAGAAAATTATCACAAACCTAATAGAGTATCGGTTGTAAAGCCAAACGGTCGCTACGAAGTAGAAAAGGTAGGAAATCACGAAGGTCCAAATAAAACATCCAGTGCCACCGAGTATATGAAGCCTTGGGGAAAATGACTTAAGTTTCAGTCGAGGACGACAGAACTGTCAGGACAGCCGATCTGTGGGATCAGGTTAGTCACTGACTCCAATAAACTCACTGATTTTATTTAAAACGAGACATTTCATGATCTTAAAATGCATTGCAAAAAGTTGCACGCGCAAAATTTATTAACTACGTGAAAATATAAAGAATGTTGTTGTTCTATAGATTTTGAGTGTGTGAATAGCATAAGTGCTGTGTATTAGCCAAAAGGGCTTGTTAGATGGTTAAAAAGTATTTTTTTTATTAGTTTGTTTATTTATTTGATTGTAATCAGCGTTCAGCTTCCTACATTATTGATATTTTTTCTTCTCATTTTTTTTTTTTTTTTTTTTTTTTTTTTTTTTGGATAACTGATTTGTACTTTCCGAACATGTAATCCATGTAGGGAAAGTATTGTAATCATTAAAAAATTCGTCCTCGAGATTTTGGTTTATTTGCATGTTTTGAGGTCTTCTGAATTCATTTATGCTATTTTATAATTTAAAATAGCATTACTTGTTTTAAGATTCAGATGACTAAGAGTGATCATATCTTAGTGTGTTAAGTGAATACTAAGTGATTATAGATGGCAAAGCATGCTGACTGCAAAGTGAAATTGCACAAAAGTTGGGATATATACCGATAATACCTTTACCAGATTCCACAGTATCTTCTGAAACAATATGGCATGTATGGGATCCTTTGAGAAATTGCGGGCTAAACTTTAGGATGTTACCGAAGTCGCGGGCAGGATAAATGGGATTTATATGGGATTTTGATTCGTTTTTAAAGCCGTGGCGGGCCACATCCGGGCCGCGGGCGGAGGTTGTACATATGTGCAATATGGAGTAAAAATTTTATAAATTCCTGTTCGTGTGTATAAGCACGTGCTGAAATAATGCAGCCTCTGCCGAAAATATGTTAATACAGAATACTACGGATTCTAATTGACACAAATATATCTATAAAAAAGTATGTATATTCAATTGTTAATTCTCTTTTTTAGATATTTCTATGATTAAGTTATATAACTGTAAATTCAAACCATTCTAGAAAGATGTTCTCAACATTTAATTCACATTAACAAGTTAGAATTTTCAGTCTAAAAATCATTGGGAATACACTTTATAAGTATACCCCTTTTCAGCGCAGTAGATAGGTTGCAATAACAAAAAGAAATCGGTAATACTTTCATATATTTTTATTTTACTAAATTTTAAGTATTATGCATAAACAGTTTTATTGTGAAATTTCTAACAAATCATGAACGGATTTTTAAAACATAAGTCGTCTAATAAATTAGAATTTTCAGAAATACATTTCTTAATCAAAACTTTCCTTATTTTTTAATGCCCCTCCCCCCTCTCCCCTAACCAAAAATGGTTTATTACTTTAAAATTTAAATATTCCAAATATGGGGGAAGGGTATTTATATAAATATTAATGTATATATAGTACATAGTTTGTACTATATATTTATATAAATACCCCCACTCCCATAATTCTAATATTGGAATATGTTTTTTAGATTTTAATTAACTATATTTGTGGGGGGGGGGTACTTTTTCCAAGAAAAAAATATTAAGGAAAGTTTTGATTAAGAAGAAATGTTTCTGAAAATTCTAATTTGTTATGGCGACTTAAGTTATGAAAAAACGTTCGTGATTCGTTAGAAAATTCCAAAATAAAACTGTTTATGCATACTATCTAAAACGTGGTAAAATAGTTGTAAACCTGAAAGCGTCATCGATTTCTTTTCGTTATTGCAACCTATCTAAAGCGCAGAAAAATGGTGGTGAATCGTCGTGGTTTAAACGGATTTAAATTGTTGAAAAATGGTCGATAAATAGGCGTACTATAATTTCTGCATCGGTTTAAAAATGGTGGGAAATGGTTACTATATAGGCACATTATCGTTTCTGCAACGGTTTTAAAACGCCACTTAGTACGTTCGTTTTAACGATTTTAAAAAGTTTGAAAATGGTGGCAAAATAGGTGCATTATCGACATTTTTTCGTTTCCTCAAACGTTTATAAAACGTGGGAAAGAATGGGTGTTTAATCGGGGGAAAGCGATGACACATTTGCGAATTCATTGTGTTACAGCTTGACGTTTTTGCAACGGAAGGCGATTCCGTGTTAGCAACGTTTGAAAGACGGAAGAGTGCTACTTGGGGTGAGACTCCAATATATTGCGACTTATCAACAGGTACGTATACAACAGGACCGTATATCCCCGAACAATTCCGAATACAAATTTTCGCAACCCTGCACAATATCGCCCATCCGGGCATAAAGCGCACGACGAAGCTAATCCGATACCGTTTTATATGGCCTTCTGTCTGTAAGGATTCTGCGAGATAGGCTAGGCAATGCATTCCATGCCAGAAATCTAAGATTTCTCGACATACCAAAAGCCCAAAAGGAAAATTTTCAGACCACTCACAGAGGTTCGATCATGTACATCTCGACCTCGTCGGACCCCTCCCACCTTCTCGTGACAATTATTACTGCCTGTCAATGATCGATCGATACACGCGTTGGCCGGAGGCAATTCCAATTACTGGCATCAGTGCCCAAACAGTGGCAGAGAATTTCTACAATCATTGGGTCACACGATTTGGCTGTCCTTCAGTCATAACTACTGACCAGGGACGCCAGTTCGAGAGCAAATTGTTCCGCGCCCTCTAGCAATTTCTTGGTGTCAAACGTACCCGATCCTCCCCGTACCACGCCCAAGCGAACGGACTTGACGAAGAAGTTCATCGACCGATGAAGGCAGCTCTGAAAGCATATAACTCCAACTGCCTCTTCAGCCGAACTGCCTTCAACCAACTGAGTTCAACCGAACTGCCTTCACATTCTTCAGTACAAGCAGTTCGCTTCACATTCTTCACAGATCTTACAATCAATACGCGATACTGTTGACAAACGTTGGGAAAAACAAAGTACTGATTTTCGGTGAGTTACAGAATTTTCATGCTCCTGCAATCTTTCTGATGTATTTTTCCAATAGGAAAAACCACCTTCCCACAAAGCTCGGTTGCTGGTACTAAAAAGTTTGCAAACATAGCAAAATACAGCCTTTTTCATTGGAGAATAAATAAGCCATTCTCGTTTAACAAGTTCGTTGTTCTTTTTTCTTCTATAAAAATTACTTTCACAAAGCGATCGGCAATTTTCTTTAATAACACATTTAGCAGAGTTGATTTCTTCAATGTTTTGATTAGGCTTATTGCGTATAAAATACTCATGAAATTGATCATTAATTTGACTAGGCCAAAGCGCAATATCTTTTGCCGCACGCAAATAAAATTCGCCCTGATCATTGTTTTCTGTTATATCACAAATTAAAACACTATCACTTGAAGGCTGAACTGCAAGATCGTTAATTTCTCCTTGGGGCATAGGGTTGCTAAAATGTTCAGAATCCTCAGTGATGTCATTTTTACTATTTTCCACCAAAATGATTGTTTGACTCTCTGGATCCTCATTAATTTCATCACTATTTTCCACAAAACAGATTTTTTGACTCAGTTCTGAAACCTTCTTTACACTACTGTTTTCCACCAAAGAGGTTTTTTTGAATCTCTTCTAAGTCCTCGTGATCCTGTGACAATATTTGGACATATTTTTTTATTGCACCTTCAGAAGCTTTCAGCTAAGCATTTTGCTCGGCCTTTCTCCACCTCTTTTGCGCTCCTGATGGCTGTTTGCCCATAGTAAACTTTAACTGTGACAATTCAATTACTAGGCACAAAAAATAAAATAACAAATAAAACAGATAACGATAAGAAAAATTTAAACTATATATTAAAACTAATGATCACTAGATGCATGCACGAGCACGTGAATGAAGCGAAAGCGTGAGCGAAAGTAAACAAACGTAGCAGTAGCAAGATGTTGCCAAAGCGGAATTACCAAGAAGAAGTTTTAATAGAAACCATGGTGACAACTATCTTCGGATGCTTTCCCCATGGATCACCGAGCCATGGACAGAGTGGAACGCGATATAACGTTACAAAACTAGCAGTGATGCTTTAAAAAAAAACAAATTGGTGAACAAATTGCATTCATCTACTACTTCGCTCGCTCATCAAGGGAACTTAAGTGAACCTTTTATGTTTAAAATTTACGAATATAAAGATGAAGATTTGTAAATTTTTCCTCACAGAAAAATTTTGGGGCCCCTACCTGCTTGCAGTGCCCAGGGCACGAGCCCCGAGTGCCCGTGCGATAATCAGGGCCTGAACACAGAAATTTCAGGCAATCCATCTTCATCGGTGGACGGCAGCGAAAAGAATCATTTTCAGTGGCGGCGCAGGACCGAAATTTAATGTGGGCAAGGTACATTTCGCGAGGCCCTCTGATGGTGCAAGAAGAAGGGAATATAAAATAAAAAATCACTTAAAATTAAAAAGTTTTTATTCATTAAGAAACAAACCTAAATTTTTATTTATACTTCTTTGGAACATTAAACAAAAATGAAAAAAAAAGTGTATGCGTGTAATCTTTACGCGCGATTGAAGTAAAACTTCTTTGACGTGTTTACGACACATATCACTGAAATGATTAAACTTAAAATAAATATCATATTATAATTTAATTATATTTATTATTCATGTACTTTACAAAGATTATAGAAATGTTATATTCATATTATTCATTGGAAATAGGTACTTGGTGTCATCATAATTTTTATGCATGAAATTATAGGTTTGTGGTAATTATAATGTGAAACATAAATTTACCTCTCTAAATTTGCTAATTTTCTTGAAGATACAGCATCTATCGCTGTACCGAAGCGCGTTGTTGATTGAAGTCGAAAAGTATTCATAGTTAGATCAAATTTTTCTTTTAAAAAATCAACTAACGACTGAGATTCTTGAGAGCGAAAATTAACATTAAAATCTCTAGTAAGAATGATCGGTAATTCATGATAATTACTTAGAATCCAGGAAGTGTCCATGTTGTAGTATTATTCTTTAACTGTTTTCGTATACCATTGTTCCGTCTGAAGGTTGGGTCTAATGGGGGGGGGGGATGTCCGTAGTCTAGTATTATACTTCAACTGTGTTCTTTAATTGATGTTTTCCTCTGTTTGTGGGGTTCGAATGCAGGTAGTGTAATTTTTGTTGTGTTTTTCTATCACAGTGTTCTTCAGCGTTGATTTCGTCTGCTAGAAGGTTTCGAATTATTATTCTGTATCCATGTTTTTAAACTGCAGGTTCTGTCCATTGTTTGGGATTGATTGCAGCCAGGGTCCGTTTCTTACCTACTAACATTTCTTAAAATACATCTTTTGGGTAAAATAATAACAGACACGACATACATAATATTTAGGAGTTTAATGGCCTAACGGCCAATGCAACTGGCATTTGACAAATAATAATATCACTTCACTTCGAAACTAGTGCCTATATTCACTACGAAATAGTATTATAAGACAATTATGTAATTAAAACACGTCTGAAACCAGTAATTACTATATATCACGCTCATAAGTCTATGCATTTAATTTTTTGAAATTTTGATAATTCAACGATCTCCATTTACTTCGCCTCGATGGAAATATAAACAACCTGAGTTGCGCAGTTACCCAGTGTGCGTAGCGCCATCTGTTTGCAACAACGGCGTTATCCAACTTTCTAAGCGAAGTGTCCCCTCCTATAAATTTACCTTCGTGGGATCGAAGTATGATCCTCCAACAGTGTTCTTAAACGAAAATTTCCCTCTGCTGTTTAGGTACATTTGCAGCCACTGTCCCTTTAATTGTGGTGTTCCATCTCCTTGTTCTTAAACCGATGTTCTGCCTTGAAGTTGGGTTAGAATCCAGGAAAAGTGTTCTTAAACTGACGTTTCCAACTACTTTTCCGGTTCGATTGCAGACAGATTCCATTTCTTTGTGCTTTTCCAAAACCTTGTATATTATTCATCTAAAAATAAGGATTATCGACAACCTCCTGTGAGGTTGGGATTACATGTAAAATATTATGTTGGATGTACCTTCAAAATGCTTATTGATTTATAAATAAAGATTGATGTCTCAGAGAAATGGCGAGAAATCGCCGTTTCTTTCCCTAACAGGTTCCCCGTATTTTTACACGATGAATGTTAAAGCGTATCAAGAGTTAGTCAAAATACTAACCCAGCTTTCTAGTAAGCGGACGCCAAATATTAATCACTGTACCAAGTCGTTTATTTTAAAACGCGTTTGGCATTTGTATGTTCATCAAATACCACCACGGCAGTAATAATTCTATGTCTGAAAATAAGTACTAGCCACAATCTAACGATACACAATCAAGAAAATAAACGTTAGACCTCTTAAAAACAATTTAATTCAAAAGTTATTTCCCAACGGAAATCTTCACAAACTCCTTAGAGAGTATAGAATTTTACAACTAGTTGCCATCGGCAAAACGAGATATTTAAATACATATTTTGTGGATAACGTTGCCATCTCAAAAAAAACTAAATAATGATAGTAATGATAATACATTTTCAACAATGAAGTCCGCGAAAGGAGCGAGCGGTCGAAAATGTAGGATTTTTCGTGATTCTTCTTTTTCAGGCGCGCTTGCCGTGGAGTATATAACATATACGTCACTTCCTTTACTGAGCGGTACTTCCGTTAGAAAAAAAATCTGAGTTACACCCTAGTCGCGACTAAAGAAGTTTTACTTCAATAAAGAAAAATTTAAAGAAATAGAAATTTTCTACTTTTGGTTTTACTGAACTCCTTAATGATTGGTTCGTAATTTATCTTAGATGCTATATCTGTTTCAACAGATAAAACTGCCAACGCTGAAAGTCTTTCTTGACCCATAGTATTTCTTAAATAATTTTTAATTACTTTCAATTTTGAAAAGCTCCTTTCAGCGGAAGCAGTACTTACAGTATTGTTAACAAAATTCTAATGACAATGTAAACATTTAGGTAAATTTCTTTCAAATCGTTCTCTATGATATATTGGAGCAGATGTTTCACGTCTTTAATAGAGTTGAGTAAATTTGGGATCATATTTTGTAACTCCTCATACAACTCATAAGGTTGGAAGTCACTGCTCTCACCTACTTGCAGGACTGTGTGTAAATCCTGACAGTTTTTCAGTTTTTGCTCTTTTGGTATTTTTTAAAACTTGTTTAGGACATAGAGAAAACCAAAATTTTCAAAATGTTGATTTAAAGACATGAATCTCTATTCCATGTTACTTTTCACAGAATCAATCATGGTTTTAAAAAAATCTGTTTCATGCCGGCTTTTAGCAGACTTTATAGGTTGATCGCTGCCTTCATAATCAAACACCCTTTTCTTTTTGGCTACTCTTTTATTTTTAAAATCTTTTGGCAAATCATAACTGCTTTTCTTAATAAACTGATGAGCGTCAGACAAGCATTTTCCGAATCCAGTTTGTCGATATTCTTTGATCGAGTAACAAAATGTACGCAAATGTTCAAGAGTAATGCTTAAATGGACTTGTACAGATTGCCATAATTTGCTTATGGTATTGACACGCGTTAATAACTCATACCATATATGTAATGGTATGATAAATTCCAAACTGAACCTTTCGTTTAATCGCAATCACTGAGTGTGTCCGATTGTCCGATTCCGTTTGGCATTTTAAGTTTTCTATGCATTCAACAACATCATCAAATTGCAGTAATACGGCCTTCACCGCCTGGATTTTGCTTTCCCACCTTGTGTCTGATAAAGGCTTCATAGTAAGCTTTAATATTATCATTGATTATGTTCCAGCGACGACGCTGAGTTTCACCATTATTTAGTTTTCTTAAGAAATGAAAATTGGAAAAGTGTCTATGATCATCATCTTGAGGATAATATTCATCACTGTTATTTAACTGCTGTGTGGGACCGCTTTGAACTATATCATGACGCTGAGCATCCGTCATGGGAAACGTCCACAATCCCGGGTCAAAACTGGCAAATGCTTGTTTCACTACATCACTGGGATCTCTGTTCACAGGTGGAGAACTTATTTCAATCTTTTCTTCTTGGTCGTGATTTACATTACTCAAAGTGAACACAGAAATTTCAGCCTCAGATTTTGATTGGCAAGCTCTTTCTGTTTCCGATTTTCGTCGTTCGGTGTCGATAGTCGGTGCATCTGGAGTAATTTCCGAATTCTCGGATACAGATACATGTTGTTGAGAAGTCGAAGCAACCGATTCATTTGATTCTATATTACCAAATTCAGTTCGATTGAGAAATTTCATCATACCTGAACTTAAAACCTGGTTTGATACAGCTCTTTCCGCTTTTCTTTTTCTTTTTGCTGAACCAGATTCCCTATTTCTCCCTTTATCTCTATCTCTCTTAGTGCCTAAGCCAGACATGATTGATAAATTATGAAGAATGCGCCAATATTGTATCCGTAACATGTAAACAAACAAAATAAAAACAATAATAACATTTCTAGGTAGGTACTTGTTTTTTCCTTAGGTGTAATTAACATATCAGAAGTGGACTAATTCGTTTGAATAAAAATTGGAGGAATATAATGCATATTACCTACCTACTTTGTACCTACTTTAATATTTCACTAACATAATACGTACAATCCTATCCTACTAATATATAAATGTCAATGTTTGTATGTATGTTTGTTACTCTTCCACTGACTGAAACGGTTTGATAGATTTGAGTGAAATTCGGGATAAAGACAGTTAAATTCCTGTATTAATATAAATTCTACTTCTTATCGTGCAAAAATTAACACTGTTCCTATAATGTACAAAAAATCTACTTTTATCCAAAAAAAAAAAGAATACAATTGAGTTTTAATTTTACAGAGTCGTCAACAGATGGCGCAAACTTATAAAATAGGCAGTTTTTAATAAATAAAATATCAGATGCCTATCCTTTTTTACAGGCGAATTTGAAATAAGTGTTAGACGATTTCATTTTATGTTATGAAATCTTAATTGAATGAGTCACGTGACGAACCACCAGCATGATTTTTTTTTTTTTTTTTTTTTTTTTTCACGGGCAAAAATGCATCTCTCTATATAAACACACTGACTGACTGAATGAATGACTGACGATCATCGCTCAGCCGAATCTACAGGAGATACAGATATTAAATTTTAGGAGCTCATGGCTTTCGTGTCCGAGGCGTCATTTAAGAAGCGATTTTTAAAAATTCGAACGCAGACGGGAGTGGGGGGTCCAAAACGTTCTTTTCACGTTTCCCTTCATATCTCGGGGGAGAAAAGAGATAATCGAAAAATTCTTGCTTTAAACTGTAACTAATACAAATATCTCAAAGACATTTTTATGATTTTTTAGAATTCGTACCTAAATAGGCGTGAGGACTCCAAACGTTCTTAAACGTTCTTTTCCCATTTTCCTTCATATCTCGGAGGAAAAGCGATAGACGCAAAATTCTTACTTTAAAATAGAACTAACAACAATACCTAAAAATTATTTTCAGGGTTTCTTAGAATTCCCACCCAAACAGGGGTGAAGGCCCCAAACGTTCTTAAACGTTCTTTTCACATTTCCTGGAAAATGCCTGGCGAAGATTTTAAAACAGCTTTAGCAGGCGATTTTGACATAGATTTCGATTTTGAAGAAGTATTTTATGGAGCCAGAAAACAAATACGGCCGACTCGCGGAACATGGCGCACATTGCAACAGCATTTGAAAAATTAAGTATAGTTAGAATACCCCTGACGAATATTGTAAAACAGTTTTTGTAGGCGATTAAATGTATATCCAAAATATGTGTGTTTTTTACTTATTTTCTATTTGCATTTGCTGGTTTAACAATATCCATTCCGTGCTGAGAACGGGTGCTTTAGCTAGTACAATATAATACGTTATACGCATAATGAAAGAACTTCAAAAAAGAAGGCGGATTCTAGCACAACAAATAGAATATACAAAACAAATAATAAACGCAATTTTTGGTCACGTAACTTTTTGTAAAGAAAACTATAAAAACATGAGTGTAAGTATAATAAATATTTCTTACCTTATTCTTGACAAATAAACACAGGTACCATTATTTTTCTTCACAACACAAACCGAATTTCTACTTATTAAGCACGTGTTATCGTTTTAAAAATATGTAACACTATTATTTATTCTAAAGGAATATGAAGCGAGACTGCGTCTGCATGGGATAGGTACTTTGATTGGCTTTCTAATAAGGGGAAGTCCCGAGCTATGCCCCTCTCTGGCAACATTAGTTGGCATTAAGCTGCTGGCCCAGACTAAACATAAACGAATGATCAGAAACGACAGAGATGAGATTTTTTAATTAATTAATTTTATAACATAATGTAAGTAGTTTATCAGAAATATATAGATTATTTCATTCACATTCATTTCGTGCGCCGAAGAGTGGAATATGTTTAAGTTGAGAATTAATTCTAATGTATTTATAATAAGAAAAACCTTGTGGCGTGAACTTTTGGATTTTCCATATTTTTCAAATTTATTTTCGGCTGTGAGGCGCGAGGCCCTTTGCACCGCAAGGCCGTGGGCGGTGGCCCACACCGCCCACGCCTTACGCCGCCTCTGATCATTTTCATATACCTTCCCAAGTTTTTGCGATATTTGTATATACAAATCATATGCACATTTTTCTTCCTTTTCAAAGATATTAATTTTATATGGGTAGTTACAAAAAAAAATGGCACGCAGCCCAGCAAAGCATTGGGGGAGAGCCCCTACGCCGCCGGCCGCAAATCCCGCCTGAAACTAAACTCACATTCCACTTCACTTCACTTTCTCTGGCAATCGGCATACAAAACACGGGTCTACACAACCGGATAGCGAGGGAGAAAAGAGAAGGAGGGACACAAGCCTCGGTACTACAGTACAACTGCAACGCAGCCGGCCTGTAGGAAGTTTTTACATATCGAAACCTAGGGGATGTGTGTTAACAACGCAACAATTTCTTAGAGGGGAAAATGCCATTTTTGTGTGTGTGTATTATCTCAAGCAAAATTTTGATGTCCATTTATTCTTCTGTCACCTCCCTAAAGAAAAATAAAGAAATAATTGAAAATATTTGTACTTTATTTTGGGTGTATGCTGAATTTAAGTGAAAAAAAATGAAGCTTACTTCCCATATTTCCCATCAAGAAACTCAGTAAAAAAATACAAAGAGATGTAATGCTTGCATGCATTTATGAATAATAAATGGGCCCAAATTTTAATGTTTTTTATGTGCCTATTACATTCCTACTTCATTTAAATGTGACGATTATTGCATAAAAATCCTTTAAGATTAAAATAAAAGAAAATTCTCTAATATTCTCCAGTTCTCATGAATTGTTGAATATTCTCAACTCACAACACTAGATGGGCCCACTTTGGCAAACCTTGATTTTCAATATCAACACCTACGATATATGAACAGGATGGCCATTCATTTGTCTGAAACCTTACAAGGTAGGTTTCAGACTAATGAATCTAATTCTTCTTCTCCTCAATCTTCAGACCTGAAGATTGAGTAATTTACGTATTTCTTATGGTTGTTGTTTTTAAATGCCCAATTGGGCATGTCCCGCCTCCCCCCCCCCTGAAAAAAACATGCCCAGTTAAAAATTTTACATGCCTCGGGCATGTTGGACAATAGATTTTTCCGACCCTGGCTACTGCATAAAAATAGCTTTAATTTGATGTATCACTAGCGATTATACATTAAATTTAAATGATATCCTTGTCCACTTTTGCATGGTACAGCACATAAATAAAAATACATCATAACTAAACAGATCTGGTGCCTGGTGCTGAATATCCGTATCCAGCAGGCAAAGGAACTTTGGATATTCAATATCTGCAAAATCAATATCCGGTGCATCCCTTATATGTATATGCTAGATATATATCAGACACTGAGTAATTATTTCGGCCAAATTTTGACAGAGTACTCATCAAATACCAAGTACTTCTAATAATTTCAGTATTTTAAACCTTCTTAAAATAATTTTGCCAAGCATTAGGTATGCAAATATAAATAGTACATATAATAAATAAAAATATTGTTAATATATTATACATTCTATAATAAAAGTAAGTCACTTTTGAAGTCATAAAAAAATTGATTTTTGACAAAGAAATAATGGAAAAAAAGTACACTAAAATGCAATTGAAAAAGATTTTAATAGTCAAAATTCTATGGATTGCAAATTCTGATGCAAAAATACCAATTCAGAGCTTGAAATTAATGGTGGTCCACTATATATAATTTCCTTGTTCCTTCAAACAGTCATTTTCCTGAATGACTGATTACCTACTAAGCTGCAAAACAAAACCTAATTATAAATGTAAGCTGAACCATTATTTTTGGTCTACCTAAATGTCAATAATTCGGAAATGGCAACTGGTACTAAAAACTGGCAGTTTTTCCAGTTCCAGCGTTTCCAAATTACACATTATACTACAGCTGTTCTGTATAATCATACAACAATTTAGTAACTTTTCGTTAAATATCAAGAATGAACTAGAAATTAAAAAAAAAAAGAAATGTTAATATATCAGCAGACAAAAAAGCATTGATTGAGCATGATCCCCTCTTGATCAGGACTTAAACTCAGGATATAGGCACGGTGCAGAAAGGGGCACATATCTACACTGCTATGGCATACTTTCAAGCCATAAATTAAATTTCATATAAGAAGGCTTAAACGATGACAAAGTAGGATTGCCAAGGTAAGCCCAGCTTCCAATTATGGGAATAACATTTTAACGGACTAGGACTACAACCGCTATGTTAATATTTTCTATAAACTTAACCCTACACTTAACATATAAAATAGTGAATTTAAGAGGCCGCTGCTACCCGAACTGGTGGTGCCATTAGCCCACAAGCTGTTCAAATCGCTGTTTCTTTTATCTATTTATTATGTTTTGTATAAAAGAGAAAAAAGCATAACACTGAGAAAAATTATAAAACATCTTTTATCATAAACCAAGCAATGCTTGAAATGTTTCTAAACACAATAAATGGAAAAATGTAACTGATGTTTTGGATGAAATGGGCTCTTATTTTGATCTACATATACATACCATTTTAAATGGATCATTCAAAACTGCATTATTAGTCTAAAAATTTAAATATACACTACAAAATGGGCCGTATGGCTTGTGGCCTAGTGGTATTGTTGAGTTGGTACGAATAACCATTCCGAATTTAAGATAATTAGGTCAAGAAACAAATGTAGCATTTTTCTTACAAGGATCAAAGATGTCTAGTGGTATTTTTAGTGCGATGTTAAAATTTAAAAAAGACGCAATTTTCTGAAAACTCAAAACTTTTCAGAAAAGTTGACAGCCATGGAATGCCTTCTTTCATAACTCCCAATACAAAAATCACTGTGAACACAAATTTCATAGTTTGAATAAATGAATTCAAAAGACCTAGAAATGTGGAAATACATTAAAATCTCATGGTTAGATTTTTTCATAATTACAATACCTCCGTTACATAGTACGTGTTCGTAAAGTCTAAATATAACAGGTGACCTTCATAATTTTGTAACAAAAAAGTTAAAAAATAAAAAACTTTTTACTAATATGTATTATTTACACCCAGAGGAAACATTAAATATGTCTTAAGTATAGTCGTGCATTTTCTGCTGAGGAAAAAATACTTTTCAAATGATTTTGATTGGCTTCAGTGGAATTTTTCACAAATTTATTCTCATGTTTTTACTAAATACCTAACTATACACATGGCCACTTTGAAAGGACCAATCAGAATGTTTATTTTCCTGTGTATGTTACTGTAACACATATCCAGGCTTTTACACACTGCCTAAGTTATGTGAATCAATTATTTTATATTAAGGCTGTTCCACCTGAAAATGGAGGATTTCAATTGACTTTTGTTTAGGATAGGAAATAAACTTATAATCACATAACTATGAAAATTTCCAGAATGTTTCCTATAAAACTGGAATACGAACGGACATTGACATAAAATTTGAAAAATTATTTAATTAAAAAATATACAATTAAACTTGATGCTTATTCAGAGATAACGCTATTTTCTTGATTCTCGCTCACGATTAGAAATTAACTTAATTCCATAATTATGAGAATTTTCAGAATGATTAATTAGAAACTAGATAGAAAACTGACTTTGAGAGATAACATTTGAAGAGATATTTAACTTTTTACTTCTTTTAAAAAATTTAAACTTGACACTTTTTCAGATGAAGATGCTTTTGGTGGACTTTCACTGAAGATCAAAAACAAACTTATGATGACAGAACTATGAAAAATTTTAAACTGTTTCTTCAGGAACCATACTGTGAACTGACACAAATTTCAAATTTGGAAAGTTTTTTAATTCCTTTAAGAAATTATTAAACTTGTCACTTTTTGAAAGAAGTCTGCTTTTTGGTTAACTTTCACTCCAGATAAGAAATATAATGGTAGAACTATGAAAATTTTCAAAACTGAACGGAAACTGTACTGTGGATTAAGGCAAATTTCCAAAACCACTCAATTTTCATAAAAAGAAAAATGAAAAAACATTGTTTTTTAGACTCAAATTCAAAATTGGCAGACTAAAATATTTTCTATCAAACGTAACTTTCAAAAATAAATTTGGGCCACTTCATAATGCATTTAAGAATGTTGTGGGGCCAAAAAAAATAATACATTTTGCTTTTATAAATTTTATAGTTTTGAAATTCGTAAAGGCTTATGAATCCTAACACACATGACTTCTGATCAAGATTTAAAATAAAATTACAGTAGACGAGCTATTGAAAAATTTATGTTTCTTCTAAAACTACTTTAAGATGTTTTATGAACATTAAGTTTATGAGAAATTTAATTATAAAATAAATAAATATGCTATTTTAGACTAGAATTCAATGAATTTCAGCAGTTTTAACACGATTCAACTGAATTCCGTTTCAAAAAATCAACTTGCGCTCCTCTTTAGTACTTATAACAATATTTTACACCAAAAAAAGTTCATTTTATCATTTAAATTTTAGAGTATCCTTAAATCCTGAAATTACTCGTTTTTCAAGCTTTTGCCCAGTCCTTGTTTCGACTTTTTCTCTTCAGGTTAAACAGCCTTATTTCAGAAAAGAAAATTTAAGCTAAGGGCTTGTCGACCTTCTGGATAAACTAATTATGACCAACTAATAAAATCATTTAAATTTTAGAGTATCCTTAAATCCTGAAATTACTCGTTTTTCAAGCTTTTGCCCAGTCCTTGTTTCGACTTTTTCTCTTCAGGTTAAACAGCCTTAATTTCAGAAAAGAAAATTTAAGCTAAGGGCTTGTCGACCTTCTGGATAAACTAATTATGACCAACTAATAAAAACTCGCTGGCATCTAGTCCTATTTTCCAATTTTCACACCCCAGGGCTAGAAATTTTAATCTGGCTCAATATAAGAGATTAAATTTTTAAAATCCAAAAATTTCTGTACTTCTTAAGTACAAAAAAAAAAAAATTAAAAGCCATTATACAGCAATGAGTTTAAAAATTGGAATCAATTACAGTTCTGATAGTATGAAGTATAGTCCTAAAGAGTGCCTATTTCCATATTTTTGAGATTAATTTGAGCGGATAAATGTGCTTTATCTTTTCTGTTAAGGCGGGGTGCCCCACCATGGCACACTAGTTATGCCACTGAAAATGGTAGACGGACAAAGTGTGAAGGTCCCGGGTTCGGGTCCTGGCTGTCGATCTTAGGTTTTCTACAGATGTCAGTGGCGGCTCGTGGGATACAGCAAGTACAGCCGGGCTGCACTTGAAATTATCAGCACATACTTTAAAATAATTTATTCTACTAACTTTCTTAAATTCAGATTAGATTTATGGAATTCCTATCGTAAATTTAAAAAAAAAATCTCCAAAAAAAAAACCTATTGTAGTAACGGCCGGATCTCTCATTCAGAAAAAAAAACCCTTTAATCTTCCCGCAATTCAACTGCAAAAGTCGTTGGTACAGCCGAGGCCTCCGAGAGAGGAGAAAGAATCTTTCTCCTCTCGGCCTCGGTACAGCCCTCCGCGCTGATTAAGGAATTGGCAGCACCATTGCCCTGATAACGAGTACGTAAGCAGTTTCTCCGGCTTAGGATAGCATAGGGTGTTTTAGCTGAGACACAGCCGAAGAAAAGGTTTCTGTCTTTTGCAGCACTCGTGAATTCAACGAAATGATTGACTCGGACGAAAAGTGAGGGAGAGACTAAAGACACAGAATATATGTTCTAGCCCAGCGTTTCTCAATCTGAGGGGGGCGCGCCCCCCGCAGAACTTTTGCAGGGGGGGGGGGACGAGAAAAACTATAGAGCAATAGGGCAAACTATAGAGCAGGATGCATTTTTTTAAAAAATCATCTTATTTATTCGCATTTTTACTCAAAGAATATCCATTTTCGCTTAAAATGTTCATTATTAAAGATTAAAAATCTCAATGTATGGTGAAAAATGTGAGGGGGGCGGAGTGCCACTGCAAGTTAGCCTTTGTTGGGGGGGGGGGCACGACGTTAAAAGGTTGAGAACCGCTGTTCTAGCCCATTCTAACGGAAACAATAGGTTTTTTTTTTTTTTTTTTTTTTTTTTTTTTTTTTGTCTGGGAAGGTTGAAAGTTTTTAGTCTTATTTGTTACTGTGTCTATGTGTTATTGGAATCTATGATTTAACCGTTTTGAAACAAGGAGCCCCGTTATTATCCAGTTTGGGTCTTGCTTGAAACTCCGTTTAACACATGGAAAGAAGATAATAAACGACAACCACTAAAAGAAAATAGACCGACACCAAAATTGTCCATTCATAAGAAAAAAGCAGGTTCGTCTCAGCATGGTCGTAGCTTCCATTTCTCATGATATGCACTATTCTCGTGGCTATGGGACAGTTTTTATTTACAAAAAAATGTTTTATTGGCCGTGTTTAATCGTTGAGATAAAAAAGACCGTTTGGAATGGTACTGGATAGGATGGATTAACCACCATCACACGAGCACGTAAAACACATGAAAGCTCAATCGAGCATTTAAAAAATTCTTTAAAATTTAAGGAGTTGATAAGAAGTGTGAGCTAAATTGCTGACGCATTAAAGGAAAACTCTCGACTTTATATTGCTGAATTTATCAAGAAGGTAAGCCTGAATAGACGCTTCATGCAATTACCCATCAAAGCAGTATTATTTTTAAGTAAGCAAGAACTGGCATTAAGAGGACATGGCGAGCGAGAAAATTCTTTAAACATGGGGAATTTAAAAGAGCTTTTAAAATTAATGATATCTGAATTAAAACAACGCCCTTTTATGAGGACATCACTGACTGATTCGCAAGTTTAAAAGAAAAGAGGATTGATTTGACTTATAAAAAATAAGTAAGTTTTCTTTTTTTTTTTTTTTTTTCTTCTCAAGTTATCATTACCAAAGAAAATTCTCAGGAAACTTCGAATCAGACACGGATTAATACAATTTGGAGGATAGGAGCGGTTGGTTGAAATTTATGTCCATTTTATGGAAGTAAAATAGGATCTCTTACATTTTTTATGTAATTTCTTTTTTTTTTCTTTTTTTTTTTTTTTCCTGGATGAGAGCTTAATCCGCCAGCTTTCGAATTCAGTACGGATTTTCCATTCCTAGGGGGGGGGTCATATGTTTCCGGCTGCACTAACATTTTTGACCACGGGCCGCCACTGACAGATGTAATGTGAATACGCATTAGAACCCCTTAGAAAGTCCTTCTACCAAGGCAACCCCCATCGTTGGCAGATCTCCCTAGCATAGCGTTGCCATAATCATGCAAACAAAAGTGGGCGTATGTGATAAATAGCCAATTGTAGTTTACAAAATACACAGGCATTTGGTTTCACTTTCAAGCGAATCACGCAATTTTTTTTATCACATTTAATATCATCCAATATATATGTACACACAACCAATATAATAAATGTATTATGGGCCCCCCGACTACATGGGTACTCCTGGGCGCAAGCCCCCAGAAGAAAGAGCAAGAAGAAATTAAGAGCCGCAAGAAGAAATTAAGAGCCACAAGAAGAAATTAAGTGGGTGCGGAATATCAACTAAATTTTAAGGAGGAGTTACTGTACTAGAATAGTTTTTTACTACTAGCTTTTTAGTTAGAAGAGTATTAGTTACTGTACTAGAAAAAAAGTGATGGAAATTCAGAAAAAAATCAGAATTTTCTTCAGAAAAAATTATTTATGAAATCACATGATTATATTCCATTACTGTAGTCACAACGGAACTTGATATAAAAATCATTCACACAGAGAGCGCAGAATACAGAAAAGAAATAATTTTACTCTTGTCTAAAATAAGAAATTCATTCCGTCTTGGATTTTTATCCTAATAAGTGCCTGGAGCTTAAGGAATTGAGCTAAGCGTTCCTTGGCGCCGATTTGAGATTTGAATTCTAAAAATGTTTTTCAATGGATACTTACAACACGCATAGTTAAAAACTTAAAAACTGAATAATGGACGAAGTTTATTAGATGATACGCAGGTATATGTTGTAATACAGAATAATTTATTTAAATATTAAAAATACTTTATCGCTTTTAAAAAGTTTTTGCTTCCATTTGTGTCCATAAAAAGTAGAGCTACCAGAATAAATATACTCAGCGATTTTGTTTAAAAAATATGTCTAATCATATTCTCCTATCAGTAAAAAGATGCTCTTTCTAGAACTACCCACAAAAATTTTATAAAGTCGGCGGCTCTCAAAATCGGAACTTCCTGTTTAATGTATAGCCCAGCTTAATAGAAGGTATTATTTTTTCCAGCCGTAGTATACAATAATGCACCCTATTGTTTCCTTAGAGATTAAATTAAATACAAGGGAAACAAAGTAATAATGTAAGCAAAATTTACTTATTGCTGCAGAATCAAATCAGAGCAAGCGCTATTAGGGTTAACTATTTCCTTGTAACAATAACACAAGAGGAACAAACTTTGTTAAAAACAGCAATGTGCACAATTTTTTAAAAATACACAGCCCAAATTAATATAAAAACTGTCATTAGTGTGAGAAACAGTAAGTAAGAATGAAATATTTACATACCTTTTTATAACCTACGTTCTGTGGGATTTCATCAAAGATCGTAGAGATCGTAGACAGCCAACCATTATGCACACTAGAGATGGCCAATGATTCGATGAGTCGAATCAGTGATTCGAATCTTGGTACTGAGTGGCTCAGTCTTTACACTCACTCTCTACTGATTCGAATCTCAAGCCCTCAAGGGAAATACATTCCAAGTTCGAAGGGAAGAAAAACTTATTTTCCCTTTGCCGTTCCCAGAGATTTTCCCTTACTCTTTCAACTCTTTTCGACTCTTTACGACTCTTTTCGACTCTTTACGACTCTGAGTCGATAGATGATTTGAAACAGTAAATGAGTGGGTATGGGTGAGTTGGTCACTGAGTTGGTGCAGCAACGAATCTTTACTGATTCAGTGTTTCGCTCTGTTTCGGTAATTGTATACTATCGTTGAGATTCGTTAGTTTTTCGAATCTTCTATCGACTCAGAGTCGAAAGGAGCCGAAAAGAATTGAAAGGATGTTTCATTTAATTGGAGGGATTTTTTCGAATCTTCTATCGACTCAGAGTCGAAAGGAGTCGAAAAGAGTTGAAAGGATGTTTCATTTAATTGAAGTTTTTTTTTCGAATCTTTGGTGTTTCATTTCTTGGTTGGTGGTCGGATTTAAAGTTTTATCTGTCTGTGGGTGTGGAGTGGGTCGAACATCGTTTGTTTTTGGCGGGGGGCATAGGCGTTACTTCCTAAGTGCAAGAGGGGTCAATCTCCCCCCCCCGAAAAAAAAATTAAGAAAATCCCTCCTTCCAACTTGTCTGGCTGATTTAATATTTGTTTAAAATTTAATGAAACATCCCTTTTCTACTTTTAACTTCAATATATGTCCCCCTGCCCCCACCCTCAAAAAAAAAAAAAAAAAAAAAAAAAAACGGAACGTTAAGTTTACATGGTGGCGGATTTTCATGTGAAGGGAAATAGAATGAAATAAAGTTAGGATTGTGCTTGTCACTTTTAATGAAGGATACAGGGGCGGTATTAAGCGCTCTCACAAAAGGACTTTGTAGTAAGCAAAATAACATTTCGCTTTATTGCAGCAGATTTCGTTTTTTTTTTTTACCTTGTTTTTCGTTTAAGGGGAATGATTTTATTTTCTTTCGTAATTCAGAGAAATACAAAATATGGTCTAAAGCAGTGGCGTAGTTAGTGTTATTGACAGTGGCGTAGCCAGGATTTTATTTCGGGGTGGGCTGGGTATCAAATTTAAAGATAAAGTTCAATTGTAAGCTAAGTAAAGGGTCCCATTTTTTTTGGGGGGGGGCAGCAGCCCCTCAGTAGGACTGGGCCAAAAATCGACATATCGGTTTTATTTCAACATCAAATATCCGATATTCCCATTTTCATTTCAGTGAAATCTCGAATTCGATAAAGGGCAAAAATACAGGCCGGCCAGGGGCGTAGCCAGAAATTTTTCATGGGGGGGGGGGGGGTATGACTACTGCAACTCATATATATGTATACGTGTGTATGATAATGTAGTGAAGAATATACATTTTGTATGGCAAAAAATTCCTCATGGGGGGTTATGACCCCCCTAACCCCCCCCCTTGGCTACGCCTCTGAGGCCGGCGATAAGAAAATCCTGAGATCAATACCAGCTTGTGATGCTTTTGCTACTGCTTTCTCTCGGAAAGCTTCTTCTTCTCTCATCGCAGAAAAAACAGCTCCATGGTTTATTAGTCTAATTACCATAATTAATTAACGTATATCTCGGAACCTATCCACCGGAGCGCGTTTTTATTGATTCTCGACCCCCCCCCTAGACTCAACACCCCACCGATACGTAAATTTCGAATGCTTTGACACCAAACTTAACCTTTTAATATTACAGGCCCAAGGGGTCATACGAAGCTCCCCTATATTTTCAATTTGGGCATTTTAAACACTAGCCTCCTCCGACGGCATCTCCAAAGTCTGGAAACCATCCCAGAGCCAATTTCTACATGTTTGCAGTCCTTTTAAGCCTCAATCATGGTTAATTAGTCTAATTACCATAATTAATTAACGTATATCTCGGAAACTATCCATCGGAGCGCGTTTTTATTGATTCTCGACCCCCCCTTAGGAACTTCCATCGTTGCATAAAATTTCGAATACTTTGACACCAAACTTAACCTTTTAATCTTACAGGCCCAGGGGGTCATACGAAGCTCCCCTGTATTTTCATTTCGGGCAGTTTAAACACTAGTTTTACTGGAGCAAGGAGAGAGATGCTAACTGCCCGAGAACTCAGCGGAGAAGAAACCCGATGAATGGGTGAAGGGTGTTTAAATAGTACGGCTTTCGGCGCAGAGAGAGGGAAAATTTCTTTAGTTGTTTTATTGATTCAAGATTCGAATCACTGATTCGAATCATCGAAGTAGTGAGTGAGTCGAGATTCGAATCAGTAAAATGAGTCGAACCGCCCATCTCTAATGCACACACGCAGCGCCGCGGACGCAGTTGTTTCAACAAAAGCCACTAGAGAGCGGTAGCATTCTAGTGTACTCATCATTAAATTTCCAGATTTCTGATCTGTAAAATAGTACTTGCATCTGGATGAAAATATCAGTGAATCGATTAGTACGATAGAGGCTAGACAAACAATCCAGAATTCTAGATCACAAGTGTATTCCAGAAATCGAACGATAATTTCTCGTTACACAAACTAGACACTCTGATGTGATTAGCTACGATACTACGGACTAGAAATTCTTGACGATTTCGTCTATACCAGTTGTGTATATCACACACGCATAAGTCTATGGTCTATTCTTCTAGTTTTGGGACATAGAAAACAGCCATCTATTCGTTCTAGATGAGAGGAGTATTTTTTTTTCTCCGTGTTATAGGCTTAATCCGGCCCTGTGAACCACACTATGAAACAACGTACGTTTCACTTTTTAAATTATCCTATAGATCGCTCTAGAATTCCAAAAACTCGTGTATTGACGCGTCTTCGCCCTCCTATATCAAAGACGTGGTTAAAATGGTTAAAGAAACAGTAATTGCGTAACCATTTATAATGTTCTTTCTTTTTCTTTTCTTTTTTGTGTGAGTAAATTTTTGAAGTTGTAAATAGTACTTTCTGATTTGTTTATGAAATAAAAATTAACATTTCGAATTATAATAGCCAGAAATGTTATTCTTCACAGCTTTATTTCAAGCAATTTCTTTTTACGGGTTAGGACCCCTTAGAAAGACCACACGGAGGGCATTCCACCCCTCGGCCTACGCGTAGCTAATCGGCCGCAATCCCACAAACCAAACCAATTCTTTTGTGAAACATCTCTAGAAGAGTTAGGTATGCCGAAGTTAAGAAAAAATGGCGATATGTGGAAAGTTGACCCACTGAACACGGCCAGGATGGCCCAGTCGGTCAACTTGCCTCTTCGAGAAACATAGTTATGTTTTGTAAAGACCAGATATTTAATTAACTAAAAATGTTTTCTTTTGTTGATAGACTATTAGAATGAAATAAACATTTTGTGCTCCTTTACAAACAAGAGTAAGGATAGTTTGCATTTGTTTTTGTTTATTTTTTAACCCTCTTGTTCCCACTATGAAAAATTCCCAAGAAAAAAAAAATTTTTTTTCGTTGAAATGGTATTCTTCAGTCAAAAAATGTAATTATAAAATTGTGAAAAAGTTATTTTTAATATGATTTTTAATAGTAGCACTGTTATTTTAAAACTCTTCTTAACATTGTAAATGAAACTTTTTTTAAAAATGATTTTGTATCTAGTTTCAAAGCACATTCAGGGTGATCAGTTTAAAAGCGTACCCGTTGTTTTTTCTTATTACTGTTATATCTTACAGTAACTATTCTAACACTGAAATATAAATGTTTGAACCTTGTTTAATTGTGGGAGAGAATTTCCAACACTGTTGGACTGTTACAATTTATTTGTGACGTGAAAAAGAAATGAAGACGCACGAGGTTATTTAATCTTGTGATATTTTTATTTTATAAAAACATAATTTAATTCAATTTTTTCACATTGACATTCCATTATTAATAATTCCTCATTCCGTTAGATTATTTTTGTGTTTGTGTGTGGGAGGTATCCAAGGTACGAATTAACGGGGGATGAATGCCAGGGATCCTCCCTGGCTGAAGAATGTGATATCCGTGGCTACAGAAATATTAATTGATCACTGCCAGGGATACTATTTATCCCTTGATGTAGATGTGTTAAATTATTCTCCCTCACTGCCAAGTTTACCAGTACCTAACAACTTTAATTTTCAAGAATATCAAATCTTGTTTTGTTTACTAAACAAAAACAAATTACACTCATGTCCATAAATTAAGGATAATTCAGAATCACACAGAAATTGATCTCTAAAATAAAAATTTCACCTGTGGAATGATCACACACATCTTGAAGAAGAATATGCAAATTACAGGAAACCACCAGATGGCGTGGATGGTACGTCACAATGACGAGAGTGTAAGAGAGGGGTATATAAGGAATGGTGGCAAAGAAGTAAATTTGTTCACAAGCGCTGTGAAAGCCTTTCAGTGCAAAAACCGCATAGTTATGGCACAAAGGAGGCATTTGGATGATATTTTACGTGGCAGAATTATCGGACGACTGGAATGTGGACGTACCCAGCTGGAAGTATCCGAGGAACTTGGAATCGCCCAGAGTGTCATCTCCAGGCCTTGGCAACGATTCCAAGATGATGGTAATGTGAGTAGACGTTACAGCACAGGTCGCCCCCGAGTTACAATGCCGAATGAGGACCGCTATTTGGCAGTTACTGCCAAAAGAAACTGACGGAGTACAGCATCAGACCTGTCTCGTCAGCTCTCCAGCTACCGGTACGACAGTTTCAAGGCAGACCGTGTACAGACGCTTAGGGCACATTGGTCTATATGCTCGTAGGCCTGTCAGATGTGTTCCACTTACAGCAACTCACTGTCGCCTGTGATTAACCTGGAGTAGAGAGCATGCATTGTGGACCGCCGCAACAGTGGTCTTGTGTGATGTTTTCCGACGAGTCCAGGTTTAGTTTGGAGTCTGATTCTCGCCGGACATTCATCTGGAGAGCGCCAGGTACCCGTTACCACCAAGAGAACACCATTGAAAGACACCGTTACGGTGGTGCAGGATGGCTCGTTTGGGGAAGAATTATTCTTGGTTCCAGAACTGACCTGCATGTTCAGAGTGTAACGATGACAGGCCACATCTATCGGAATGTCATTCTGGAACAACATGTACGTTTGTTTCGGGGCGCCATGGGTGCTGAATTTGTGTTTATGGATGACAACGCCCGTCCTCACCGTGCAAACATTGTAGACGAATGCCTTCAATCGGAGGATATCACCCGTATGCATTGGCCATCATACTCACCGGACTTGAATCCAATAGAGCATGTGTGGGATATGCTTGGCCGACGAATTGCAGCCCGTCAACCCCCTCCCACCTGTCTACCGGAACTTCGGAGTGCATTGCTTGATGAGTGGTGTAATATTCCCCAAGATCAGATTGATCATTTGATACTCAGCATGCCTAGGCGTTGTCAGGCCTGTATTGCATCGTCCGGGAGACATACTCCGTATTAACCATCCTACTAACCATGTTATACTGCTTTTTGTAAATAGGTTCTTTTTTTAAATTTGGTCAAGGGAGTAAAACTTGCAATTTTTATTAATTATGTCAAACATATAGCATCTTTTTTGCTCTTTACTTTTTGTTTAATAAATAGACTTTACAAATAAGTCAAATTTGTTTTGCTTCTTTCTCTTTCTTTGCCTGAACTTCATTATCCTTAATTTATGGACATGAGTGTACAAACATCACTTTGAAATATACACATGCCTGATAACATTTGTCATTCTATAACTATAGTCAGGTTTCTGAGGAAGGCTGCGAAATGAACAAACAATCATTGCTCTGCCACAAGCCGAATTTGAGGTTACACATAGAATCGACATAGGCGGTAATATTTATGCATAGAAAATTGGGGATCGGTCAAAGAAGGGACGGGGAGGGAGGGAGAACTAATATCAGTGACTATTCCATTTGTCAGGAAAATATAAAGGTCAGTTGCAAAGCACTGTGTATTTTCCCTAGTAACTTTAAAAATGAGTAAAATGATTATTTACTGGGTTTTTTTATTCATTAAATGCGTTCAATGAACATCTATGTATTCAAGATTTCTAAGAAAACGGTAGATCTGAGCGTAAACTATACACATCCTAGGGCTAGAGTTAGTTTGAAGTTGAAATGGAAACATTTACACCTTCACTCACTTTTATTTTCTTTCTTTTCAAATGTTCCTCCCTCTAGAATGTTTTCTTTCAAATGTCCCCCGCCCTTGGAGAAAATATTCAGTTCGCTACCTGGGGTTATCTTCAAGATAGTGTTTTTGGGGTTATCTTCAAGATAGTGTTTTCCAAATCATAACTGAAGAAATCTCGTCAATAATACCAACAATCTTGCGAAGTGTGTCAAAAAACTTGATTTGACATGTTCATGTTTCCATTCAAAATAATGGCGAATATTTTCTGTAAGGAATAATAATGTAAAAAATTGAATGAAATTCTATTTTTTTAAATCACAAGATTAAGTACCATTGTGCGTCTCCATTTCTGTTTAACCTTTTCAATAAAGTTGTAACAGTCCTATAAATAAGGTTCCAAGAATTCTACTTCAGTGTTAGGATAGTTGCCACATCCACAAGATTTAAGGGTAATAAGAAAAACTAACGGGTACTCTTGTAAATTGTTCACCCTTGCCATTTATATGTACATGTCATTTATATGTATTTTCTCACTTATATATGGTAATTATTAATTTTCTTCATTTTAAATATTATTAAAATAGTAGAAAAACTTGATACTAAAATATGTTGCAAGTAGAATAAAAGAGTATAAACATGTATGTTGCTTCTAAAATATTTTAATGTTTTTCATCCATTAATGCTGGCATCCGGAATCCGAACTCCTGTTGTTATTAATTAAAGGTACAGTTAACAGTTTTATGACTTCAAAATTTCACATTTTTCTTGTAAAAAGTAGCGTATAAAGGATGGTAGTCCATTTTTACCATGGGCATAAGAGGGTTAAAACTGTTTTCGGGAGGTTTTTGGTAAACATTTAATTAACGAAGTGTTGAAGAGCAGGTGATAGCCGAAAAGTTATACCCGGGTAGTAATTTCTGAGTTCAAGTGCAGCGTATGCGTGGTTGTTCGTGGCCGAGCTCAATTATCTGAAAGCAATAGGTTTCGGTCTGAATAGCCTCCCTTTAACACAAAGAAATCGTTCTGCTTAAGCTAAATGAACATGTTATCGATTTAGCAAAATATATAGTTTAAAAATGTGACAGAAATTATTTACCATTATATTTTTTTCAATTTCCTCGCCCCTCTTCTATTGTTCTTTATATATGTAAAACTCATAGCATCACACTTTTGTAATTTCCTAATCAATGCAGCTAGAAGTTGCAAACTTAATTTCAAAGTGATAATGTGCCGTTCGAAAAATATTTGAACGTGTTTCCAATTTTCGGATTACCATGATAAATGTTTAATGACCATGTACGATATTCCAGGATTCGTAAAATCATGTTCTTCTATAGACAATAACGCTGGCAGACATAATGACTGGGCTTATAAAGACAAAAACTTTCTCTTCCTGCGAACATTTCACATCTAGAGATTTTATGTCATGGTATGTCACAGAGACACTCAGCCTAGGTCCTATTAACTTAGAGCGTTTTCAAATTAGTGCACCTATATGTAAATCATCGGCTGAAATGAAACTTCCTGGAGCTTCTCATATGAATTTCTCTGTTGTTTAATCTCAAATGAAAACCAAAATCTGTTAAAATATATTTTCCCTCGAGAGAAGACATGGGGTCTTTTGAAAGTCAGATCTAAGGAAAGAGTAGACTGTCAAGAAAGGCAGTAATTCTTATTAACAAACCAGTTAAGAAAGCCCAGCTGGAAGACCAAAAAAATGAAAAGAAATTCTATTAAAGAGTGCCTTTTAGCGAAGGTATAAAATAAAGCAAGGATACTTGCTTTATTTTATCCCTTCGCAAAAAGGCACTCTTCACGACGATATCAAAATAGGAAAAATTTAGATATGTTACGTAAAGCAAAAAATAGGTATACCTTCGCTGTTTGAAATCACACACCGATTGTCTGTCAACAATTTTACGTATTTCTTAATAATAAATTAAAGCTATTTCCATAATTATAACCCATGTATCTTATAAAATTTTTAATATCGAAATTTGATCTATTTAAACGGGCTACCCCGCTTTAAGTCACAGGATCGATCTGGCAGACAAGACGATTTGTACTTGTCTACGCAAAAAAAACCTTTTACAATCGGAATCAGCCATAGATTGATAAACAAGCTTTTTCATGTACAGGGTTGTCCAAATTAAACTTCCCCAACTCAGATTCCTGTGCAGGATGTTGTATGGGTCATAATGTGATGAAATTTAGGAAACAGACACTTCAGATCATGCGCTCGTGATTTATTAAAAAGAAATTATTAGTACAAGAAGTTGCCGATAGGTGGCGCTGCAGATTAACAAGACGTTCTACAGATGTTCAATAGCACGAGAAACAGTTGGCACACAGACAACACAATGTTGCGATTGGCTAGTGGTGTCCACGACCGCCAAAGCAACGTCTTGAATGCGTGCTGAATCCACAGCATGTCGTCCTTTACCTGGTAAAATTCCCAGCTGTCCGATTCTTTCGAACTCCTTTATCATGTCTCGTAAAGCGCGTGGTGTCATTGGTCCTCAGCGTAAGTTCTTTAGCCGACGGAATGCTCTTATCGCAGCATAGGCGTTCTCGTCATTTTGGTAGAAAAGTTTCACGAACTTAGTCTCACTAAGCTTTGTCTTTCAAAGCCGCCATTGTGCATCAGCGAGCTGGAAACAACTGCCTGTGCAGCGCCTGTCTTCCACTTTTGTAGGGCTCGTCTTTTGGATACGTTGCTCAGAAGCTTTATTTCTGCAAATCACGTTACTGCAATATGTAAATTACTAGTGTTACAGCGCCACCTATCGGCAACTTATTGTACACCCTCCAAAAAAAGTACTGGAGCAAGAGAGAAATTTCCTATTTTAGATTTGCGAATAATAATTGAGTTTTTGAAAAACGCACAACTTGATAGAAATATGGAAAGTCATATTTATACATATCCTAATTCATATTCTAGGATAAATAATTTTTAATATACGAAACCAACGTAGGAAATTTCTCTCTTGCTCGAATACGTTTTTTTTGGAGGGTGTACTACTATTTTTTTTAATAAATCACGAGCGCGTGATCTGAAGTGTCTGTTTACAAAATTTCATCAAATTATGACTCATACAACATCCTGCACAGGCCTCTGAGTTGGGGAAGTTTAATTTGGACAACCCTTTAGTTAGCTCAGTGAAACTTCTGAACACATTTTCATAACTGGGCCATAAGCGCACCCACGGAGGGGGCCCCCTTTTGTTTCCGCACGAGAGTTAGTTTCCGAGAGTTAGATGGGAAAAGCTTTGAAAATTGAGACTTAATTAAAATACTTTATTATTAGAAATAGTCTTCAAATTATTACTAAAATATATTTTACCAAAAACCCATTAATTTTCAAATATGTTCTTATAGGTATTGTATGAAACACACTTAATCTCGGTTAGAACATTCCTTAAAAGATCGGATAATTATTTATGACTCTATGCCTGGGATGCCGACTCTCTAATGACGGTCAATAAACCAGTTTTATTGACAGATTCCAGTTTTTAAACCAATAATAAAACTGGAATCGGTCACTAAACTGGTTTATTGACCGTCATTACAGAGTCTGCATCCCAGCCTATAACGAGTTATATTGATAGTTGGCTTGTGTCCTATGAGCAAGTCAACTGGTACCGAATATTCCGACGTTATTAGAGAGTTGTAACTATAATCTATGTAACTATATCAGAGTTCAGCAGTACTTGTAGCCCAGCCCCCCACCCCTAAACCAAAATCCTGGGTGCGCTACTGACTGAGGCACTTAACTAGAATTTCACTGAGTTCGCGCACAAAGGCAAACGTCATCCAACGGTTCAGCGAAGGCTATTGGCACTCGGTGAAGTCCTTCAAATTTCTGTCATATTCTTTCTACGTTTCAGGATTCTGACGCCCCTTATCTTTAGTGGAAAATTATATTAGCCCACTAAGAGTCTATTTAAGCTTTTATGGCGCTTATAAACCATCTTTTTTAACTTGTATAAATCTTGTTAAAATATTACAAAGGTTTTTTTTATATTCTTGATAATCAATAATAACTGCATTCCTGAATAGTGACAGGCCTTTTGTACGACGTATATAATTTATTTTCGAACTATTTTACCTGAATGTTGAGAAAGAATGCTTTAATGTTCCTCTCTCTCAATGAATATCTAGCAGATCTTTGTAAATTTTATACAGATTTTCATTTGACAAGAGAATAATACAGGAAAGATTTCGTGAATAAGAAACCTCATCTCTGTGCGTGAAGAAGAATTCTTAAAGATGAAAATTTATCAATGACACAATTTCGAATAATAGATATTATATACCTTAATATTACTAAAGATAAGAGAGTTTCAGCTTTTCAAACAAAACTAAAATGGTTATGTAATCATCGGAGGTGAGAAAAAGGTTTATTATTGCCGATCTATTTGTTTTTAATACGTATTTATGTGATTGAGTAAATAATATTTTAAACAACAGAGATTATAAAGTTTTATCTGAACGAAATTACAAATGTTTTAGTTTACTTCGCAAAATAAATAAAAAAATACGAGTAAAAATTATCAGAAAGGAAGGTGCAAAGAATCTTGTACTATTAAATTTGTTTTACTGGATACTTTCAGCCTCCTCGTATACCTAAACAATTTCGATTAAGACAAGTCGTGTTTTTTCCTAAAAACCTAAATTTCTATATGACAGCAGATGTAGTTAAGATTCTTACATGTGTTACTTTTTTAAGATATATGACCGTTTGATTCGAAAATCATGTATTCAATTTAACAGTCTTTTTATTCATTTCAGTATGTCCAAAACCAGTCATTACTATTGCCTCAGTTACCAAACCAAACAAACTGTCTTTCATCTCCTGAGTCAAAAAACATTGCTTCTTTATCAAGGTCAACAAATCGTTTTCACCATTTGCCAAATATTTGACTGTACAGCCAAGAGAACAGACCCTCTTCTTAAAATGAAAGTAACATGTCCTTCCTATATGATATCTTCAGCAATAACAAGTGTTTGAAAATCTTTCAAAAAATAAACTGTCTTATCCATTTAATATGCGAATTGTATATATGAGCCATTCAGTCCCCCATCTATATTTTGTCTACATTATTAGTTGATAAAACTTTCGTAAAATTAAAAAAATTGCTTTAATCTATGTCGTTGAGTGTACTCATTTAGTTTTGAATCTCGAATTTTTAAATCATGCTTTTTTCTAATACTAACAAACAGTGATCGCCAAACGTTAAAATTTCAGTTGTTTTTCAAAGGTCGATATTGAACTCACATAAATATGACAAAAATTGTTCTAGGATATGTTAATGGTCTACGTACGATATGGTAATTGATACAGGAGCTAGTGACGCCGTCGCCATTGCCCGCGACACGTGACGACTACTCCAGTCAAGTGTTTGTGATCGTGGGGCTTGCATTTTCGCCGATCCCAACCGCCCGCGCGAATACCGCGTCTGCGCATGCTCAGCGAGATCGAGAGACAGGAAACCGCACAAAGCTTTAAGGACGGTGCTGGCGCCATCTGTTCGGTGGTAATTAGTTTATTATAGTGATAATGAATTGAATATATAGAGGATGACACATATTGAAATGTAAATTTAATTACCAGATCTTCAATTTTGCTTTAGCTGATGAAAAATAAAAGCATAAAAATGTTAAATTATAAACTTAATTTACATATGAAACGTAAATTAAGGCTTTTTAATGTAAATTTCTGAATTTTTTATTAAAGGTATTTTTTATTTAAAAAAAAAACAATATTTCACATTAGTATTATTAAACAGATTTAAAGTTTTTGCTTCTTAGTTTTAAGAAATTATTTAAATCAAATGAATTTTAATAACTTTATGAAATGCTCGATTTCTAATAATTTAGTCATGATTTTTATCTGTGCATTTTACATTTTAAGTTAATATTGCATAATCCACAGTTTTTCTATTTCAAATTTGGTGTAAACTTACCATAGGCGTGAGTTATATGGGCCCGTGGGGCTCGAGCCCCCCCAATAAATTGTGAATAGGGGCTGAGCCCACCCAATAATTTACCACTAAATACAGAAAACTAATTTATACTAACATAAAAAAAAAGTATTTCACGCCATTTACAAACGTTTTCTTTGCTTCTATTTTTAACTTATAACATGGTAGAAAGATACTAACATGGGTACTTACCTTACATAGGTGTAGAATTCTATGGACCCATAGAGCTCGAGCGCCTCCAATAATTTACACTTAGACATAGTAAGTCATAGCTGCCAACTACTACGGAATATAATTAACCACTTTTTGTAAACAGTATATTTTAAAATTATTTTTTTCAAAATAGTAACCAGCTCGAGCGCGCAGCACAAAAATTTTGCTATATTTTAAGCCGAAAAATCATGTAGAAAAAGTGGTTAATTCTATTCCGTACTAGTTGGCAGTTAATAGTAAGTTATATGTACATAAGTCAGTGGCGTAGCCAGAAATTTTGTAAGGGGAAGGGGGGGGGTACGACTTCTGCGACTCATATATATGTATACGGTACGGGTGTATGATAAGGGAGTGAGGCATATACATTTTGTATGGCAAAAATTTCCTCATGGGGGGTATAACCCCCCCCTTGGCTACTCCACTGACTTGAATATATGTGGTTGTGGGGCCCGGCCCCCCCAATAATTTTGAAAACTTTACGCTTATGAAACTTACACAGATATTTTTAAAAAAATTAAAAAAGTTTTCACATTTGAAAGATTGTATTTTGCTAAGAAAATCCATTCTTACATGAATATTTCATGCAGAGGAAATAATTTTATTTGTCAAAAAGAGTTAACTTGGTAATCGAGAAAAACTATTTTCTTAGAATGGATTTTCTTAGCAAAATACAATCTTTCAAATGTGAAAACTTTTTTAATTTTTTTAAAAATATCTGTGTAAGTTTCATAAGCGTAAAGTTTTCAAAATTATTGGGGGGGCCGGGCCCCACAACCACATATATTCAAGTCAGTGGAGTAGCCAAGGGGGGGGTTATACCCCCCATGAGGAAATTTTTGCCATACAAAATGTATATGCCTCACTCCCTTATCATACACCCGTACCGTATACATATATATGAGTCGCAGAAGTCGTACCCCCCCCCTTCCCCTTACAAAATTTCTGGCTACGCCACTGACTTATGTACATATAACTTACTATTAACTGCCAACTAGTACGGAATAGAATTAACCACTTTTTCTACATGATTTTTCGGCTTAAAATATAGCAAAATTTTTGTGCTGCGCGCTCGAGCTGGTTACTATTTTGAAAAAAATAATTTTAAAATATACTGTTTACAAAAAGTGGTTAATTATATTCCGTAGTAGTTGGCAGCTATGACTTACTATGTCTAAGTGTAAATTATTGGAGGCGCTCGAGCTCTATGGGTCCATAGAATTCTACACCTATGTAAGGTAAGCACCCATGTTAGTATCTTTCTACCATGTTATAAGTTAAAAATAGAAGCAAAGAAAACGTTTGTAAATAGCGTGAAATACTTTTTTTTTTATGTTAGTATAAATTAGTTTTCTGTATTTAGTGGTAAATTATTGGGTGGGCTCAGCCCCTATTCACAATTTATTGGGGGGGCTCGAGCCCCACGGGCCCATATAACTCTACGCCTATGGTAAGTTTACACCAAATTTGAAATAGAAAAACTGTGGATTATGCAATATTAACTTAAAATGTAAAATGCACAAATAAAAATCATGACTAAATTATTAGAAATCGAGCATTTCATAAAGTTATTAAAATTCATTTGATTTAAATAATTTCTTAAAACTAAGAAGCAAAAACTTTAAATCTGTTTAATAATACTAATGTGAAATATTGTTTTTTTTTTAATAAAAAATACCTTTAATAAAAAATTCAGAAATTTACATTAAAAAGCCTTAATTTACGTTTCATATGTAAATTAAGTTTATAATTTAACATTTTTATGCTTTTATTTTTCATCAGCTAAAGCAAAATTGAAGATCTGGTAATAAAATTTACATTTCAATATGTGTCATTCTCTATATATTCAATTCATTATCACAATAATAAACTAACTACATTTTCACCGAACAGATGGCGCCAGCACCGTCCTTAAAGCTTTGTGCGGTTTCCGGGCTCTCGATCTCGCTGAGCATGCGCTGACGCGGTATTCGCGCGGGCGGTTGGGATCGGCGAAAATGCGTGGGGCTTGCGCTGAATACCTACAGAGAGCAGAAAAAGGTGTATACAAATTCCTTGAAGGGAAAAGTGTTTGCAAAGCGGCGAAGGGTAGCTTACTATAAAAAGCCGTTCCCTGCACTTCTCTCTCTTCACTGACAGTCCTGACCTGGTGGAAAAGAAGGTTGCGGTTCTGCCCATCGTCTTCTGGCGCTAACTCCAGATGTCCGCCAGCTCTTCCTCAAGGCGAACTTGATTGTTGTGGCTCCGCCCATCGTCTCCTATTTTATCCTCCAGATGCCCGTTCTCCTCTTTTGGTGAATGCGACTTGGTGAGTGTTTGATGAGTAACTCCTCTCTTGGTAATGCGACTACCATGGCTCCACCCATCGTCTCCTGTTTCCGCCTCCAGGTATCATCGACTCCACTCCAGCGTGTACGAGGCTCGGCTTCGAGTATTCGTCGGTGAGAGCAGCGAGCTGTAAGACCGTCTTCAGCAAAGGGAAACGCCCCCAACAAAAGCCTTCAAGAAAAGTGTGTTCAAGATTGTTGTGTTAAGTTTCGTCCTACTAACAATAATGTTCAAAAAAGAATAAAGTTTTGTCCTGGTTACTAAGGTATGTCTTCAGCTTCATTTTTGTGGATGCAGGAACTCCTGCGTTGCACTTCGACGCCAAGGAGTGCTGACCCGTGTTGGGGAAGAATGTTGGCAAAAGTTGCAGGAGGTTGGATGGTTGGTTGGAGTTTTATGGCACACGATCCAGAAAGGACATACTGACTCATGTTATATGTAAATCATAGAGATATGAATACAAGGAGACGGCATTAGCTATCTGATAGCGAAGCCGAAACTGTAACTGATCCGGCATATTGCTTAGACCACACTGCAATATGACTGTGTTATTCCATGGTGACAGTTCCAATATTAAAGAAATAATGTTGTCAAAGTTGGCGCCGAGAATAATTACGTATTTAGCATAACTGTAAAACTTTTAACTGCAGAATGCTGAGATTTTGTATTTAGAACTATTGTAGCATATAATTGTGCATCCTTACTTTTTAATCCGTAAAATCGTGCATCTTTCACCGTTATATAAAAAGAAACCAACGAAATGATACGCTATACTTACATCAACACAGTTACTTCATTTCGTCCAGTGCTGGAGATAGCTAATGCCATCTTATTGTATTCATATTTTCCATATGAAATATGGAAAAGCAACGCAGTCAAGTAAAAAAGAGTGGCATGAAATCAGTAAAAGCTAAAATCCATTAAGTCTAAAAAGATAAAAAGCAAATTTTAAAAGGCGTAAAAAAAAAAGTCAAGGACGTCTGAATGGGGGCCCCACCATCTAGATACCAGTCAGACAAAAGCAGACACTTCACACCGAAAAAAAGAATATTAATACTTTCAAGAAAATTAAACAAATTACAGTGTGGGGTCTCACCCAAAATATCGTCAAATCTGTGTTGAGAACAGTTAAAATAAGTATGATAAAAATTGTTAAAAGCTTCACAAGACGTTAAAAATTGACAAATTGTAAGATGAGTATTGCAATGAGTAGAAGAAGTAGGGGCGCATTGGGACGTTTTTTAAAAAATCAATATTTTCTTCAAATTTAAAAATAATTTAATGCTTTGACGTTATTTTATTTTATTCCTTGTGTTATTGGTCATCCCTTAAACATTGAATGAACACTGTACAATTAATTTAAAGGTAGAAATAATTAAAAGAAAAATTATGAAAACGTGTCCCAATGTGCCCCTTGCATGGGGCACATTGGGACAGCACTGATTTTATGATGGGACAAATTGGGGAAATCATCTTTTTTTAAATCTAGTGAAAATAATTTGTTAAAATAAATGAAATGGTTACTAATTATAAAATTGATACCAAGAAACGATTATAAACAATTGATTTAATGAAGAAATGAAGCTGTTACAAAACAATAATAACATTGCCATTTTGCCGCATATCATAATCTTGCAAGTCTATGCAAATTTTTTAAGTAGTACAGGATCATGTTGATGCTCCAGGGCCTGATGTCGGAGAGGTAAGCTTTAGAGCTAAATTAATCGCACTTGCATCTTCAATTTCTGGGAAAACGAAGTGTCACGCCCTTGGCCACACGTGCTCTCACCAAGGAGGGTCGATGCTGACCCTTGTTTCTAGTTGACGTCACCCCCGATCTCAGCAAGCTCTCGCTTGAACAAAGGGGGCGAAGAAAACAAAGGACAGTGTCGAACTGATGCAGGGAGAGAGAGGTGGAAAATGAGAACCTCTCCTCTGGATGGAAACAAATTATGTTCATTTTTTTATTTTTCTATGACGGGAAAGAATAGTTGCCTAATTTTGTAAATAGTTATATCTACATATTAAAAATTATATTAATCCAGAAAATTTGATTGTGGATCTTTTGAGTTTGCTTTCTTTTATCTCAAGTGGATCGTAATCAAAGAAATGCCTCAATAAAATACACGCTCGGAAAAAGTAGGTCTACCAATAGCAATTTCAATGTCGCGAGAGTTGCGACATAAAGTGGTTGCCAGCGGTCCGATAAAAGAAAAGTTGATGTAAAATCATCTAAGAGACTAGCGCTGCTCAGATCCCTTATAACTCCGATTTCTGGATATGTGTGTTGCTATAGTGATGGCGAGCTGAATCTGCAAGTTTGGATATCCTTACAACTTTCTGAATAAATGTGCTGCTGTGATGATGGTGCGATAAATCTGCAAGTACGGATATAAAGAATCGACGTTAAGTAAATTGTTACAGCAACTACAAATTGATGCTACCACTGGAACAGAGTCGTGTGAATATGTGTGTTTGCTACTCCGGAGAGGAACCTAACAACTCCTAAAGTTTGATACTGAATAAATTAACAGACAAGGTGAGTGACTTTTCCTTGATTATTTGATACAGGGATAAGTGACATGATAAATAACATGTTTATAAATTTAAGTAAATGTTGGAGCGCATTTATTAGAAATAAATATGAGCTGAAGGTTGATTAAAATTATAGAGAAGATGAAATGAAATTATAGAGTAAATATTATACAGAATGCTGAATACTTTTTATCCATTTTAAGGAAAAGCGTAGTGTTAATTTCACAGCACTGGGTTGTGGATGAAATGATAAGTAAATATTAAATATGTATTTATAGAATGCTGAATATTCATTTAATGTTGTTTTATTTTGTTGCATGAAAAGCATGTTATTTTTATTATTTCAAATGATCAGTGTATTTTTTCCATTGTCCGGGTATTGAGAAGTTATATGTTATCTATATAAGGGATGCACTTTTGTGGATTGATTAACATTTTTGTGAGGAAAATTTTCTATTTCAAAATTGGTTAAATATGGCTTTCTTAATGAGAGGGAGGAAATCAGAGCTCATTTTGCAAGCATTGGAATTGGGGCTGGAAGTCCAACCAGAGCAAACGATGATATATATAAAAAAGGTTATTTTAGGAATGGAAAATTATGACGAGGAAACAGTGAAAGAACTGTTACAGTCAATAATTGAAGAAAGGCAAGTGAGGGGAAAATATGAGATGGAGATTTTAAAACTTAAATCTCAGGAAAGGATTGAAATAGAAAAAATAAAGTCACAAAGGTCATATCAAGAGGGGCGTCAAAATATAGTAACAGGTCAGGATGGGCAAGGTGGACAAAGATCGTTTGAAGAAGTAATTAGGATAATTAGACTCTTAACGGTCAAGGTTCCAAACAAAGCGGAAGGCTGGGATTATTTTTTCACTAGTCTGGAAAAAGCGTTCCTTAGTGAACAGGTCTAAGATGAATTAAAGGGGGAAATTTTGCTTTGCTTGTTAGGAGAAAAAGCGGCTCCATTACTGTCATATGTCGAAGGGGAACAGTATGAAAATTATGAGGAGCTAAAAAAGGTAGTCTTAAGGGAGTTCCAACCGTCAGCTAGAACATGTTTGGAAAATTTTAAGAAAGCGATTATGGATCCCGGTGAGACATTTGCCCAATTCACCTCTAGATTATCTTCTATGTAGGACTACAATTGTAAGTTGAGGAAGGCACAAGATTTTGAAACGGTAAAGCAGCTGGTAGTGGCTGACAGAATATTTGAAACGCTTGGCTCAGAAACGGCTGTACACATAGGGGTTAGGCAAGGGGATAATTGGTTTAAACCTAAAGAGTTGGGCCGGGAAATAGATGTGTTCTACACGGCGAAGGGAAACCATACCATACTCCAAAAAAATGGGCATAAAAGAGAAATCAGTAAGGACTGGGAGAAACAGTGGGACTTTAAGAATTCCAATAAGGGAAATAATGAGGAAAAAGCTTGAATAGATTCGAACAGGAGGGGTGGAAAAGATTTTTCCTGCTATCACTGTGGGGGAAAGAACCACTTAAAAAAGGATTGTTGGAGATTAAATAGGATTCCCGAAACAAAAATACAGCAAGCGCTAAATCAGCCAGAGCAAAGAGGGTAGAAAAAGATTATCAGTCAGACAATGAGATAGAGGAAGGAGTAGTTATTGCAATTGTATTAAGTTAGTAAATTACTAGAGTCAAAACCAAAGGGAAACACAAAAAAATATCAATTGTGTAAATTGGAAAAAATTGACATTAGCGTTGATGGGGTGGTCACGAATTGTTTAGTGGACTCGGGAACGGAAATAACAGTTATTAGAAGAGGTATTTTCCCGAAAATAGATATCAGGGACAAGCCTTCATTTATTTAAAGGGCATTTTTTGGCCCAGCAATAAAATGTCCTTAGTAAACATCCATTTAGCGGTAGCGAAGGATGGTAGAACGAATGTAGTTCACGAAAAGGTTTTGTGTGCTATTGCTCCTGAATTGCTTGAAGATATGTTGATACCTCCGGCTATAATAAAAAGACTACAGGAAAGCGAGTCAGGATTAGATCGTAAGGACCCTCCCCGGGGACAATAGGGAAAGTAACGTGAGTCAAAGCGAAAATTACGTTCCGCCCAGCGAACCGGTAGAATCAGGGCATGATTGTATAGGGGGGAGAGCAACTCAAGTCAAAACAGGTGATTCTTGCATTTCGGAGGTTGAAAAAGAGAGGGAACATAACGAAGATGGATATCGTGACGAAATCAGTCATAGTGAAAGCTTATCTTTTCTGCATCAGCAAAGAGAGTGTGAAAAGCTTGTTAGGCAGTGGGAGTTAGGAAGAAAAAAGAAGGGCAATTTTTATGTGTCTGAGGGATTTCTCTGTCACACGGAAAAAATTCTCGGGGAGAATTGTGCTCAATTGGTTTTGCCCGAAAGGCGAAGGGCTGAAGTTTTAAGATTAGCTCATGAATCTCCTTTTGCTGGATACATGGGGGAAAGGAAAACAATAGAAAGAATACGATACTCTTTTTATTGGGAAGGTTTAAAGAAGGATGTCCATGATTTTGTTAGCAGTTGTTATGAATGTCAGTCGACAAAACCACTAAAAGTAAAAGATAGAACCCCAACTACTCTCGTTACGAGACCTGAATTGCCATTCCAGGTCGTAAATGTAGATTTAATAGGACCCATTGAGCCGATCAGCTGTAAAGGTCACCGATTTATTCTTTGTCTTGTAGATGTCCATAGTCGTTGGGCAGAGGCGGTTGCAATTGCTAATTTATCAGCTAAGACAACCTGTGAAGCGTTGTTAGAAATTTTCTCTAGAACGGGGATCCCGAATGTTATTGCTTTAGATAACGGGACGAATTTCAAGGCGGAATTAACTCAGGAATTTGAAAAGCATCTAGGAGTTAGTCCCAGGTTTTCCACACCACAATACCCCCAAAGTAACGGATTAGTTGAACGCTATATAACTCCACCCTTAAACGGATGTTACATCTCGTTATAAGGAGCGAAGGGAAAAAGTGGCATTTATTTTTGCCTTATGGGCTATGGGCGTATCGAAAAATACCAAACAGTACTAATGGGGTGGCACCTTTCCAACTTTTTTATGGAAGACCTCCGCGAGGCCCTTTATCAGTTTTAAAGGACACTTGGACAGGAGAACACAAGGGATTGCAACTAAGCACGACTCCTGTTTCTAAATATTTGCAGGAGTTGAAAGCAAAACTCAAATATGCGGCAGAACAGGCAAATTTAATATCTGGTGTCCAACAACAAAGGACAGCCCGATATTATAATTTACGATCGAGCGATAGGAAATTTAAAATAGGGGACAGAGTAATTGTATTAATTCCCGACTCATCGAATAAACTCTATGCAAGATGGAAAGGTCCGCTGATTATTGAAGAGCAAAAGGGTCTTCATTCTGTTATAGTTAAGACGGAGGACGGGTCTAGAAATCATCTCCATCAAAACAAAATTAGACAATATGTTGTAAGATTTAATGCAATTAATATGATTTTTGAAGGTGGGGAAGAATTTGGGGAGGTAGAAAACGTACCTTATAAACAGAAAATTTTGGTACTACTTTGGATAATTTAAAATTGCCAGAACTGAAAAGGGAGGAGTCAGACATTTTAAGAAAAATTATTCTTAAGTATAAAAATTTATTTACCAGAGAAGTACAGCCATCTAAGGTTGGGGTGCATAAAATAGAATTATTAGAGGGAGTGAGTAGGAAGAAGCCTCATTGTTATCCAATACCAATGGCATGTCGTAAAGAGTTAGATACACAGGTAAAGGAATTACTGTGTTTGGGGTTAATTGAACCTTCAGACGCAGAATTTGCCTATCCAGTTGTCTGTGTCGCAAAGAAATATGCAAAGACTCGGTTATGTGTGGATTTTAGAGGGTTAAATGCGGTGACTAAGGTCCCCAGCTTTCCCATGAAAGATCGGGAAGAGTTAATCTATGTTGCAGGGCCAGCTAAATGGTTAACCAGCATAGATCTCTTAAGAGGATACTAGCAGATCCCCATGGAAGAAAAGAGCAAACCTTTAACAAGTTTTACCACACATTCAGGACAATGGCAATTTAAAACTATGCCTTACGGTTTATCAGGCGCGGCCGGCACATTTCAAAGGGAAATGAATTTAGCTTTACAAGAGCACAGTGAGTACGCGCAGGCCTACATCGATGATGTTATCATATTTTCAGAAACTTTCGCTGACCATATGAAACACATTGAAAATGTTTTCAGTCATCTGGAAAAATTAGGATTTTCCTTTCGGTTAGAAAAGTATACTTTTGCGACGGCGAGATAAAATATTTAGAACATCGAATTGGAGGGGGGAAACACGCCCCAGATGAAGAAAAAGTTGCTGTTATCAAAAATTTAAAACAGCCAACTACCAAAAAGTAAGTTAGGTCGGTGTTAGGGCTTATCTGTTTTTATCGAGCATATATCCCTAATTTTGCTCAGATTTCGGTACCTTTAACCAATTTGACAAAGAAAAATTCACCGAGTACCAATATTCCATGGAAAGGAGATCATGAGGAAGCTTTTCAAAAGCTAAAGAAATTATTGTGTGGGGTTACTGCTTTGGCGACACCTAATTTTTCAGAACCATTTCAGGTGCATGCCGATAGTTCCAATTTAGCTGTTGGGTGTTGTCTGACACAAAGGGACGAGAATGGGGAGTACAAACCCATATCTTTTGCCAGCCAAAAGTTAACTGAAACTCAGCAAAATTGGGCGAGTATTGAAAAAGAAGCTTGGGCAGTACTTTTTGCACTCAATAAATTTCATAAGTGGATTCACTGGGGGACGGTGGAGATCATCACTGATCATAATCCGCTAACATATTTAAATGAAGTGACCCCCAGAAGCTCAAAACTCACACGCTGGGCATGGGAGCTTCAAAGATGGAAATATGTAATCACCCACAGGCCAGGTAATAATCATAAAGCGGCTGATGCCATTTCAAAACTAAAGCAGGATGAGTAAAATTAATTTCTGTTTAATTTGTAATTTACCAGGTAATATATTTTTTATTTGTTTAGGTGTATTTTAGTTTATTAATTTTGTATGTGTGTTTTGAATTATTATAATGTTTTTTATCGAAGATTTTAAAAAAATCCCTGTATCTTACTTTATAAGGATAGGTCATTCATAGATCACCTGTGAGACTGTTTCGTATACATTATATAATTGGAGGAAATCAGCCTTTAAGAGCAAATTTCGCTCTTAGGTGGGGGCGTAATGTCACGCCCTTGGCCACACGTGCTCTCACCAGGGAGGGTCGATGCTGACCCTTGACTCTAGTTGACGACACCCCCGATCTCAGCAAGCTCTCGCTTGGACAAAGGGGGCGAAGAAAAGAAAGGACAGTTTCGAACTGATGCAGGGAGAGAGAGGTGGAAAATGAGAACCTCTCCTCTTGATGGAAACAAAAGATGTTTCATTTTTTTATTTTTCTATGACGGGAAAGAATAGTTGCCTGATTTTTTAAATAGTTATATCTACATATTAAAAATTATATTAATCCAGAAAATTTGATTGTGGATCTTTTGAGTTTGCTTTCTTTTATCTCAAGTGGATCGTAATCAACGAAATGCCTCAATAAAATACTCGCTCGGAAAAAGAAGGTCTACCATTAGCAATTTCACTGTCGCGAGAGTTGCGACACGAAGTTCCATGATTGACCCTTTCTTCTTAGAAAAGACACGTTAATTTCTTTCTTTCCTATCTTATGAATCTGACCAATGTAATGAATTGGCTTAAAAGCTACAGAATTTTTTGCAATAAATTTTACTAATACAAAATCATTAATCTGCACTCTATCTGTAGATGGATCGAACACCTTTAGTTTTTGATACATATCAGTATTATCATGTGATTTATATTCAGAATCACTGTTTTCAATAAAAGCTAAAGTCGTTTAGTCGTCTGTTTTCAATAAAAGTCGTTTTAGCTGCAACAGCTTCTTTCTTTGCATTGTGTGCTTCTTTTTTTGCTTTCGTTGATGTACTTGGTCTTGAATGAATTTTTTTTCAGGGGTAGGAGTTAAAATGCGTGTTTTACCACATTTTCTACCTCGGCGTTTTATAGCACATTTCCTATTGTATTTTGGTAACGGTCTGATTGATTCTGGTGTCACTAATAAACTTTCATTTGATGAAGTTGTCTCTCGATCACACATCGAAGATTGTAGTTGATTCATAACTGATGTACCAGGTAGATCTTTATCAGATACCCAAACAGATTCTTGAACATCTAAATATTGTCTGGGAAGTTCAGCATAAGGACCTGAATTCACTGATATCTATAAGAATCATATTAGGACTGGATGGGGGCACATTGGGTCTGACCCAATGTACCCCATGCATTAGTGTCCCAATAGGTCATTTTTAAAACAAATGTTTAGGCCTAATTTTACAGAGCACGTAGAACAATGATTTATGGGGAAATGAAAGCTGGATGTTTATAAAAGACATAGAACTTGCAAAATTTTAAATAATTTTTTCCATAAAATTATTAGAAAACATTTGTTGAGTTAAAAAAATTTACTTTTTATGTGATAAAATAAACTTACCTTGCTCACAGGCAGCAGACTTGCATGAATGAAGTGGAAACACAGGTTCAAGCATGCACCAGTAGTGCCATCTAGTGTGAATTTTTTCAAAATTTCTTTTGCAATAATAAAGGAATCAGAGCCTTTGTCCCAATGTGCCCCCACTTCCCCTACACAAAGAGGCGGGCTCACCAAGAAGTAGAATTTGTGAGTACGTCTCGTGTAGCCGATACGAAGGCATGTCAAAATGCCATCACGCTTGTGGTAGGGTTGAGATAGGGATCCTAAAAAGGGGATCTCGCGCACTCGCCATTCTGGTTCCACAGGGTTACCAAGAGGTTCCAATCTGGTATATGTTACGTGTATTACCGATATTTTTTTTAACTTCTCAACGGATGTTTATGTATTATAAATTTGAATAAAATTGATTATGGGGGTTGTTCAGCTATGAATTGTTCTAATCGTTCAGGAAGAGAAAGACAAATGTTTAGATTTCCTAGAGAAATGGAACGAAGAAAACAGTGGATGGTCAACTGCCGACTTGAACAATGGAACCCGGGTCCAGAAGCTCGAATTTGCATTGTAAGTAATTCTATTAAAATACTTATTAGCTTGAATTTGTGATATGAAGTATAAAGTTCAGGTTCTAAATAATCGTATAATGTTGTAATTTAGTCTTTGGAAGCTTCTAATAACGTTTAAAGTATATTTTTATAGTACGAGGTTTCAATATTGGCGATATTCTAAATGTAGCCAAACTGAGTTCCGGTGTGTTATTTGTTTATAAGCAAAACTACGGAACTTTAAAAAGGTTATATTCATAGATCATGAATGATAGGAAATCATCAAATTGTATTAATTAGATAACGATATAGCTTTTATACTGCTTTTATTTTTGTTTAAAAAAAAAGTGCTGTTTTTCATTTTATAAAAGTCAAGATCTTACATATATATATATTTATAAATATTATTTATTCTTTTCAATGAGCTGATAGACATTGATTTGAATAATTATATTTAAACATTAATAGCGCCTTGTAGATAACATTTATTATACTTTAATAGTTTTATCTTAATATGTTTTCAATGAATAAAAGTTTTAAAAAATCATGATGTTTATTCATTTGTGTATGTTATTCTGTTTCAGTAGTTATCATTTTCCCATTATTCAGACTCTCTTTTCTCAAATATCAAAATATCAAATATTTGGGGGAATTTTTCATATGGATTGGTGAAAATCTTGGGAGTAAAAACATTTTCTGCACCCCCCCCCCATCTTTATTTTTCTTTTACATTTTGATAGATTAAGTATAAATTTCAAATTGTACAGAATGCAGGTAAAGTATTTAATGACATTTTTTGTTATAAACTTAAAAAGAATAATAACAAATATGTACATATGTAGAAAATATTTCAGAATGGTGAATTTCCAAAAGAAAAACTCGTATAACACCTCATGTGTAAGAAGTAGAATACAGGAGCCTGTTTATATCTATCAGAGCCATATATATTAAATAAGAAGTTAAATTTGAAAGTATTTAATATTTGTGAATTTAATAAATGTACTTTTGATAAATGTTTTTATGATACAGATGATACCAGATTTTATGTCCCTGTAGGACAGATGACCAATGTAAAGGATTGCGGTACATTTAGCTAATGAATCTGCCTCTTCATTTCCTAGTACACCAATGTGGCTGAGTACCCAACAGAAAAGAATGTTGTATCCACGGTTTATAAGTTATTCATGCATACGTAATACTTAGATGATATAATTATGTGTGAGGGAGCCAGATTTAATTTTTTCCAGTACACTAAGAGAATCAGAGTAGACGATAGAATTCTGTGTCCATTATGGAGATGTACACAAGGCTTCCATAGATGGCAAAGATAGACAATAATTCGGCTGTAAAGACAGACCAAACAGAGGGAGAGTATAGCTGAATGTATGATTTCTACTTTCGAAGGCAAAGCCGACGTGATTTCCATTTCTGGAGCCATCAATGTACTGGTCTTCATATTTTTCATATGTATTTTTGTAGCTGCTGGTATATATTTAATGTCAGCATGTTTAGTGAATTCTTTAAGTGGTTGTAGATACGAAATTTGCAATTCAGTCCATGATGGGATTTTATGAAGAGAACAGGAGATACTTTAACATCCTCCAGATGGTTACCGACTAGACTCCTACGAATCCTTGGTCCAAAAGGTGGAGTACAAGAAGGACAACGGTTCAGATGAGTGTCTATAAAAGAATTCTTTAATGGGTGTGAGGGATGAGAAAGGATACGAAAATATGTATTTAATGATAGCTTGCGGCATGTGAGGGTGAGGGGTGGCTCATAACAGGTGACGTAAAGACTACGTACGGGCGATATCCTAAAAGCTTCGGAGCAAATGTGTAGTGCAGCATGATGCACAGTGTCAAGGTTTTCCTAACATTGATTTATAAGCCAACACATAAACACAGCATGCATAGTCCATTTTGGAAATGATGACAGCACGGTAGATCGGGGCCCTCGTGTCTCTTCTACCGGGCCTGCTTGTGCACTCCGATGAGTCATCCAAAGAGGCATACGGATGCTCACTTATTGGTTCCAGCACTTAGATATATCATCTAACGGCCGAATCTAACGAATGAGAAACTTCCGTAGGCCTCTTTGAATGACTCATCGAAGTACACAAGCAGTCCCGGTAGAAGATTCAGGATGACCCCGTGTAGATCTGCAAGAGAACATCGCGGTCTGCCCGCCAAGAGGTATTGGTTAAAACCCTTAAAATGTTAAGGTTTTTCTCTCATTTTCTACGGATATCAAAAATATGTTTAGGAAACGTAGGTTTTTTGTCGAAATTTAAACATAAAAATTTAACAGAATCCTGCACCACAGTATTAGTTTGACCGGGGTAAAGTTCTGGATCTGGATACATTCCACGCTTCCGGAAAAAATACCTACAGACAGTTTTTTTTCGACAGATATGATAAAATTATTTCTGTTACACCATTTTAGAATATGGTTGATAGAATTTTGAAGCTGGCGTTCGATGAGACGCATGTCTTTCCCCTGACAGGAGATTTGAAGATCGTCAACGTATAAGCTTCCATGGGCGGTCGGAGGCAGTTGGCTATGGATGTTATTAATTTTTATAGAGAAGAGGTGACGCTAAGTACGGAGCTCTATGGGAACACCCTCTTGAGCAAAATTATCAGACAGGGTGCATTGATCCGGACACAGAAGTTGCTGAGTGATAGTATTTAATAAAAATTGGTAGGTTGCCTCGAAAGCCTATATTATAGAGGTCTTGAAATATGTCGTATCTCCACGTTCGGTCCCATGCCTTTTCTATATCGGAGAGCATTGACATTAAGTGGTTCTTTCTAAGGAAAGCGTTACGAATTTGCGTCTCTAAATTTAGGATATTGTCAATGGTGTGTCTGCCTTTGCGGAAGCCACTCTGAAATTGATGTATATGGTCCCGAGTTTCTAAAATGTAAACAAGGCTTGCATTAATCATTTTCTCCATTTATTTACACAGGTAACAAGTAAGCACTATGGGACGGTAGTTACTTGTGTTAGACATATCTTTTACAGGTTTAGGAAAGGGAATAACTATGGCATTTCTCCAGGAGGAGGAAAAGGTTTTTTGTTCCAGATTCTATTATATAATTGCAAGAGTAAAGAGTCAAGGGATAAGTGTTTCAGCCTTTCGTAAGTAATACCATCAGGACGCGGAGAGGTATTTGAAGATTGTGCTAAGTATTCGATGAGTTCATTGATGGCAAAATCACTATTGCAAGAAAAATGTGAGGAGATTTTAAATTTTATTTTTTACCCTTTCAGATTTTTTTATATGAAAAAAAGGGGGTTCAGTAGGAGGTACTGCATGAGATGGAGGCAGTGGTTCAGAATTTCACCAATACTATTTGCTATTTCTTTTGTATCCGATATAATATTGTTATTAATGGACAGAAAGTACATGGGGGAGTTTTTATAGATGCACATGGATCTTCTAGTTTTCATCCATACCTCCTTACTAGAAGTGCAGGGTGTTATACTGGAGACGTATTTCACCCATGATTGTATTTGACACTGGCGCCTTAGTTTCCTTGCATAAGCTTTAGCTTTCTTGAAAAGAATGGGGTTTTCGATGGTAGGGTACCGCCCAAAAACGCTCCATGCTTTCTGATGCTTCTTTACCGCAATAGTGCAGGTTTCGTTCCACCACGGTTTTTTATTGTGACAGTCCTTTTGTTGAGTGCTATCAGTTCCTTTTGCCTTTACGAACAACTTCAGTTTATTTAGTTTTGTCGCCTAAGAGATGTGTTTGTTTACAATTCGCGTCTGATGTTATTTTTGTCAAGGAGAGTTTTTAGTACATAATCAGTATAAAATCAACAAGATTCTGAAAGAAAGAATGGCCATAATTGAAGTGCATGTATCAAAATTCAGAAATTTCAAATTAAACTGGCATTTTTTCAAAAGTATCAGGTTGTAACGAAAGTTTTCCGCCAGATTTGCATGGGTCAGCTCATGAGGTACCGAGCGATTGACCTTATATATCAAGTATATGCGATGCTTAGCGCGACTAATGGACATGGCACTAAAGTCTAACTCTTTTAACTAGCTCTCGAGTGGATGAACATTTTATCTCCTTCCACAAATTCTCGTTGGCGGGCCTCATCAGCATCAGTAAGCTGGCCAGAGCGCCCTGCTTCTTAAATGTCCTAGTCCTCGTTTTTGAACTTTTGGTACCAAATCTTCACAGTGTCGTATGATACAACAGTTGTACCTTAAGCTGTACACATGATTCAGTGTCATTCTGTAGCTGACTTTTTGCAACAGAACTGAGAGTAAATGGTGGTTCAATCTGGTAGTGTGATAGTTCCATTTCAGACACCTTTTACTTAATCATAACGATATTGTTTTACAGATTTCACAACACAGTGCTCTAAAACAAGTCTTTTTTTTCAAATAACAAAAATCGTTTAACAAAATATTGGCAAAGACACCAACGTGAACTGTTTGTGCAGACAATACTTGCAGTGGCGGAAAACTTTCGTTACAACCTAATATTTAGCAAGAGAAGTTCAAATTTCGCTAATAACGGTTTAAATCAATTTCAATCTTAACACTAAAAATATGCATTTTTAAATTTATTAAAATGAAAAATGCAAGAAAATGATTACTGTTGAAATACCCTGTACATTTGTTGCAATTTCTAGCGTGTGCATGAATTTCCTTCTCGAAAAAGTAATATTTACAGCTTCAGCAAACTTAAAATACTTTTTCCCTTAAAGAATTTTTTTTCCTTTATTATTTGTAGTGATTTTCAATTACAAGTTAACACGTCGATTGTTCTTCTAATTTTTAAGATGATTTTTTTCTAATTATAAGTAATCTACCTGTATTTAAATGAATATCACCAAGTCACATGCATACCAATTTTACGAGCCAATACAAACGTAAAAACCCAGGCATAGAAATGAAAAGTACAATAGGGGTTCACTTTACACACAGATACAGATATACTATACAGTTATAGTAATGAACTTTCACCTAAACGAAATACATGCTTATGCAGAAAGTACAAAATTCATATCCAAATACATTTTACACACATACGTGCATGTAAAAAAACAGAAACATGTACTTATGAAAATAATGAAATCCGGACGCACTTACGCATAAACATGCACATACATTTTTTTTCCCATGCCTAGATACACTTATACTAATACATTCTTATATAAATCCATGCATCCATAAAATACACTCAAACCCTTTCTATAAAACCAAATGCATATATAATAATATATAATATAAAATATACAGCGTGTCCAAAAAGTCCTTGATACATTTCAAAAATTCACAGAAAAGCAACAAATTGTTGTATGAATATGTGGTCTTCAGAGTAAGCTTCACAGAAGGAAGGATTTAGTTTTCCATCTTAAAACGAATTACTTCCAAAATGTTTTCACAGATGGCGCTGCATCTTCATTTTTCAGAAGTGAGAGCCAATAGGGATTTTTCGTGAGTTTCAAACAGCATTGACAGTAAGGGAATATTCATTCTATCTCTGGTGACTGCGACTGAGAAAGCGCACTGCTATTTCGAATCAAAATCCATAACTACAGTTCAGAGAAAGTTTCGTAACTTGTTTAAGAAAAACCCTCCGAGTCAAAACAGCATTTTGGCCTGGCATGAAAAGTTTTTAGAGACTGGAAGCGTTTTAGATTGGTAAAGAAGTGGTCGTCCACAAAGATCGGATAAGACTGTACAATAGGGTGGAGTGAAAATGGCAAAAAAAAAAGTTTTTTTGATTTTAATATTTCCTGACTCAACAGATGGTGCTGTTTGGCAAAAAAGTCACAGAAAAAAAAATTCTAGTCCATTCACTGATTGTCTTCAGGTTCCACACTGGGCTCAAAGAAAGGAATGTTAACGTAAAAAGTAAAAAAATTAATTTTAATGTTTACAATAACTTTAGTTTCTGACTCAAAAACAGTTCTAACTACTAAAAAGAAACAATACGGCAATGTTTTATTGCCGTTAACAAACAAAAAAAAAAAGAAAAAAGAAAAAGAAAGTCAGTAACTTGCAACCGAGCGTCAGAAATTTTGGGGTATATTTTGAATACATAGCTATTAAATCTTTACATATTACTTCATTTTTAAAGACAATTAATATTTATAAAGCACACTAATACAGAAAAGGAAATGATACCAAATTTACCTTTCGAGTATTATTGACTAATAAAACAGTTTACTTTAATCAGTCTTCAATTTTGGAGTCCACATACCGGGCAAAATAATGAACTTTGGTAGTTCCTTTCGTGATTTGATTCCACAACGAATGTATCCATCTCTGGCTTTTGCTCCACATGTTACCAATGATGCTTGCGTTAGTAGTCTTACATACCTTTCTACTGCTTGAGAATGGCAAGGGCGCTTCTCTATTTCAAACTCTGAACCGTTTCTGATCATACTTGCTACGTCTTCAGAGGTTCACTGAGGTTTATGGTAGCTGGTGGTTCCAAAGGATTGTCCCAGTGAATCATCTGAAAATACCCCTCTGCTTCGAAATTTATATTTAGAAGATCAAATTGGCGTACTTTCCCCTTCCAGTCAGTTTTTCTTGCTTTCAATATTCTTCTTAGGTCAAGTTCTCGAATATGTGATCATTCATCAAACAGCATTGCCAACAGAATATTTTCAGAATGAGCAAAATAAGAGTTCCTCTGAATAACTTCATGAATGATTGACTTAAAATCTTCTTGGAAGAATGAACTTCTTTTCATCATTCCGTGCTCCATGAGTAGGTCCTGGGACTTTCTTTATTTCAAACCAGGGTTGCACGTAAACTTTCATCACATAGTCTACTAGGAGTATAAAGCATTCTGTTGGTTCGGCAGTCGGCACGTACTTCTGTTTCCCAAATCTGGATGGCACTGTCCCGAGCATACTGCCCTAGAAATATCGAAGAGGTACTTTTGGTCTGTACTGAGGTCTTTTTTATCAATTTCAGGAAGAGAAACAGGAATAGAAACAAAATTTGTCACAACAAACGTTTCATACGTTTCTAGAGATTTTCCTATTGTTCCAGAAAACTGGTGTGGCCCAGATGTCTTTCCGCCAATCTTATGGAAAAGGTGGCGAAGAAGTAGTTCATTAGTATGCAATAAGCATACAAACCAGTGCAATTTATGGCCAACAGAGATTTCAAGCTGTCTAACTACGCCAGTTTTCTTATCAATGTTGACTTTCGGTGCATCTCACCCAACGGCAACAAGATCCGAAAGTGTTATCTCTTTCTGTGTAAGAAAGTTGATGATGCTGCAAGTAATATCAGTACTAGAGCCTGAATGCAGAGTCGCATGTCCTATGTGAACAGAACCAAGTACTGACAACATAACAATATGCTCTTCCACAGATACAGTCGTATATAAAGAGCTTCTCTTCTCACATAATAGTTGCGTCCTTTCTTCCATCGAAGTATATAGTGTACAAAGACTGTGTTACTTGTATAGAATTAAGTTGTGATCGTATCTTTCATTATAATTTTTAATAAGGGAAATTACTTCTTGGTGACCCACAGGCAAGGAGGCTTTCTTCCAAATTCTTTCAACCTCCAAAGAAATAATTTCGATGATCTCTTTTACTAAGGGATCCTTTTTGTTCCCCTGCTTACACAGTATATCATTTTTTGTGATTAAGAAATGCTTCATTAAATCAGAATACGTTGGTGGTAACACTGTCTCTTTCAATTGTACTGGAATTCCGAAAACACTAAAAAACGTTTCACTTCTAGTTATGAACTCCGTATTATTTTGTCAAATATAAATCAAAACTAATAAAACGTATTCCTTCAACCTTACAAAGTAGAAACAAGTGGTTGAAACAAAGTCAATCGCAAGAACGAATCATTCCACACAATAAAAGTGACGTGCATTATTAGGTTATGATATAATAGTTAGATGAGAACACGCGCTGCCATCTAGTAGATTTTAGAGTATAATTTGATTTTTTTTATGTACAAAAAGCCATTTCTGGATCTGATATCTGGCAGTGGCGTTTCAATAAAACAATTTATTAATGAGACAGTAATTCATTTATATTATTTTACAAATTAATGAATTATTTAGTAAAATATTAAATTAAAAAAATATTTTTTTACATAAAAATCATTAAAAACTTGAAAAAAAGCCAATATAAACATTCACTTGAGGTGTGGAACCTCAAGATGTCAATATTTTAAGCTGAAATTTGGAGACAATTGGTTTCAGCTAGTTTGGCACCATATAATGACTCAGGCAATGTGAATTTCGAAAAAAAGTTTTTCCGATCCACCCTACTGTACAAGAATGGACATGGATGACTTGAGTATATGGGATGAACTTGAGTACCGTTTAGATGTGGCAACAAAAGGTGCACTCATTGAACTCTGGTAACGAAAGATATTGCTTTCAGCTTAATAAAATGATTATACACCTCACATAACGTATGTTTTCTTACTGTGACGGTACAGCGCCATCTATGAACACAATTTGGAAGTTTTTTTGTTTTACAATGTCAAAAAAAGTTCTAGAACCTTAGAAGCATTACTTTGCAAACCTCATATTCATACGACAATTTGTTGCTTTTCTATGAATTTTTTAATGTGTCAAGGACTTTTCGGACACCCTGTATATTTGAACACATTTTGCGATAGAATCACATGTAAGCCATTTTCACCTCAATACATTTAATCACATACATACATAATTTATACCAAAGCACAACCATACACTTAAGCACACCTGCGCACATGCATTCATACAAAAACACGCAGATACACTTACAAACACACGAGAATAATGTAAATCCGAACGCACTCACACACAAACAGGCATTTACAGTCAGGGCTTTGATCCGTAATTTTATTCGTTTCAGTTTTCGTTCTGCCTAAAATAGCGGTTTTCGGTTTAGTTCCGAATGAATAATTTCATTTTGTGTATATTCTTATTTGTACTAAGAATATAACTCTACCATCAACTAAATCAAATCTGCCTTCTACAAATACTTTCTTGCGAAACTGAAACAGAAAATCAATAGTGACACATCAAAACAGAAAATCGAGAAGCAATGTACCGTCTGTTTTGCTAAAGCACAGCGACTGCAAACTGGACGACTCAACACGGAAAAGAGGTGATAGGTTGAGATGGGTACATATTGAAGCTGTATTTTGGCTTGCTGTTTTTTATGATGTATTCCATTTTGTTTTATTTCAGTTCGGAATTTCAGAAACTAGTCTACTTTTTGCTAGTACAAGTGTAAACATTTAAAAGAGAGTTTTAAACATTTAAAAGAGCGTTTCTAAAGTTCCGTTCGTCCCTATTTTGAGGAAATCGAATCAAATCTGAAGCATGCGTAAATGGGAGGAAGGCTCTGAAAAACTGAAACACTGTACAGCTGCGGAAAAAAAAGTCCCACTTGCTCTTTATTTCGCCATCGTTCGTCGTACAGCAAAGTTATATACACCATTCGTTTTCAAATAACGCATACTTTAATTTACTATTAAATTAATTTGCATAAGGGGCCGTCTTCATATTTAATTATGTATCAACTTCGTTTTTCTCAATAGCAACACTATATTTTGACTTTATTAAACGAAAGAAAACCTTCAAATTACCCTAAATATAAATTTTCACCAATTTTCTACGATAATTTCCGGAGATATTGCGAGTTATTTTTTGCGCGTTTTTAAGGGACTTTCTACAAATTAAAAAGCCCTATTTGTAGGTTCCGAACTTTTCGCCTTTCATTCATTTCGCTCGAGAGAGTTAAAAGAAATAAATGTTATTTTCAAAGAAAATATTGTTACCATCTCTATTAAAGTTTTTTGTACTGAGAAGATCAAAGGTAGAAAGTAGAATGTTTAGTCAGAGGTCCAAATGACCCGTGAATTCATAACTTCCTTGGCTCGTACTCATGACTTAAAGGAAAAATGCAAAACGACTGCTCACGATTTTGAAAATCTTTCTAATTTTGAAATTGTTATTATTTCCCTTGATGGTTCTCTTAGACAGGTGAAATGCTGGCAGGAGTGGGAGGCTGTTCTCTGCTCTTCTGACTGCAAGCATGAATGTTACACAGCTACGGTCGAACTAGAAGAACGGTTTCATGATTGAAAATTTTTTTGTTTGAATTTCATGTAAAAAACGCAGTTATTTTTTTTTTTTTTTTTTTTTTTTTGCTGAGCCAATATTATCACTGTGTTAGTTATTTCACTTTCTTCATTTAATATTATTGTCTACAATGAGCGATATTCTTATAAGACTTTTGGTGGTACTTTAATTTATTGTCAAATGAAAATTTAGACAGAAAAACGTGATTTTGAATGTTTTTTGAATGTTTGAGAAAATATGGAAGTCCAAAGACCTAATGTTTCTAATATTATAAAAGGTCAAATTCATGCCTGGAATATTGAGGATGTTAGTCTTTCAGAAATAGGATGTTGTATTAGAAGACATATACATCTACTGCATCTAATTCTATACCTGGAAAATATTTTATTTGTGGGGATAGGATAGCGGACGCAACAATAGAAGCTTTATAGAATCACCATCAAACTCTAAAAACCTCTAATTTATTTGCTTCAAAATTTGATTTTTTTAAAAACCGCTATCTTTTACTGTGTTTTTGCGCAAAAGAAATCTAATTTACGCTTATTTTAAGCAGTTTTCAAAAAATTGTCACTTAATAAATTTATATATGGTCCCTTAACTCTTGAAAATAACACATTTTATTTAATATAAATTAAACTACTGAACGTAAAAATTTGAAATTTTGCACAGCCATGTAATATTACTTTTTGCATCTATTTCCATCGAAATTTGGCTAGGTCGCTATTCATAATTTTTTTAAATATTAATTTAATAATTCATAATTCATATTAATATTTTATTAAAAAATCATAATAACAGTGAATTAGGTTTGGGTCGTTTAGTTCTAATAGTACGAATAAAAATCAGCTTCTTACGATCAATATTATATGAGATATGAGTTAAAGTATGAAAAAATATTTTAACATATGGGGAGGGGGATTTTGGGTGCTCATAACTCACCCATTTTCGGTTCAAATTTATTGAAAATGGGTATCCAGCGTTAAAATGAGCTAAATTTTTGAAATATGAAGTGAAATCTAGGGGTTGCTATTGGGAAAAAAAAGTTGGTGTGAATTTTAATATGTATTTAATTTTTATGCATAGCAAATTAAAGTGTACGTCAATCGAAAACGATTGGTATCTGTAACTTTGCTGTACGACGATCGACGGCCGAAAAAAGTACAAGTGGGACTTTTTTTTCCGCAGCTGTACATGTAATGATGATAATTATATGGTTGACGTTAAATTAGAAACTATTCATACGTTGGTTACAGTAATAAAATGATTGAAGATATACCGAACCTAAATAAACCGATATTCTTTTCCGGTTCAGTTCCGGTTTTCGTTTCGACCAAAATAACGGTTTCTTCCGGTTTTCGGTTCAGTTCCGGTTCGAGTACCGGCTCTCAGTACTGATTTTTCACCTGAATCAAATACATGCACACAAAAATTCACAAATACATACCGGTATCACAGGCCTAAAAAAAGGAACACCTGCGTTAAAAACACACAAATACATACCCAGAATTATTTATTTATTTATTTTCAAAGAACCCATTCAGAACTTGAACTATTGACATAAGTTGACATACACACTTAAGCAAATAATGTAAAGCCAGAAGCAGACTCAAATACCCATATTTACATACATGCGTGCAGAAACACACACGAATCCATTGAATTGACTCATACAAATACTGTTTTAATTTCATGATGGGTTTTTTTTTTCCAAAATATTTTTCACGTAGATTCGTATTTAACTTGGATCTTTATATAAATTATTATTATTATTTACAAAAACAGAATAGTAAATAAATATATCTTTTTAAAAGAAATTGTATTTACAATACTTTTTTACATAATTTTTTCAACATACATAAATAAATAAATAAACTTACTTTGCTGGTTCAGAAAAATGTCTGCCGTTTTCGTGAACAAAGTAATTAATGAAAAAAGTAAAGCTATGAGCCATAAAAAATGAAAACGCACAATTTCATGAGGTTTCAAACGAAAATACTTTTATTACCAAACGATGCTCCTCATCACTAATAAACTTGAAAATTATATGAAGCTTGACACAGTTGTTTATGCATGAATCTTTGATAATATATATGCCATTCAATTAATACTGTTGCAATATGCTCTTCTTACATTAGAATAGAATACTGAAATTACAATGGTTTGTAATACATTTATGGCATTAAATATTAAATGAAATCTTGCAGTCCAAATAATGTTTAGTCCTCCTTCTATTGTGCAAATAATCTCTAAACACAAACTCACATTACTTTTCCTAGGGTACACAAACACTTTTTTCCTACAGTAAGGGCACATTTTTATTGTTCCGGGAAGTCTACTATCAAAAACAAGTTCGATACAGGTCATATGGAACTCATGGTTGCAATTAAGTTTGTAGTAGTCATAATCAGTATCATTTAATGCACATAAGCATACAAAACACTCTTTTGAATTCATTTCATTTTTTTTTCTTGCCTTTTTTTCCGATCAGTCACTGTTGATCTTATACAAAGTTAAAAACTGCTTTGAAATAAACGTCCAACACCTTGGTAGGAAGCAAGTATTATCAACGTATTGTTCACACTAAGATTCACCCTATAATCCATATCAAGTACTGTCATGTTCTACCATGAACATGCAAGGGGTATGGACAGTAATAAAACATAATAGAAGGGTTAATCAAGGGTAAAAATTAAAGGTATAACTTAATTTTTAATATTTTTAAAGATATAATAAAAACACGGTTTTTATATATAATTTGGACAACCATGCATTACATACCAAGAGTATGAGAAACATGAATTTACTGAAAGAGTATGCTATTTTGAATTTTATGATATAAAATATTTCACGAATTTTTTTCACCTTACTTTTTGTAACTTGTAGTACATTTATTAAAATATATTTACTGTTATTTTTTATTTATAAATTTTCTTACTATTTTTTCTGTTTTATTATTTAAAAAGTTTTTTCAGTTTTTTTCTATTATTATCTAATTTAATATTTGACAAAAAAAATTTCTTAAATTGTATTTTGCTGTTTTGTTTTTCACTTTTTTATAGTTTCAAAGTTTTAAATACTTTCCATTTTCTGCACATTTAATTTTTTCTCAGATTTGCTTTTTACTATACTTAGATTTACTTAGATTATACTTAGATTTTATACTTAGCTTACCTGATAACTTTCTGTTATAATACTAGATTATGTTACTATAGAATTAAACATTTTACCTTAGTTTTCTACACATTCTCTAGTTTTCACACACTAAATATCACAGGTCGAAAAATTTATATAAGGTATACCCAGAAAAACTTCTCAGATATTAGCACACCTAAGGCATTTTCACATAATATATTTTATCGCATACATAAATGCCAAAACTCCAAATATATATCGAACGCTCGTAAATACATACTTTTTCCCAAACACACATACGTACACACTTAATAATATACAAATAAATATGAAAAGTTGAAAAAGTTTTGAAACAGGTTTGAAAAAGTTGAAAAAGTTCTGATAAATTTTGAAACGGTTTTTGAAAAGTTGAAAAAAAAGTGTCTTAAACCCATTTTCTTACCTTTACGTGCAAAGTTTTTAATGACAATCGCTTTTCTACACGAATAATTTTTCACCTATCCATTTTCTTACTGAAACATATTTTTAAAATAATCTTTATTTTTACTCTTTCCTTTTTCATAAATTAATTCTTGTTAAGGTCAGTATTTAGTTACATGGGGGTTTTTTCTAGAAATAATATTTATATATTTTTTACTTAGATTTTTAAAAATATTTATGAATATATTTTAGGTATTGTGTAGATTTTTTCTGTATTTATACACAATTTGTATAAATACTCTCATTCCTTTATTTAACAATTCACCGAACTTAGATGTCTAGATATCCAAATTTTTAAAAAGAAGTACAGTAATTGACTAAATATCTCGCCGATTCCTATTCTTAGGCAAAACACTTACACGTGCATTATGCATTTATAACTTAGAAATAAGGTTTTTATACATTAAAAAAGCAGACAGACCTGTTTAACATTCATTTACAAATATACCTACATTTACATAATTCAAGATGGAATTTGCACCAATTTTACCAACACATATAAACTTTCTACACAAAAAACAGAACATAAAATGCAAAATGTACATATCATAACATTCACAGTTTCACACTAAAAAAGTAATTTTCAGCTTCCGATAGAAGGTTCCTACCATGAAATAAGCATTTTGTAAAAAAAAAAATAGTTCTAGGATCATGAAAAATATATATTAAGTACCTTTGAAATTCCACTATGTTTAAAGAATATGAAGTACAAATGTATCATATTTGCGTGTTTATCTCCTAAATATTAATACCATGAAGTGGAAAGTTACAAAACTAATAAAGCTAATAGGCAATTAAAGATTAACCCTTAAATGACTTGAGTTGCCTTTTGGCAACAAACCCAATTTAGTTATTACAAAATTTATTTCATAAACATAAAGCAAAAAAAAAAAAATACAGCTTTAGTTGCAAAGTCTCTAAAGTTCATGTGTGTCCAGCTCTGTGTTGCCTGTTTAAGAAATAAAAATTATAGTACATTACGCATTTAAAGGTTAAACTTTCACTTGATTAAACTCATTAATCAGTTGTTTTTTCACAATATTAAGTAACATCGGAATACTTAACCATTCATCCTATAATACACTATGTTTAATGTCTCAAAAATAGCAATAATTAGTCGATTACATGGTTTTTGAATTTTTCAAAAAATGAAAGCTGGGAGATCGGAACCTGCCTTGAACATTCTTGAAAGATAAGAACTTGATTATTTGTACAGAGAAACAGAATATTTTAATTCAGATGTATGAGCTTTCCTTCAGTAAAATATTTGTTGGTCGGACTTTGTTAGATTTTTGGCAGTTTTTTCAAAAGTACTGGGAAAACCTTTTTTTCTTCTTTTTCAATGATATTAATTAAGAGCCGTTGAAAGAGCGAATCGGGCAAGTCAATAGAAAATATTCCCATCACCATTTCAGAATTTCATGCATTTTTTTTCTTGTGTGTCCTTACCCAAGGAAAGAACAAATCTGAAACATTTTTGATTTACCTCTTTTAGTTTTGGAGTTATGGGGGGTCAAAGTATCCCAGACGCGTGACGTAGAAATAATTTAGAGCCATTTTTGCCACTTTATTGTCTCGACTATGGCTCAGAGGCGCTTCAGAGAATTTTTTCATTTTATCCTATAATATACCTTAGACATTAACATCTCAAATTGAAAATTCATTCGAAAATAGTCAGAGGCCCCAAATAAGCCCCCCCCAAATACTTCCAATTTCATAAAAACTACAGTTTTAAGAATGCTTCAAATCTTGACTCTGACGTGATACAGAAAAAAGCTTTGCGAAGAGTAATTATACATCTTGATATAAAGTGAATCCAATGTTAAAAATTTTTGAAGGCCCCCAGGGCCCCACGGTACGGGGCCAAAACATGGTCTTTAGCGCTAATTTATGCAATTTCGAAGCATTGGTACAGCTGAAGCCGACTTCCCACAGGAGAACCATTGGCATCGAGATGTAGCATTAACATAGTAGTTTCATATTATGAAGAACATTTTTTGAAGGCACACCTGTTTCCAAGAAAAATCCCAAAAAGTACCTCCCTATTTGAGACATTCCACTGGCACGCATGGGGGCATTTCGGCAATACTTTTAGAAGTTTAATCGACTGTAGCAATATTGAAAATTAGCTCATTCTGAATATATCACAAATATACCCCCCATATATCACAAATAGTTCTTTTACAGGGGTACTCATAAGAATTACATTACACTGAATGAGGATCTCTCTCTGCAACTATTGAACCGATTAAAAAAAAAATTCACTGATAGAAAGCTACACTATTCCTGAATATTATAGGCTACCTTTCAGCATGCAGCATAATTACACTGCTCAAAACAATTAAAGCATATTGTAAGTTTGATATAAAATAAAGATTATAAGCGAAATTTTTTTGCCGAAAATGGAAGAAGAGAATCACAAATGCAAATTTTTCTGATTTTCAAACTGTGGAGTATGCTAATTTTGAGTTCGACGTCAAAAACGTCACTTCAGCGGCAGCGAATGAAACTGGACTTTCAACTGAATAAAAGACAATGAAGACAAGGATGATCGGCATTCATTGACTGCTTTGTTTCGATGAGTACGATGTCTGAGCGAAGTCATTTAACCGATTCAGAAGCTTGGAGAGTTGTCGGTAGGTTAGAAGGGGGCCAAACTCAAGCCGAAGTAGCGAAGCCATTGGAGTGTCACAAAGTGTGATTTCCAAGATCTAGAACCGGATTTTGGAAGTGCAGGCCGAAGACCAGGGCAAGGTAGTAGACGGGCAAAAACGCCCAATGAAGATCGTTATTTAGTGTTAACGGCTCGGAGACACCGGAATATGAACGCTGCTTTTCTCCAACAACACCTTCGCTCGGCTACTGACACCTCGGTTTCAACTCAGACTGTCCGAAACCGGCTCCATGGTGTAGGTCTGTATGCTCGCCGACCGATGGTATGTGTTAAACTAACATCAAGGCATCGTTGAGACCGCAGGGAGTGGGCAACAGAGCATGTTAACTGTAGGAGAAATGAATGGAGCAATGTTCTTTTTTCTGACCAGTCCCGTTTTTCGGTTCATCCTGATAATAGGCGTATTTTCATCTGGAGGGATTCTGAGATGGTGATGGGAACGCCCTGCCTGATTTGCCTTTGCAGTGCCTCGTAAAGGGACCTGACGCTCTTTTATGAAGTGGTGAGTGACAGGACTTAGAAGTTATTTCAAAAATAACAAAATTTATTTCAAGATTCTCCAAATGTGGAAGTACTCTGTTTAATACACAATTTTTTTCAACTTTGAACATTACACGCAACATGCCAAATAACACCTTCCTAATAACATGTAAAGCGTGGCATATTTCACGAGTTGATAACCCTTTGCCTACATTCTTTTTTTCAGAAATAAATTGATCGGAAGGAACTTGGTAGTTTTTAGAAAAGATGGTACTTATACTTTTTTCCTTTACGTGTTCCGATCTTAGCAAGTTCTTAAAGTATAATGAACTAGTAATTTTCTTACTAGTTCGTTAGAATAGGATTCAAAGTCGTTCAAAGAATAGGATTGATTTACCATTTTCTTTATCACATGAGGATACCTTTTGGTGATGGACAGTTTTTCTTTTTTTTTTTTTTTTTTTTAGAAATTCCTAGTAAACCTGCTTAGAACATTTTTAAAAAAGACTGTTTTAAGTGATGGATTTCGAGTATTTTTCGATGATATGAACTTTTTATTTCTGAAGTAACAGTTAATTTGCATCTACAAAAATTTACCTCTTTAGCATTAACGATCGAAATTAGTATATTTCATGTATTTTTTCCAAAAACAATGCACATTTTTCAGCAAAAAACACCCCCCCCATTTCTTATAGCCCAAAATTATACCACAAAAATTTACCATTTTAGCCTTAACGATCGAAATTAGTAATTATATATATATATATATATATATATATATATATATATATTGGCATGTGTGACATGTATTGACATGTATTACGAATCTACTACGTTGCGCATTAGCTGTAACAGTATGCGAAATAGTTTTTATAGAGATACCGCCTGTGATGAGTTTTCCAGCTAACCTGAATTCTGCACTGCCTATCGTCGAAGTATCGTAGAAGTACACTGTAAAGGGTAAGCTATACTTGAAATACCTTTGGTCCATAAGAATTGAAAAAAATGTGTTCGTGTTGAAAATAATTCTTTTTTGCCAATATATATATAAAAATACTAATTTCGATCATTAAGGCTAAAAAGGTAAATTATTGTAGAATAACTTTTGGGCTACAAGAATTGGGGGGGGGGTTGCTGAAAAATGTGCACTGTTTTTGGAAAAGATACATGAAATATACTAATTTCGATCGTTAATGCTGAAAGATAAATTTTTCTGGATGCAAATTAACTGTTACTTCAGAAAAAAAAAAGTTCATACGATGCAAAAATACTCAAGTCCATCATTTCAAAATGTTCTAAGCAGGTTTACTATGTTTTTCTAAAAAATAAAAAATAAAAACTTTTGATCACCCTAAGATTTCCTGGTGTGATTAAGAAAATGGTAAATCAATTATTTTCTCTAAGAAAATTACTCGTTAGTAGTAAGAGCAGGTGCTGGTGCGGCGGAAGTGACGTCATCAAGGGGGCGTGGCTATGACGTCATAGGGGGCGTGGCCGGAAGTGACGTCACGAGTGGAGTTGAGTTGTTTTCCTCCTGATGGTTGAGTTGAGTTGTTTTCCTCCTGCTGGTTGAGTTGTTTTACTCCTGCTGGTTGAGTTGTTTTGCTGGATGTTGAGTTGTTTACTTCCTGGACGGGATTTCTGCTATTAGTTTCGTTTTCTTTTCGTGAAAGGTTACGAGGTTATTTTTTACAGGGTGGCAACACCGATTTTCTTTTAAGGGAATGGCAACGGGTTTTTTGAAATTTCAGTGCTGCCATCTAGTGTTATGTTTAGGAACTAACCTTTTTAGCTTGGGACTTAGAATTTGGAACTGAATTTAATGAATTTATTTAATTTATGAATTTTAGTTAATTTTATTTAATTAATATTAGTGCTGCCATCTATTACTCAATTTTAGAATTAATTTATGGACTTGGATTTATTTTTAAAAATTATTATTTTTTTCCCCTCACTTGCCGGCATTGAGTTTCGAACCCCAGACATTTCGGTTCGGAGTCCGAAGCTTTACCAATGAGGCTATTGGGCATTGAGTTACTACTGCTAAAGTTTGAAATGTATTCTAGTTTCGTTAAGGGACTTTGAAATTTTTTCTGCACTTGTAACTTTGGCATGGTTGCTTTTAATGAATTTTAATTAATTTGATTTAATTATTAATTAATTGGTTTTAGTGCTGCCATCTATGACTGAATTTTAGCATTAATTTGTTTCGGTATCGGACTTAGAGAAAAATTTCCGCAGAATCCTTGGTCCGAATCGTAATTTTGGGATGGTTGCTTTTAATGAATTTTAGTTAATTTGATTTAATTATTAATTAATTTTAGCACCACCATCTGTTATTGAATTTTAGAATTAACTTGTTTCGGTATGGGACTTGTAAATTTTGGATGGTTTGGATTGCTGATAGCACCACGTGAGAATCTTTATTTAGTACAATTAATTAAAGGTATTTAATTAATGAATTAACCAGTTTGAATTATTATTATTAATGCAACACCGAAGTATTTACTATCGAATGTAATGTACGTGTTTAATATTTATCGAAAAGAAAATCGCTATGTCCGAAGTAACCACGTGTTTTTTGTATTGCATCATCTGCTTGCTGTAACGCGTTATCAACATGACGGTAGGAAACCCCTCCAGGGGAGTGGATCTGTTGACGTCACTGTTTGCTCGGATGCGTGGCTACGGACTGCGCTGGCCAATCGCGGAGGGGATTTTGTTAGACGGAAGGGTTGAGCTGGATTTCTTGTAATATTTGGAGTGAATGGCAACACGGATTGTTCGGATTGTTTCGCTGTCAACTTTTGGCAACACCCTGTGTGTATCAGTTGCTCGTATTTATTTGGTGTGTGTTAGTGCGATATCATTCAACTTCGGAGTGTTTCCGAATCCAATAGTTTTTTCTTCGTTTTTACCATTGATTATTTTCTTTAATCATCAGAAAAATTAAACGTACTATGCATTTTTCAACGGAAGGAAATGTTTGTAAAAAAGCAGCAAGCGACATTCCTAATGATGGGATAACAATGGCAGACGGACTCAATTTTATGATTCACGAAAACGTGTTTAATTCTCCAGATGAAATTTTTCATAGACTGGAAAAGGAAATCGCTTATCAACCGCCAGAACAATGTCAAGTGTTTATAAAAAATAAAGCCTATCATATTGCCAGAAAGATTGCTGCTTTTGGGGATCCTGATGTGTCTTACACTTTTTCAGGGCTCACGTTAAAAAGCGAGCCTTGGTCACCTCTTCTTCAAGAACTCAAAGAAGGTGTAGAGAAAGTGACTGGACTGCAATTTAACTTTGTTCTCGTGAATCGTTACGAGAATGGAAATGATTGCATTGGACAACATAAAGACGATGAATCAGATTTACAGGAAAATTACTCCATATGTTCTCTTAGTTTTGGAGAAACACGTACTATGGTGTTTAAGAGACCCAAGTATGCTACTAAAAGGATCGAATTAAAGTCAAACACGCTCTTAACCATGAACCCTCCCACGAACCAAACATGGACCCATGGAATTCCGAGACAGAAAAATAGAACGGGTGTGCGTGTGAGCCTGACTTTTAGAAAGATGAAAACAATCCAATCACAAGACAAGCGAAAAAGAATAGATACTGCAAGTGTAGAAGACGTAATCAAGAAGAGCAGGATAGACAAGCCTAATGTAAGAACCTAATTTCTGTTTATGAAAATTACTTTCATTTTTTAACATGTCTGAAACATAGCTTTATACTTATTGTTTCTTTTATTTTTCTTCAGAGTTTGGTGTTTTTGGAAGACGAAATACCTGACGGAATGATCCACATAGGAGATTTGGTGTTTGTATATCCTAGCATGTTTAAAGGAGCTGTAGAAGTACACATAAGACGATTTACAAAGTATGGAAAGAAATTCTATCCGTCCAAGGAAGGCATAACCTTTCATCCTGGATGGATTGATCTCATAATACACAGAACTACTTTACCGCAAACTTCCGAGGATCTAACAGCTTTATCCAAGGCTACTATGCATCAAATAACGTTCGACAGTGCTGACTTTGAGAATTTTACGTTTACTGCGAACAAAACATCTGAAAATGGTAAGACTTTTAGTAAACAGATTATTTTATCTTCCCAGCAATGGACTGAAATGAACGATAAGCACAACTTTATCTCTGCAGCTACTTTGGATAATATTTACAGTTCTATGGACTTTTTAAATGCCTATAAGGTTTTTGACGAAAGGCATATCGAAGAGGATTTACCCGCTTCTTTAGATGTGAGTTTAGCTACACGATATCTTTTAGAGATTCTGAGAGATTCGGTGCTCGCCTGTATAAAAGACAACGGTGATTTAAAAGATGCGGCTTTGTTAGCTGAAGAGCTATGGGCTCATAAAGTTGAAACATTCGACTCGGTAGCAATGACGCTCGATGTGCATGAAATTGCTGATAGGTTTTATTTCAGAATATGGGAACCTAAAGATAATTTATTACTGATTAAACCTGCAATGTATATTACTGTTAAATTTTTAAAGGATGTACGATTGCAAGATGTGTTGAGAGAGGTGCGGGGTATACTTTGTCCACCAGACACCTTTGAATACTATGAATTTTTAGAGTAAATCATCTTTTGTATAGTGTTGTGCTTGTTATATATTGACTTTAATAAAAAAATATTTATCTGTATACTTTTTTGTGTGTGTGTGTGTTTTATTTTTAATGCTTTTTTTCTGAGAAATATCTCTCTCTCTCTCTCTCTCTCTCTCTCTCTATATATATATATATATATATATATATATATATATATATATATTCTTTTTCGTTAAATAAAAAAGAAAAGAAACAATGCGTTATCAGGTTGGTTAATATTTTTGGTTGCTATATAAATAGAGGAAAAATTATTTTTAATCATTTCATTATTAACGCTCGGTTTGATCAGAACATTTGCTGCAATGGATGCGTTGACTCAAACATATAGGAAACCTGAACTACCTGCGAGCTTTAGTGGCATCAGTGCTTTACAACGTGTTTTAAAAGGTAGCGTAAAAAACAAAGACATAAAGAAATGGTTACAGACGAAGGACTCGTATACATTACACAAACCATTGAGACATAAATTCACTAAGAACAGGGTGATTGTTGGAGGTTTAAACGAACAGTTTCAAGCTGATTTAGCCGACATGCAATCCTTGGCCTCTTTCAACGACAATTACAAGTACATTCTCACTTGTATCGATATTCTAAGTAAATATGCATTTGCAATAGCCCTGAAAGATAAAAAGTCTCAAACGATTGTGGACGCCTTTAAAAAAATATTTTCGGAGCGCAAACCCCAGTCATTACAGACAGATGCCGGTACAGAATTCACGAACAGACTTGTACAAAATTTCTTAAAAAAGGAAAATGTGCACTTTTTTACAACCCATAATTCTACCAAAGCCTCAGTTGTTGAGAGATTTAATCGAACTCTTAAAACGAAAATGTACAAGTACTTTACTGAAATGAATACAAAACGTTACATCGACGTACTCGATAAGCTGATACACAGTTACAATCACATATGCATCGCAGTATTAAAACAGAACCAGCCTCAGTAAACATAAACAACCAGGATCAAGTATGGCGAACCCTTTACGAAAATTCTTCCTTTCATCCTCTTAGACCCCATTTTAAAATAGGAGACACGGTCCGTATAAGCAAATCGAAAATGCGTTTTGAAAAAGGTTACGAGCAAAACTGGACCCGAGAAATTTTTACTATTCATAAAATTATAAAGCGAAACCCTGCCGTGTATCAGTTAAAAGATTTGACGGGAGAAATAATCGAAGGTACATTTTACAAAGAAGAACTTCAGAAAATAACAGATTCTGGGTATTATCCGGTCGAAAAAGTACTCAAAACGAGAAAGCGCAATGGCAAAACAGAATACTTTGTTAAATTTCAAGGTTATCCAGAAAAGTTCAACGATTGGGTAACCGATGTAAAACGGATATAAATAGGAACGCAGCATTACATTAGTGAACACTTACAGAGATGTCTTTCTACGTGACGCTCATCAGCGATAGCTCCATGCAATATTTTGAAAACAATCGCACATCCCAGTTTACAACTCAGTTACCATCGCCTATTGATTTGAATGGAGAATGGGAACTAGGTCTCGTCAACATTATCTATCCTCATAGTTGGTACAACGTGACATCCGCTAACAACTTATTCGGCTTTGATTTGGGCGATGGAAAAGAAAACGGCAGAAGAATTCCCCCTGGTTGTTATGAAACTGTGCCCGATTTGTTAAAAGCTATGACTTTGTCTTCTCATAAAAATAAAATTGAATTTTCTTACCATGCCGTCACGAAAAGAGTGATGATTAAAACGAAGGAGGGTTGTAATGTAATACTTCACGAGGGAATTGCTGAACTTTTAGGTTTTCACCCAGGAGTCTACAGCGGGGTGGTTCAAAGTCCTTTTGTGGCAGATCCTAACGCAAGTTTCCCTTTCATGTATGTGTACTGCGATCTCGTAGAGCCCCAAGTCGTAGGCGATATACATGCACCTCTCTTAAAAATTGTGAAGGTAGAAGGAAAAGACGGTGAAGTCATCAACGTTCATTACACGCGTCCTTTCTACTTACCTGTTATACGACAGCATTTTCAGACAATACGAATTGACCTGCGTTTACATTCGGGACAGTTAGTACCTTTCGAAAGAGGCAAAGTAATACTCGTGCTACATTTCCGTCAACGACAAATCCTATAAAAGGGGGTATACCCGTTAAAGAAACGTCATTTTTATTGTGTGTGCCTTATAAGCAGTATCAAAATGTTGGTGCCTTATACGTGTTGTACGCAAAAATTTGAAGATTATTATACGGCGCAAGCTGGGCATGGCTTGCCTTATTATCAAGGAACAGTTTTGCAGAAAGGATATGGAATAGGTGGGTTTTTTGCCAAGCTTTTTCGCAGTGCCTTACCGTTTTTAAAAAGCGGGGCGAAAGCCGTAGGAAAAGAAGCTTTACGAACAGGAGCAATGGTTGCCAATGATGTGTTGTCTGGTGAAAATTAGAAAACTTCCCTGAAAACAAGAAGTAAAGAAGCGGGTAAAACGCTGGCTAGAAAAGCTGTGAAAAAAGCCGACGAGATGATTGGTCACGGAAAGTTTAAAAGGAAGCACAAAACACCAAGAAGTATCATTCGCTCTAAAGCCAGAAAGGTGCAAGGACGTGATATTTTTGATCCGTGATGGCTTTTCTTTTAAAAGATTCTCCAGAATGCGCCAAGTCTGAATTGGAATTGTTCACCTTGCCGCCTACTCAAACAGTCATAGAAAAAGGTCAATGGGTTGAATTTCATCCACTCTCCAGCGTATCCTCTGGAAGCCCCGTAGAATTTAATATTTCAGGAAGCGGAGAAGAGTATTTGGATTTATCGCAGACTCAACTGTATGTGAAAGTCAAAATTTTGAAAGCTGACGGTAATCCTCTCGCAAAAGACAGTAAAGTGGGACCCGTCAACCTATTTCTGCATTCGATGTTTTCGCAAGTAGACATTAGTCTAAACGAAAGACTCGTTTCATCGAGTGATAACACGTACCCTTATCGAGCCATGATTGAAACATTACTCAATCACGGTTACGATGCTAAAACTTCTCAGCTCTCGTCGGAATTATTCTTCAAAGATACGGCAGGTCGCATGAATGTGTACGATACGACTGATAAGATTCCTAACGAAGGATTTAACAAACGGCCGATCATATCGACTGATTTACTGAGCGCGAACATTTCTGCCCGTTTGTTAAATCCTTCGTTAGGAATCTTATCAGTCGTATCGTACACATTCATGCGACCTGCCATATCTTTGAAGAATAATTCCGACGAGAGCTGAGAAGTTTTAGCATCGTAACCGTGATTGAGTAATGTTTCAATCATGGCTCGATAAGGGTACGTGTTATCACTCGATGAAACGAGTCTTTCGTTTAGACTAATGTCTACTTGCGAAAACATCGAATGCAGAAATAGGTTGACGGGTCCCACTTTACTGTCTTTTGCGAGAGGATTACCGTCAGCTTTCAAAATTTTGACTTTCACATACAGTTGAGTCTGCGATAAATCCAAATACTCTTCTCCGCTTCCTGAAATATTAAATTCTACGGGGCTTCCAGAGGATACGCTGAAGAGTGGATGAAATTCAACCCATTGACCTTTTTCTATGACTGTTTGAGTAGGCGGCAAGGTGAACAATTCCAATTCAGACTTGGCGCATTCTGGAGAATCTTTTAAAAGAAAAGCCATCACGGATCAAAAATATCACGTCCTTGCACCTTTCTGGCTTTAGAGCGAATGATACTTCTTGGTGTTTTGCGCTTCCTTTTAAACTTTCCGTGACCAATCATCTCGTCGGCTTTTTTCACAGCTTTTCTAGCCAGCGTTTTACCCGCTTCTTTACTTCTTGTTTTCAGGGAAGTTTTCAAATTTTCACCAGACAACACATCATTGGCAACCATTGCTCCTGTTCGTAAAGCTTCTTTTCCTACGGCTTTCGCCCCGCTTTTTAAAAACGGTAAGGCACTGCGAAAAAGCTTGGCAAAAAACCCACCTATTCCATATCCTTTCTGCAAAACTGTTCCTTGATAATAAGGCAAGCCATGCCCAGCTTGCGCCGTATAATAATCTTCAAATTTTTGCGTACAACACGTATAAGGCACCAACATTTTGATACTGCTTATAAGGCACACACAATAAAAATGACGTTTCTTTAACGGGTATACCCCCTTTTATAGGATTTGTCGTTGACGGAAATGTAGCACGAGTATTACTTTGCCTCTTTCGAAAGGTACTAACTGTCCCGAATGTAAACGCAGGTCAATTCGTATTGTCTGAAAATGCTGTCGTATAACAGGTAAGTAGAAAGGACGCGTGTAATGAACGTTGATGACTTCACCGTCTTTTCCTTCTACCTTCACAATTTTTAAGAGAGGTGCATGTATATCGCCTACGACTTGGGGCTCTACGAGATCGCAGTACACATACATGAAAGGGAAACTTGCGTTAGGATCTGCCACAAAAGGACTTTGAACCACCCCGCTGTAGACTCCTGGGTGAAAACCTAAAAGTTCAGCAATTCCCTCGTGAAGTATTACATTACAACCCTCCTTCGTTTTAATCATCACTCTTTTCGTGACGGCATTGTAAGAAAATTCAATTTTATTTTTATGAGAAGACAAAGTCATAGCTTTTAACAAATCGGGCACAGTTTCATAACAACCAGGGGGAATTCTTCTGCCGTTTTCTTTTCCATCGCCCAAATCAAAGCCGAATAAGTTGTTAGCGGATGTCACGTTGTACCAACTATGAGGATAGATAATGTTGACGAGACCTAGTTCCCATTCTCCATTCAAATCAATAGGCGATAGTAACTGAGTTGTAAACTGGGATGTGCGATTGTTTTCAAAATATTGCATGGAGCTATCGCTGATGAGCGTCACGTAGAAAGACATCTCTGTAAGTGTTCACTAATGTAATGCTGCGTTCCTATTTATATCCGTTTTACATCGGTTACCCAATCGTTGAACTTTTCTGGATAACCTTGAAATTTAACAAAGTATTCTGTTTTGCCATTGCGCTTTCTCGTTTTGAGTACTTTTTCGACCGGATAATACCCAGAATCTGTTATTTTCTGAAGTTCTTCTTTGTAAAATGTACCTTCGATTATTTCTCCCGTCAAATCTTTTAACTGATACACGGCAGGGTTTCGCTTTATAATTTTATGAATAGTAAAAATTTCTCGGGTCCAGTTTTGCTCGTAACCTTTTTCAAAACGCATTTTCGATTTGCTTATACGGACCGTGTCTCCTATTTTAAAATGGGGTCTAAGAGGATGAAAGGAAGAATTTTCGTAAAGGGTTCGCCATACTTGATCCTGGTTGTTTATGTTTACTGAGGCTGGTTCTGTTTTAATACTGCGATGCCATGTGTGATTGTAACTGTGTATCAGCTTATCGAGTACGTCGATGTAACGTTTTGTATTCATTTCAGTAAAGTACTTGTACATTTTCGTTTTAAGAGTTCGATTAAATCTCTCAACAACTGAGGCTTTGGTAGAATTATGGGTTGTAAAAAAGTGCACATTTTCCTTTTTTAAGAAATTTTGTACAAGTCTGTTCGTGAATTCTGTACCGGCATCTGTCTGTAATGACTGGGGTTTGCGCTCCGAAAATATTTTTTTAAAGGCGTCCACAATCGTTTGAGACTTTTTATCTTTCAGGGCTATTGCAAATGCATATTTACTTAGAATATCGATACAAGTGAGAATGTACTTGTAATTGTCGTTGAAAGAGGCCAAGGATTGCATGTCGGCTAAATCAGCTTGAAACTGTTCGTTTAACCTCCAACAATCACCCTGTTCTTAGTGAATTTATGTCTCAATGGTTTGTGTAATGTATACGAGTCCTTCGTCTGTAACCATTTCTTTATGTCTTTGTTTTTTACGCTACCTTTTAAAACACGTTGTAAAGCACTGATGCCACTAAAGCTCGCAGGTAGTTCAGGTTTCCTATATGTTTGAGTCAACGCATCCATTGCAGCAAATGTTCTGATCAAACCGAGCGTTAATAATGAAATGATTAAAAATAATTTTTCCTCTATTTATATAGCAACCAAAAATATTAACCAACCTGATAACGCATTGTTTCTTTTCTTTTTTATTTAACGAAAAAGAATATATATATATATATATATATATATATAGGGAGAGAGAGAGAGAGAGGAGATATTTCTCAGAAAAAAAGCATTAAAAATAAAACACACACACACACAAAAAAGTATACAGATAAATATTTTTTTATTAAAGTCAATATATAACAAGCACAACACTATACAAAAGATGATTTACTCTAAAAATTCATAGTATTCAAAGGTGTCTGGTGGACAAAGTATACCCCGCACCTCTCTCAACACATCTTGCAATCGTACATCCTTTAAAAATTTAACAGTAATATACATTGCAGGTTTAATCAGTAATAAATTATCTTTAGGTTCCCATATTCTGAAATAAAACCTATCAGCAATTTCATGCACATCGAGCGTCATTGCTACCGAGTCGAATGTTTCAACTTTATGAGCCCATAGCTCTTCAGCTAACAAAGCCGCATCTTTTAAATCACCGTTGTCTTTTATACAGGCGAGCACCGAATCTCTCAGAATCTCTAAAAGATATCGTGTAGCTAAACTCACATCTAAAGAAGCGGGTAACTCCTCTTCGATATGCCTTTCGTCAAAAACCTTATAGGCATTTAAAAAGTCCATAGAACTGTAAATATTATCCAAAGTAGCTGCAGAGATAAAGTTGTGCTTATCGTTCATTTCAGTCCATTGCTGGGAAGATAAAATAATCTGTTTACTAAAAGTCTTACCATTTTCAGGTGTTTTGTTCGCAGTAAACGTAAAATTCTCAAAGTCAGCACTGTCGAACGTTATTTGATGCATAGTAGCCTTGGATAAAGCTGTTAGATCCTCGGAAGTTTGCGGTAAAGTAGTTCTGTGTATTATGAGATCAATCCATCCAGGATGAAAGGTTATGCCTTCCTTGGACGGATAGAATTTCTTTCCATACTTTGTAAATCGTCTTATGTGTACTTCTACAGCTCCTTTAAACATGCTAGGATATACAAACACCAAATCTCCTATGTGGATCATTCCGTCAGGTATTTCGTCTTCCAAAAACACCAAACTCTGAAGAAAAATAAAAGAAACAATAAGTATAAAGCTATGTTTCAGACATGTTAAAAAATGAAAGTAATTTTCATAAACAGAAATTAGGTTCTTACATTAGGCTTGTCTATCCTGCTCTTCTTGATTACGTCTTCTACACTTGCAGTATCTATTCTTTTTCGCTTGTCTTGTGATTGGATTGTTTTCATCTTTCTAAAAGTCAGGCTCACACGCACACCCGTTCTATTTTTCTGTCTCGGAATTCCATGGGTCCATGTTTGGTTCGTGGGAGGGTTCATGGTTAAGAGCGTGTTTGACTTTAATTCGATCCTTTTAGTAGCATACTTGGGTCTCTTAAACACCATAGTACGTGTTTCTCCAAAACTAAGAGAACATATGGAGTAATTTTCCTGTAAATCTGATTCATCGTCTTTATGTTGTCCAATGCAATCATTTCCATTCTCGTAACGATTCACGAGAACAAAGTTAAATTGCAGTCCAGTCACTTTCTCTACACCTTCTTTGAGTTCTTGAAGAAGAGGTGACCAAGGCTCGCTTTTTAACGTGAGCCCTGAAAAAGTGTAAGACACATCAGGATCCCCAAAAGCAGCAATCTTTCTGGCAATATGATAGGCTTTATTTTTTATAAACACTTGACATTGTTCTGGCGGTTGATAAGCGATTTCCTTTTCCAGTCTATGAAAAATTTCATCTGGAGAATTAAACACGTTTTCGTGAATCATAAAATTGAGTCCGTCTGCCATTGTTATCCCATCATTAGGAATGTCGCTTGCTGCTTTTTTACAAACATTTCCTTCCGTTGAAAAATGCATAGTACGTTTCATTTTTCTGATGATTAAAGAAAATAATCAATGGTAAAAACGAAGAAAAAACTATTGGATTCGGAAACACTCCGAAGTTGAATGATATCGCACTAACACACACCAAATAAATACGAGCAACTGATACACACAGGGTGTTGCCAAAAGTTGACAGCGAAACAATCCGAACAATCCGTGTTGCCATTCACTCCAAATATTACAAGAAATCCAGCTCAACCCTTCCGTCTAACAAAATCCCCTCCGCGATTGGCCAGCGCAGTCCGTAGCCACGCCTCCGAGCAAACAGTGACGTCAACAGATCCACTCCCCTGGAGGGGTTTCCTACCGTCATGTTGATAACGCGTTACAGCAAGCAGATGATGCAATACAAAAAACACGTGGTTACTTCGGACATAGCGATTTTCTTTTCGATAAATATTAAACACGTACATTACATTCGATAGTAAATACTTCGGTGTTGCATTAATAATAATAATTCAAACTGGTTAATTCATTAATTAAATACCTTTAATTAATTGTACTAAATAAAGATTGTCACGTGGTGCTATCAGCAATCCAAACCATCCAAAATTTACAAGTCCCATACCGAAACAAGTTAATTCTAAAATTCAATAACAGATGGTGGTGCTAAAATTAATTAATAATTAAATCAAATTAACTAAAATTCATTAAAAGCAACCATCCCAAAATTACGATTCGGACCAAGGATTCTGCGGAAATTTTTCTCTAAGTCCGATACCGAAACAAATTAATGCTAAAATTCAGTCATAGATGGCAGCACTAAAACCAATTAATTAATAATTAAATCAAATTAATTAAAATTCATTAAAAGCAACCATGCCAAAGTTACAAGTGCAGAAAAAATTTCAAAGTCCCTTAACGAAACTAGAATACATTTCAAACTTTAGCAGTAGTAACTCAAGGCCCAATAGCCTCATCGGTAAAGCTTCGGACTCCGAACCGAAATGTCTGGGGTTCGAAACTCAATGCCGGCAAGTGAGGGAAAAAAAAAATAGTAATTTTTAAAAATAAATCCAAGTCCATAAATTAATTCTAAAATTGAGTAATAGATGGCAGCACTAATATTAATTAAATAAAATTAACTAAAATTCATAAATTAAATAAATTCATTAAATTCAGTTCCAAATTCTAAGTCCCAAGCTAAAAAGGTTAGTTCCTAAACATAACACTAGATGGCAGCACTGAAATTTCAAAAAACCCGTTGCCATTCCCTTAAAAGAAAATCGGTGTTGCCACCCTGTAAAAAATAACCTCGTAACCTTTCACGAAAAGAAAACGAAACTAATAGCAGAAATCCCGTCCAGGAAGTAAACAACTCAACATCCAGCAAAACAACTCAACCAGCAGGAGGAAAACAACTCAACTCCACTCGTGACGTCACTTCCGGCCACGCCCCCTATGACGTCATAGCCACGCCCCCTTGATGACGTCACTTCCGCCGCACCAGCACCTGCTCTTACTACCACTGCCTTATTTAAAAGGATCTCGCGCGTTCATCAATATTGATATCAAGTATTATCATCGCATCTTCCCACACCGTCGTGCCATACAAGCCGAGCTACCACTAAAACACACATTTGCAGAAAGAATCCAATATGGCAAACGCGAGCTAGTAGTCTCCTCCGATCAACTTCATTAATATGCATAGAGTTAAAAAATTATGGCTAAATTTCTTTAAATTCCTCTATTTGTTTAGATTACAAAAAAGGCGATTTAAATGACTACACATCCGCGAAAGACAAGAAAGTGGTCTTCCGCGTGTTTTTCAACTACAGAAGACGGTCTGCAGAGGATCGTTCTCTTTCTGCCACGAAGCGGTGCTTACGAAAGCAAAAGTTTTTTTTCACGGAAATTTACATTTATATTTTTTCAGCACATTTTGAAAAATAGTCGTGTAGACAATGAAAAAGTCCCCAAAATTCGCAAAATAGTCGTTTATCGCGATATTTTTCTTTAAAAAGTCGCCGGAGTCGGCCGATACCAAAATAGTCGCCTGTGTCGAGCAAAATGTTAGGCGTCAAAAATGACGACTGGTTCTTAATTCTCGGTCGTCAAAACAAAAATTACAGTTGCAAAATACGACTAACGACCGCTAATTTCGCGCCCTGTTGACAGGGTGTCAAATTTATACACATTAGGTCTGGCAGATGAGCAGTAAACATAATATCCACAAGAATTTGCGTTATTGTTGCTAAAATTTCATTTAATTTTAATATTTGGCTTTCACACAATTTAACACATGATGGTTTTAAAGAATACACATCCTCATTTCGAAAAATTTGTTGTAGCACGCAATATTCCTCGTCATGTCTAAAGACAGCTAACTGATTGTTAGCAATAAACGAGGTATTAGAATAATGCAAATTGAAATCCGTTAATTTGTCACTCAGTTCAGCCCAAGTCTGAGGCAACATAAGTACCGCTCTTTTGGTAGGGAACCATTCATATTCGTTGAAGTAGCGACACTCGCGAATATGCAGACGAATTCCTTTTTCTTTATCACAGTATAACAACATAAACATACCCCATTCGAGTGTCCACCAACTAAGAAGACTGTTCCTCTCTTCATAGAGTTGCTCCAACCAGTCACCGCTGGGTATGAAAGAGTCCTCCACGTTACTCTTTTTCTGAGCAGGGGTAGTAATAGAGTTTAATTTACGTTTCCGAGTGGAAGGCACTAATTTTCTAAAAGTCACACTTATTCGTGGTTCTTTAACGTCAGGTTCAGCAGGTATTCCATGCGTGAATAGTTTATTCGTTGGGTGCTTCATTTGGTACAGGGAACCGTGAGCAAGCTGAATAGACACCATATTACAATTCGGTCTTTTAAATTCTAGGGTTCTTTGAGCACCGAAACTTAACACACAGATAGGCACGGAAGGGTGTAGACTGTTTTCATTATCCTTATGATGTCCAATTTTTGAAGAACCATCCGGATAAAAGTTCAAAAGCGCATACTTGAACTGTTGACTCGTCACTTTTCGCACATCATCACGCAACTTTTGAAGAAGGGGGCACCAGGGATGAGTTTCAACAGATGTTCCGGAAAACTGGTAGCTTAATCCATCATCACCGAAGGCCAGCACCTTGCGATTGGGGGTATATTGTTTACCCGAAATTTGCAGAGTGAGCGTTTGAAATGGCAGCTCCAATAGCTCGTTGAATATTTTATCTGCATCACTTTGAGTATAAAACTCTGGAGTATAATCAAAGTTTAGTTGATTCTCGGTATAAGAAGTCATTTTTGAACTTTAAAACGCTTTTAAAAAAACTATAAAGCAAGAGCGACTAAAATTGTATCCTATCTCATAGAAATTTAAACTGGAAATGGATTATAGTGTTCCTACCAGTTATCAATGCAGCGCATGACTAAGTAGGGGTAGCATTGGCTTATCAGCGATCAAGGGGGCAGTCTTATCTTTCACATTTAACCTTTCAAAGAGCATTATATGACTAAGCGGGGGGGATCGTTGGCTTATCAGAAAAGGTGGGCAGTTCTAAGATGACCACTGTTTTTTGTTTATTGAGTCATGGGGAGGTTCTAATCTTCACACATTGGTTTATCAGAGATCTATTGCAGTTCTAAGATGACCAATGTTTATTTAGTCATCGGGAGGGTTCCTTATCTATTGACAGGCACTCATTTTCAGACCACCTCGCCTGCAGGTAAGACGTATTGTATCCTCCTCGCTGTAATAGAACAACCTAAAGAATGAATTCTAACAAGAGTTTGGATTTTTCCGTTCAAGACGTAAGTACATTTCTTTTTTTTTTATTTAACAATATAATGAGCTTATTTTAAATTTTGGTGTATTATTTAGACTCATTTTTAAAAGTGAGATTATGTTGTTAAGTTAACTGTTTCTAGTACATTTAATATGTTTAAAGCTTAGATTTCACGCACGCTATTATTAATAAGTTTTATTCCGTGTAAACTTGTGTTTAGGCAATTCGTTAAATAAAAACTTGTTTAGATAATAACATAATTAAAAGTTTATTTATTTAATTAAGTAGTATTTATTAGCGTAATTAAAAGTTTGTTTAGGTAATTAAGTAGTATTCATTAGCATAATTACGAGTTTGTTTAGGTAATTAAGTAGTTTGTTTCGGTAATTAAGTAGTATTTATTAACGTAATTAAAAGTTTGTTTAGGTAATTAAGTAGTATTTATTAGCGTAATTAAAAGCTTGTTTAATTAATTTTTAATAAAGTATTATTTTGCAATAACCTAATTCTATTTTTTATATATATTTCAGTTGAATGAATTAGGCATATCAATGGATGAGCTCAACAGAATTATAGACGAAGCCAGTAAAGCTGATGATTTAGATCCTCAGGAGATAGCTACCGAGCCTCAACCTGGACCTTCGTATGCTAAAGAGGCACCTAGTGATTCACAAGCGGGATCCTCTACTGGACACGTAAGTGTTATTTTAAAGTATATTTTAAAGAAAAGCATCGTAACAGTGTATTTAAAAATAAGAGGTTATTCAATATTTATTTAAAAACGATACGTAGTAAAATTGATACTTTTATTAGAAGGATGATTATAAAAGTGTGTCTCATGTTCTGATAATAAGTACTCAGTAAGATTTAGTATATTAATGACATAAATTAAAAAGTACGTAGAACACTTTTACTATACATCAGATTTTTAGCGTTATGCTCAATACGTAAATACATAATGAAATTTTATTATATAATGCTGTTTAAGTGAAATCGGTATTTTTATATTTAATTAGTACTATGTTTATATACGCAGACATTTTGAGTTAAGTTAAAATTAAGTAAAAGACATGTGTGTTTGGATCACTTCCAGTTCATGTTTTAATAAGAGATGAGTGTAAAGGGATATTTAAAAATTTGCATGTTTAGTGCACTCGCATTTTTTAAGTTTAGGTAATTATTTCAAATGATAAAACTGTGTGCATGCTGCAAATATATTTTTAGTAAGGTATGTTTATATTAAAAAGTACTTAGGGTTCATGTATATTTAGGCGTGAATACTTTTAAATTTTTAGCGTTGATACGCTTTGTTTATTTAGTTTAAAAATCGATTGATGTATTTTTTCTAAGTTGGTTACTTTTAAAAATGTGTTTATGGTTTTAAAAAATTTTAGCGTTGTTCATTTATTTAAAAATGGATTGATGTATTTTTTCTAAGTTGGTTACTTTTAAAAATGTGTTTATGGTTTTAATTTTTAGCGTTGATACGCTTTGTTTATTTATTTAAAAATGGATATCATGGTTTTTTCTAAGTTGGTTATTTTTAAAAAATGCATATCATGGTTTTAAAAAATTTAGCGTTGATACGCTTAGCTTTATTTATTTAAAAATGGATTAATGTGTTTTTTCTAAGTTGGTTACTTTTAAAAATGCATATCATGGTTTTAAAAAATTTAGCGTTGTTTATTTATTTAAAAATGGATTAATGTGTTTTTTCTACTTTAAAAAAATGTGTTTATGGTTTTAAAAAATTTAGCGTTGATACGCTGTGTTTATTTATTTAAAAAGAGGTTGATATATTTTTTCTACTTTTAAAAAATGTGTTTATGGTTTTTAAAAAATTTAGCGTTGTTTATTTATTTAAAAATGGATTGATGTATTTTTTCTACTTTTAAAAAATGTGTTTATGGTATTAAAAAATTTTGGTGTTGATAGGATTGGCTTTTTATTGAATATATTCTAAGGTATGATTGTTTTTTTATTGTGTATTTTATGTTAAAAAGTATGGTAAGTCTATTTTACGAGTGTTAAGTCTAGATTACTTGTATTTATTTACTAGGGTACAATCCATACATAGGTTAGGGTATTTTTTCTAGTAGGTTTATTGTATGTGGGTTTAAATAAGTATTCTAAAGTCGCATTTTTTGGATCTTTTATAGATCTGCGACCAGTGTGGAAAATCCTTCACAGAAAAGAGGTCGTTAATTCGCCATATGAAGATCCATGCTGGGATCAAACCCTTTACTTGTGAAGTTTGCCAGAAAAGCTTTGCCAGAAAATGTGATTTAAATCGGCATTTACAAATACACTCTAGAGGATTTAGGTGTAGCGAGTGCCCCCTCCAATTTTCACTGAAAAGTGAACTCCAGGAGCATGTCCGCGTATCACATAAGAAAAGAAAGGCAGGCCCATCCACTTCCAATTCAAAGCGGTCGAAGAAACAAAAAATTTTGGATGTTTTTTCATCCCACGAGATAGAGCCTAGCGAAGAGAATGAAGCGGATTTAAAATTGTTTTTTGAGGAAGCTTCACCTAAAGTAAATCAGTATTTGCAAGAGGAGTTAGAAGATAATCCAATCAAGTGGTACGCGGTATTAAAAGTGCAGATGTCGCGCATAAGCCAAGAGGTTGAGGAAGATATAATCACTTGCCATTTCCGGTCCAAATGCCTAATTGAGCTTGCACACTTCACTATCGAAAAGCATATCGAAGAGGCTCAGGAAAAAATCGAGAAATCTTTTGAAGAGTTCACACAGAGAGGTTCGGTTGGCTATTGCACAAAATTTTAAAATTAGAACTTTGTTGTGCAGTCTACCATCCTTTAGCGGCGAGCAGTTACACCCCCCTCCCCCCTCAACTTGCAGCTAAGAAGGCAATAGTTAATATCAAAAATGAAGATAACAAGTGTTTGGTATGGTGTTTACTTGCTCATATGATGAACGTTCATTGGAAAGAAAATCCTGAACGAATGTATCATTATGAAGCCTTCGAAAAGGAAATCAAGATGGCAGATATTCAGTATCCGGTACCCATATCAAAAATACCTCTCATTGAAAAACTGAACAACTTAAGAATTAATGTGTTTGGATATGAAAAGGAAGTCTTCCCTCTATATATTTCAAACCGAGAAGATGAAGACTGTATTAATTTATTGCTCATTGCCAATGAAGAGACCCAGCATTACTGTCTAATTAGAAGTGTTTCAAGACTGCTGGGAGGCCTTACACATCATAATGGTCAAACTTATTACTGTTATCGATGTATGCATCGATTTATGGAGGAAAAAAAATTAAAGGAACATACACCATTATGTAACATGCACGCGCCTCAGAAAATATACATGCCCACAGAAGAAGACAAATTATTATATTTTAAAAAACAGCAGTATCAACTCGAACTACCCTATATCGTTTATGCAGATTTTGAGTCATTAATCGCACCCTTTGATACAGCACAACCTAATCCGAAGACTGCTTATACAGAGAAAACATCTTGTCACGTTCCTTGTGGATATGCATATGTTATCGTAGGCCCAAAAGGCAAATCGTACAAACCCATACAGTATTATAGAGGGGAAAATGCTGTGGACCACTTTTTAACAAAATTGGTTCAAGAAAAAGAGGAACTGGCAGAGATTTTAACGAAGATAGTGCCCATTTGTATTACCCCTCAAAATGAATTTGATTTCAATCAAGCAACACGATGCTTCCTATGCAAGAAGTTTTTAGGAAAGGATCGCGTTAGGGATCACGATCACCTTACCGGTCGCTACAGAGGGGCTTTACACAATAAATGTAATTTGAAGTATCGTTTGCAGAAGAAAATTCCCATTGTATTTCACAATTTGAAGCAATACGATGGGCATCTGTTAATGCAAGGATTGGGTAAAATTAAAGACCATAAAATCGAGGTCATCCCTACAAACATGGAGAAATATATTTCTTTCTCCCTTTCCAAGCAACATAATAAGAGTAAAATAACACTGCAGTTCATAGATAGTTTTCAGTTTCTAAGTGCTTCTTTAGAAAAACTCGTTAAGAATTTGCGAAAGGACCAGTTTAACATTTTAAAGGAAAATATTCAGCATCCGAGTTTAGATTTATTGTTAAAAAAGGGCGTCTACCCCTATGAATATATTTCCTATTTCAAGAAATTTCATGAGACCTGCCTACTTCCCCAAGAAGCATTTTTTAGTAGTTTAACACAGGAGACTATTTCTGATGAAGAGTATGCACATGCACAGACTGTTTGGCGAGCTTTTAACATTCAAAATCTGGGGGAATATCACGACTTATACGTCAAAAGTGATGTCCTTCAGTTGGCGGATGTGTTTCAAATCTTTAGGAAGCTGTGCAAACAATACTATGATTTGGATGCTGCCCATTTATTTACAGCTCCTGGACTCGCATGGCAAGGCTCTTTAAAAATGTTGGAACGACCCCTAGAGTTATTCACGGACATAGATATGCATCTGTTTATCGAGAGGGGCATTCGAGGTGGCATTTCTATGATCACCAAACGCTGGGCGCAGGCCAATAACAGATATTTATAGGGTTATGACCCTTCAAAGCCGTGTTCTTACATTTGTACCATGACTGTAACAATTTATACGGCTCAAGTATGGTGCAGAGCTTACCACACGGTAATTTTAAGTGGGTATCACCTGAAGACATTGATATAAACACCATTTTATCGATACCTGCAGACGGGCCGCAAGGATACATTTTTGAAGTGGACTTGGACTACCCTCAAGAACTACACCAACTCCATAACGACTACCCCCTAGCAGCCGAGAAAATGAGTGTCTCCCTTAAGGATCTTTCAATGTTATCCATTTTCATGTTGAATGATGCCAAATATAGTGATTGCACCAAGTTAGTCCCCAATTTGAAAAATAAACGAAATTATATCACCCATTACAGAAACTTGCAGTTATACTTAGAGCTTGGTTTAAAACTAGTTAAAATTCACAAAGTGTTGCAATTTGACCAATCTCCATGGTTAAAAGATTATATTGAGTTTAACACCGAAAAACGAAAAAATGCACAATCAAGCTTCGAGAAAGACTTCTTCAAGCTTATGAACAATGCTGTGTACGGCAAGACCATGGAAAATGTAAGGAAGAGAATTAATCTAGAACTCGTCAACAGCAAGAAAGTTGCCGAAAAGCGTGTAGCTTGTCCAGCATTTCAAAGTTTTGAGGTGTTCAATGAAAACTTAGTTGCAGTGAAAAGAATCAAGAAAACGTTAAAATTAAATCGTCCCATCTATGCTGGGTTCTGCATTTTAGAACTCAGCAAATTAATAATGTATGAGTTTCATTATAATGTTATAAAAAAACAATATGCGCACAATACAACACTACTCTTTACGGATACTGACTCGCTCACTTATGAGATTTTTACGGATGATTTTTATCAAGATATGTTACAGCATAAACATCTATATGATACTTCAGATTACCCGCAAGATCATCCATTGTACAGCACCATCAACAAAAAGAAGATAGGATGTTTTAAGGATGAGCTTAACTCAAAACCCATCCTTGAATTTGTAGGATTAAGACCCAAGATGTACTCCATCTTAACAAAAGAATGTGAAAAAAAGACTGCAAAGGGGGTCGCACGTCATGTTATACGCAAGCGTATAACACACGAGCATTATTATAACTGCTTACAAACCTTACAGTCAACAAGAGAATTAAACTACCGCATTGAAAGCGAGAAGCATAAGCTGCACAGCATTTGTCAGAATAAGGTTGCTCTAAGCGCCTTTGGTGACAAACGCTATATTTTAGAAGATGGAGTGCATACACTCGCTCATGGTCATTATGAGTGCTTGTAAAAGAAAAAAAAAGGAGGGTAGAAATTGCACTACGTTAATAATGGTAGTATACTGTGTGGAGATTTCTTTTGTTTGTAGGCCTCCTGGGGATGTTGTTCATTTCTTTGCTCCACATAATTAATTATTATTTAAAGAAACAAAAACAACAACGCATCCTCTGTGCTACGCCTTGTCTCCATTCATGCGAGGCTAGCGTGATGGGGAAAGGCACAGTAAAAATTTTTATTTGAAATTAGGCGGTAGACGTTCTACCGGGTGGCTGGTGGGTCCTCATTTTATAACAATATTTTTTATTTCAGGTTTAATTCATAAAGTATAGCTTATTTAAAATTATGTCAAAGTCCCTTATTTTCATGAGAGAATGCATCGCAATCTCAAAAATTTTTCCAAGTACCCTTATTTGAAAAATTTGTTAATGTCTCAAAAAATTACAAGTCCCCTTATTTGAAAAAAAAGAAAAAAATTCTTATCAATCCTTCGAACATCCGGTCTCAACATCTGTTCCGACCACGCCCCCTTCCCCGCTCAGCCTAGGGAAAGCACTCATCCAGACGGTTGCGCTCGGCTGCGGCGAATTAACATGGCTGCGGCTGAGCAGAACACTCATTTCTTTACTACTTTTGGAAAATCCAGAAATAAATTTTGTTACATCTGAACAGGGATCCGTAACGTAACGTAATGCGTGTTATAACCAATTTGTTATTCATTACAAATCATAACGTTATTCACAAGCCGAATAACGTTATTCATACCGTAACTTTCAAATCGTTCTTCACGAAATAACGTTATAATCAATAACGTTAATGTTTTGAGAAATCAGTATTTGGTTCCTTGACCCAAAACTACTCGGGGAATAACGTTATATTTAATAACGATATTCAATGTACACTTATTATAACGTTATTCTTTTTTGTGTTAGGGGTGGGGTGGGGGGGGGGGGTCCTGCCAAGAAGTTGCAAGTCAGCAAGTCAAATGATATGAAAGGAGTAGACACTGACAGTGGCGGATCCAGAAAAAATTCTGGACGTGGAACAAAACATTTGGCTCATATTTCTGGTAAATTCACTTGAATTTACAAACCAAGTCAATATTCTGTATTGTAGTTTTGAGGTCGTGCGTGTTCTTGTGCCCCCGCGCTCTGTATCCGACAATGCAAATTTTTTTTAGCTGGTACATCAGCTAGATTATTCTGTTGCAGTATTGGGGGTCGAAGATATTTTTTCGTACTTTGAGGGTTTTTCTTCTTTTTATTTCCTTTTATTTTTTAATAAAAATTAACCCTTTGTGGGCACAGTCGGCTTCAGCATGTTACCTTTTTAGAATATTAAAAAAATCTTTTGTTTAAAGTGTGAATGTCCAGCGGTTTGTCCTATTATGCGGCTGTCAATCTAACAGTGTTGTGTTTTGGTCGCTTTTCTCCCGATGCAGCGTGAATACGCGTTATAACTCTTTAAAATGTTCTTCGACCAAGGCACCCCTATCTTTGGCAGATAGCCCTAGCGTAGCTTTGCCAGATTACAATACAACACACAAAAAAAAAATCTTTTTATGGCAGAACGCTTTTAAACTCTAGTCCTGTCAACTGTTAGCGATAGCAGGTGTATTAAACAGTAACACTTTTAATGAGTATTAGGTTGGTGCATACATATAATTTTCAAGCGTTTCCCCCTTTCCCCATTTGGCAAAACAGTCCCAGCTTGCGTTACAGGGTGGTATGCCCGTTTCAAATCTGGTGGCTTTAGCTTGGAAGATAAGCCAGGAAGAGGTCGACCATCGAATTTTGACGACCAGGCACTTTTGGCAACCTGAAAGGAAACGAAAGCTGGGATTGTTCTGCCGGTTGGGGAAAGGGAAAACGCCTGATAATTATGCATCGACCTAATAATTTTAAATGTTAAAGTAATAAGTTATTGTTCTTTCTTCACTTTAAAAAAATGTAAAAAAGTGACATACTGATGTTGACGACACCATCCCTGAAAAGGTTAAATTGTAGGTCTATTTAAAAAAATATATTTTTTTAAAGGAAGTGAGAGTTAAGGGCTTATCTAGGGGTACGTATCCGTCTTAACACCGAAATTTTTAGATCAGTTAGTATTAGCATTAATGAGCATGTGTGTATTTTGCTGAGGCAAATCTAAAAGACGGGTATCTGATTAGTGGGGGAGGCTGTCTTGGGCGGAGGTCTCTTTAAGAAATTCAAAGCATATTCACGTAACATCTGGCAAAAATCGCCCAACACTTCAGACCGTTAGATAGACAGCCATGCAGCTGGCTGGAAGCCTGTATTTTAATACATTAGCAATCCACCATGCTTAATGTTTTATTCACTTGGCCTCATAAGCATTTCGATTTTTATGTCTTGCAAAAATTCCGCTTAGTTACACACAACTCTAATGTAATGTTAGCCATACTGATCAAGAGGGTGACAATTAAAGGTCCAATAAAGAATAAAATGGTGGAAAACAGTGAAACTGCTGCGATAAAAAAATATACTGCTATAACACAAATATGATGACTGATTTTCGGAATATTTTGTCATTTCTCTCATGTGTCAATGATCCTCATCTCTAAATCTATCACATTTTTACTTTCCGAACATGTACTATGTGTGGAAAGTATTGTAATCATGAAAATATTCGACTTTTAAGATTTTCATGTATTTTCACGCTTTCGGGCATTAATTCATTTATGTTGTTTTTGCGGTGATGTATTTATGCATGTGTGTATTTGTGTACGTGAGGAAACACGATAGCTCCCAAAAAGTGCATTTGATTGAGCTAAAGTTTTGTATATATATTATAGACCACCCTCGCATGACCCATATAATTTTTGCGTATACAGGATGTTTAGTTTTTTACAAGGCTGCAAAAAGAATTTAATACATTGGACGGGAGTTCTTGAAAGTTTTCCAGCTTTTATTGAGTATTTCAGTATTTTGTGATGGCAAGCCTATACAAAGGGCATCTACCCACGGGAGAGGGAGCCTTGGGCGGAGGACATTTTTAAGGGTTTCTAACGTACATTTACGTTGTATCTGCATGCACATAAAACTGCCTGAAACTCCAGACCCTTTGATCGACAGCCACCCGCTATGCCCCGACGAGGGACCAATATACTTCGGCTATCTACCATACTCGTCTTAACGCTAGTTTCTAAACGGTGCATTTGATTGAGTGAAAATTGAGTATGTCAGCGTTTCTCAACCTGTGGGGCGTCACCCCCAACGGGGGAGCAAATCATTTGCAAGAGGGGGCGCGAGAAAAACCAAAGAGCAATAGTGATGCATGTTTTTTAAAATATTTATTCTCATTTTTACTCAAAAATGTATACATTTTCGCTTAAAATGTTCATTCAAACTTTACTGATAACATTATTTTGTAGAAAATTCGACTAAATGCTTATAGTTAAAGATTAAATAACTAGATGTATGCTGAAAATATAAGGGGGACGCCACCGTAAGTTAGCCTTTGTTGGGGGGGGGCGTGACGTTAAAAGGCTGATAACCGCTGGAGTATGTTATTATAGATCTCAAGCACATGACCTGCAAATATTTTGGTGTATGTACAGCTTATAGTTTGTTCATATGGTTGTAAAACAGGATTCTTATACTTTTTAGTCTATAGACACAGATAATTTAAGACGTACTAGTGTCTAAATGGTGCATTTGTACACGTTCAAATTCAGTAGGTATACTGTTGGTCTCCATTTTACAACCTTTTATATTCTCGTAAGTGTAGGATTTACAGTTTTTTAATGGCTACACCATGGGCAATAGAAAAAGGTAAAGTTCGTTTGGTTAGTCATATGACGTCACGGTTTTCGACATTCCCCACGTTGAGTTTTTGAAAAAGATGAAAAAACTCAAACATCAAAAGTCTTGGGTGTTTTTAGCAGTCTACCGTAGCGGGATCGTCGAGGGTCTAGCTGAAGAGATCTATCATCGGTTGTCCACTGAGTTCCACTGGAATTAGGCTCAGGTACGGCTCCACTATCCGTGCGACTGGAATAGGACTCGATCGAAGTTGTAGCATACTCTAGCCGTCTATCTGGACCAGGATCAGGATCTAAATTCTCGGAAAAAGAAGCTCCTTCATTTTCGTCTGATAGAAAAGGAAAGTTAGTAGGGTTCAAAGGGGATTTGTGGTTTTCTTTCATCTCTAGAGGGTATAAGTTTTTCACAGGACGTAGAAAGGAACCAGATTTTGTTTTAACCAGAGCTAGTCTAATTTTGTTGTCTTTTCCAGGGTACAGTTTCAGAATTCTACTCAAATTCCAATTCAGTCGTTCGGCATGGTCTTCTCCCACCAAAACTGTATCTCCTTCATTTAATGTAGTTTCCCTTTTAATATTATTCAGCTGTCTCAATTTACCTAAGTACTCTATTCTAAAACGTTGTCTTACATCCTTTTCCAATTTCACTCGGTCGGCTAATCTCTTCTTCAACTTGTTTTCATCTATTTTATCGAGCTCTGGCACGTCGACTTCTTTAATGTCCTGTAGGAACATTGCTGGTGTTAACGATTCCAAGTCCTCTAGATCAGTGTTTCTCAAAGTGTGTTCCGCGGAACCTTAGGGTTCCGCAACGACCCTCCCTGGGTTCCGCGAGAAATTTTAAAACATTATTGAAATTTTAAAGAAAATCCGTAAATTGATTTTCTAACCTAATTTTTCACCAATTTTTCACGTGTTGTGGGGAGATCTTCCATGTGCAAATCTTGCCTTACTGCATTAGCTAACCTAGCTCCAATTGTGCAAGCAAGTAATTCCAACTTTGGAATTGAAGTTCCTTTTAAAGGAGCAACTTTAGATCGCGCTTGAATTAATTGGCAGGTGACTTCACCATGCAGGTGACTTGTTGCTCTCAGGAAAACACAAGCTGCATAGGATCGACCTGAAGCATCACAAGAACTTGAAACGACAGGTCGGCATCTTTCAAATCTAGATTCGAAAGTCTTCGAGGAATTTTGACGTCTTCGAGCTCTACAAGTTGTTTTTCCAAGCTCCAAATTTTCTTTTGATTTCTACTGGCAAGTCGGAGTCCCAAGAAGCTTCTATTCTCCAACATTCTTGAAGGAGCAGTTTCGGGATAAGGGTAATAGGACAGATTACTCCAATTGGATCGAAAATTTGGTGTGCCGAAGAAAGGATTTTTCTTTTTGTGATGATATCGTCTTCTACTTCTGATTTTCGGTATGAGATGGACAGGCTATCTTCCTTTACATTCCATAAAAGTCGAAGCACTTGTAATTCAGCTGGTTCGGGATCCCGTGGTTCAATATTGTCATCAAAATTTGGTCCATCCACATCAGTGTGTCTCCAACCACGTAAGTCCAATTTTCCCAGTGCCAATAATTCTCTAGAGTCTCTCTGAAAAGATTTGAGTTCTTCGGACAAGTCCACACTCGCCACGCAATCGTCGACGTACAATGAGTTTTTTAATTTCTCAGGAACATTTTTAGGTGATCCGGTGCCAGTTTAAAATGGTAGTTTAATACTGCAGCCAATAAAAAAGGGCTACACGAAATGCTAAAAACAACTCGACAATGTCTGTAGATAATAACCTTTTCAGGATCACCTCCATCGCACCATAAATAACATAAGAAATTCTGGTCATTTTCAAGTAAAGCAATCTGCAAAAAGGCTTTTCGAATATCAGATATGACCCCTATTTTTCCTAATCGAAACCGATTCAAAATTGCAGCATCATTTCAATCAAGTTGGGGCCCTTTTCAACATATTCTTTCAGAGAACAAAAATTTTCATGACGAACAGATCCATCGAAAACCGGGCGAATCTTAGTAGTAGAGCTTTCCTTGAACACTGGCCTGTGGGGTAAAAAGTGAATTTTCTCATTTTTGGCAGGTTCATCTAGAGCGACTCTTTTGATAAAGCCTTCATTCTCCCAGTCAACAAATACTTGCTCATAATCTGTTAGTCTTCCTGCAGTGTTTGAAGATCTTACCGTGCTCTTCAATTTTCTTTCAGCTAAGTTCAATTTATTCCCAAGTTTTGCATTACCTTCTATCCACGGAATACGAGCTATATATACCTTCCTTCACTATCTCGCGATACCGTATCTTCAAAATGTTTTAGCGCCATATTCTGTAATTCTATTTTAGACCTTTTTTCACTGGGATCTTCTATGCCAAGCGAATCAAATTCCCACAAGTCGGATATTTTAACTTGATTCGTAAGCAAAGAGTGAACGAGAAGAGAACTGTTCAATTTTAAATTCGAATCATAGTCTATTTTCTCCATAATTTATTCATAGTCTATTTTTAAATTTACAGTCCAGCCTAGGCGAGTATTTACTCCTCTAAGGCCATTAGAAAATTGTTTCACTTCACCTGTAAGTAATTTTCCTACTACGTCAGATTCCAATAAAATATGGATTTCATTCTCATCCTTCTCAAAAAGGCAATATTCTTTATTTGTTGAAGAATCACTTATAAATACATTCAGATCTGCAAATTTCTGAAAAAAGTGATAATCATTGATTTTAGATATTCCTAAGCAAATATTTTTCTGATCATTTACATCTATGGTGCAATTAAATTTACCGTCTTGAATACACAATTTAATTGAATACTTATAATTAATTTCAGTCATTTGCTGTCCGCCAAAAAGCCCGTGCATTATGGTTTCTTTTCCGATACTTTTGAAACCCATGAATTTTGCAAGATATTTTGTAATATAACTCTTTTGACTACCAGTGTCTAATATGGCCCTCACCATTAGTTTCGAATTTCCATTTTCAATATAAACAGCTAATGTTTGTTAAAAAACCTCTCCTGTACTTTGATTTGTTAGATCTGTAGACTCTTTCCCTACTTCTTTGATTCTTTCCTTTTGTTCTTTAAGACATAAAAATTATGATGAGATCCATAACAGAATTCGCATCTAGTCTTACTTGTGGGACAGTTACGCGACAAATGGGCTAATTGTAAACAATTAAAGCAATCTCCTTTTCGCAAGATGATATTATTTCGTTCTTCCAAAGACAGCCCTTCCAAAGACATAACGGAGTCACAGTCAGTCGAACTATGAGTTTGGGACTCGCAAAATAAACAACTACTTTTCTTTTTGACTACGTTTACTCTTTTGGGCACTGTCAATAATTCGTGTGCTGTGGGAAACTTTTTTTGACCATTTGGTCTTTTATTCAAACTATGTTCGCGAGGAGGTTGGTATTTTACTTCCTGTATTCGATTGCAGGATTCAAAAGATGATTTATTTGTGGAGAATATTTTCTCTCGCGCTGTCAGGGACTGAGTTGTCGTGAACCGCTGTTTCGAAACTATTCCAAAAAGTAAACCATTTAGAAACGTCATCTCCATAGAATTTAGCAATATGGTATTTAGGCACTTTAATGCGAATACGTAGCTGCCAACTCTTCCGGTTTTTCTGGAAGATTTTTCACCACTATCTTCAAACAGTTTTATTTTACAATAAAATATTGGACTTATTTTAAGCTTAAATTCGTAAGTAAAAATTAGTGGTGGAAAATCTTCCGGAAAAACCGGAAGAGTTGGCAGCTATGCGAATATTCTCAGAGCTCGAGTTCAAAATGCGTTCTGTTTGAGAATGTGACGACACAGATGTCTGTAAAGAAGTTGTCACAATTTGGGATCTTGAATATTCATTAATTCTCCTTTTAGCGCGAAATTGCCACAATAACACTTTTTCCCTATATTCCTCAGAACTAACAAACTTGCTATCGAATTCTTCGGGTTTGAACATGGGTTCAAGTTGCTGATCAACTAATGTTAAAGGTTCAAATTTTATGGCTAAAAGTTCCAAGAGTTCTTCCAACTTCATTACATCTATTTCCGTTTTTTCTAATTCAGCTTCTACATCATTAATGGCTTTAGTAACCACAGTTCTAAGATTTTTTCTTTTCTTTTTCAGCGTTTCAAATTTTTGTGCTTCAGCCATTTTAAAAATTTATAGTAAAAGTAATAACGAACAAATATTTCAAAACAAAACCAAATCAGTTCCTGACAAATATTCTATAATTCGAAGCTTCAAAATTGTTCTCAAATAATCGATATTTCTAAGTATTTGTTTCTATTATTATTCAAAATGGAAATTTAAAAAAAGTTCTTATCAAATCAATTCAAATCAACAAATATACAAAAACAAAACAAGTTCCGTTCAAAACAAATATTCCATAATGTGAAGTTTCAAATTTGTTCCAAATCAATAATTCTAACTATGTATTTCGATAATTGTTCTAAAATGAAAGTTCAACATTTGTATTCAACTTTTGTTCTTATATTTATATTCTAATTCTATTATCAAGCGCGGATCCCGGCAAGGGATGCCATGTGAAAACCGATTCTATCCGAAAATATCAAAATATAATACGTTCCAAAATCTTTAAGATAATGTAAATTCTTCTTACCTTTTCAAATCCAAAGGTGTCTCGGGCCGAGCTTGTCTATTCTAAATGTTTATAATTCTAAAACGCACATCACACAAATTACTAGATCCATTGCTGGTATAATATTACATTTTCACACACTAAAAAAAATATACATTTACGTACAATCTTGTATCGAAACCAAAAAAGCATCATCTCAGTTTTTCTTTCGTTGCCATGCTAAAAGAAGAAACATAAAACAAAAATTCTAAAACCATGGGCAATAGAAAAAGGTAAAGTTCGTTCGGTTAGTCATATAACTTCACGGTTTTCGACAGATATCCTATTAATCCTTCGATCAAGTGATAGCACATAACAAACAGAACAATTTTTAAAAAAAGAATAAAAATGGAAACAATAGGCAGCACAGATGTAAGAGAGCAGAGCTATCAAAGCTTCAAAAGTTTAGATCTATGTAACATGCGATATCTCGTGGGACTAAGCCTAACAACAAGAACCCAAACAAATCAAAGATGTGGAAGTTGGAATAGAAAATTGAAATTGAACACTCTCCATTATTAAGTAACACAGCGTTCGTATTTCAATTTAATGGAATAACAAAACTGCAGGTTACATGAGAAAAAAGAGTCATAATAGTAATCCAGGGACACTACCATAGCTAATGAAGAAAAAACAAACGTGATAAAGATCTATATATACAGGGTGCGTTCTGAAAGTAATGCGCATTTTCTGGGAAAAATAGATTTATTGATCCTATAGGTACAGATAGTTAAATTTCTTCAAAATAGTCCCCTTCTGCAACAATACACTTTCGGAGACCATTCCGCCACGCCTTGAAGAAACCCTGGAACCCCTCGACTGGAATGCATCTCAGGAACATTGTAACATGAGCTTGGATGTTCTCCACCGACTCCCAGTGCTTTCTTTCCCTTCAGCTCTTTCTTCAGTCGTGGGAACAAAAAAAAAGACACACGGAGCCAAGTCAGGGCTGGATCATTTCTAATCAATTCTAAGAATTCTTCACTGCGCAAAACTAGAAGTTCTTTTTGCTCCTCCGTCAACACCTTCGGCACAAGCTTTGCACAGACCTTTTGCATTTGCAAATCCTCCGTCACAGTCCCATTTACCACAGATTTCGAAAAGTTCAGGGTGTTAGCGATTGCCTGGATTCTTAACAGACGGTCTGACTTCAACACGCTGGACGTTTCACGCACATTGGACGCACGTCTGACGTGGCACACGTTGGACGTTTTCATCGGTTCGGGCTGTTGTTGGGCGCCCAGAACGGGGCTAGTCGGTGACCGTCTCCCCCGGCCCTCCTTGAAGGCCTTGTGCCACCTTCCACATTGAGATCTTGAATTCTTCCCAAGCCGCACACAAACTTATCACGTACAGCTGCTCCAGCGAACACTCCATCGCGCCGTGGAACAATCGAAAAAAACTTTGCGCGAAGAAACGTCCTAATGCTCCTACTGCTCGAAGCGAACTGAGACCAGGGTTGCCAGATCAAAATTTGTGGAAATAGCCAAATGGCTTCTGAAAATTAGCCAAAAATAGCCAAACGTGCAATTGCAGCGCCATCTTTTGGATTTTCAATTAAACTTTGCAGAATTTGAAATTGGGGACATGTTTCCTTACACAGGGGCGGAGGGGGGGAGGGCAACATTCTCTCAAAATCTTTTAAAACATTTGTTTAAAAAATCAAAGAGAAACTTCTATTTTCTGCTCTTGAATTACGTACATGTTCAGCCGTCAAAAAAAAAAAAATTGGTCATAGGGCAAATGAAAAAAAAAAAACGGGGTTGCTACCGGTCAGGGAGAACAGGGAAAACCTGGAAAAGTCAGGTATTTTCATTTTGGCAAAAAAAGTCGGGGAAAATCGAAAAATTTAACCCGAAACCTGGAAAATTATCAGAAATCTGTGTTCGTAAACAATATCAACGTTTAACCTTACTTTGGGGAAGCTGGAAATATTTGAGAAGGTATCCAAAGTTTACGTCCTAAACGTAAAAAATAGTACGGATTTTTATTGCAAAAAAAGTCTGGAAAACCTAGAAAAGTCTGAGAATTTTTTTTCAGAAATTGAGTAGCAACCCTGAAATAGGTTCCTGATAATTTAATGAACAATCCCTCGTACTTTACATTAAATGCGAATGGACTGAGGAATTTTGTTTATGTTAGTAACATAGACAGGATTTTATTTTGAAGATGGGGATCTGCAGCCCCTCCCTGTGGCGTAGCCAAGGGAGATCCGGGGGAGTCAGTTCCCACCCCACCCGAAACTAGAGAGAACAGGGGTCGATGCAAACAAAAATTGGGTCCGTTTTGCAACCCCACCATATCGATGCAGTCGATTAAAACGCCCCTTCACAAAAATATAAAGGATTGAAGCAACCCTTTCACAAAAATATAATGGATTAAAACGCCGCTTCATTGGCATTTTACCCTACATTTTAATGTGTTTAATCAATTATTTAAACAAACAAAAAAAAACCTGACTTTCATTAAAAATTGGTATGAAAATTCCCAAAAATAAATGTTGAAATTCACAAAATTAAGTATTGAAATTCACAAAAATAAGCAGTTTTCACAAAAATGGACCCTAGAAAAAATTCCTGGATTGACCCTTGCAGACAGACACGGATAAAGGCATTTTTTCACTTATTTTATTCTAATTGATATATAGATGAGAAAATTTCGGACCCCTCGCCCGAAAAGAAATCTTGGCTACACCACTGGCCCCTCTCCCAAAATTTGACCCCTCTCTTTTTTGATGAACTAAATTAACTTATTGTTCTTGAATACTCTTACTTAGCTTAAAATTTTACGCTCATCCTCCCACGAAATAAAATCCTGGCTAGGCTACTGGCTAAGTAATGCAATGCCGCTCGAACAATTGAGTATATAAACGCTTTGCGTTAGACTACTCCCCATTTAAGAACAAAGAATTCGAACGCGTATGGTTCTCAGTCTACTTACGTTCATCAGTTCCTTGCATCCCGCTACAGTATTATCACCAAAGCTATCCCCATCCTTTCCTAAGCTCTGACACCACGTCCCTCTCTGAGTCTCAGTAACAGAATTGGTTGAGGTAACTGAATTTTCCTTCCTGCTAAGACTAAAAAAGTTAGACAATTTCTGCAAAAAACTTACTGAGTCTAATGTGCTTAAAAAAAAAAAAAAAAAGACCAAATTAGTTAATATTGGCCAGTGTCTAGCAACCACAATAAAAATAGCCAAAATCAGGTTGGCTATTTTCTTTATAAATTTTCTAGCCAAGTGTGATTAAAAATAGCCAAATTGGCTAATATTAGCCAAATCTGGCAACTGTGACTGAGACCGAGCGAGGCCTCCGAGAGAGGAGAAAGAATCCCTACGTTAGAACCTAGGGATATTCTTTCTCCTCCCTTGGAGGCCTTGGACCGGGGCCGTCGTTATTAGCAACCGGGCCTGCTTCTTCGTTGCCACCGGAAGAAATGAGTGAAACATTGAGGCCTAATATTTATATTTGCGCTGTTCGATTGTATGCGATTTGGGATTATAAACGTTAATTTATTTTATAATTAAAAAACAATTTTGTTATAGTTTTGTCATAATGATTTAATGACACGGTGTTTTAGATGTAGGTAATAATTTTTTGAAGATTGCGCTTTTTTTATGGAAATAAATCAACGAATTCAATCATAGAATTCGAACTTTAAGTTCTGAATGTAAAGGTATTTTAAAAGTAAGTGTACACTTGTATTTAGAAATTCTACAAATTTATAGGATATAAAGCATGTTTTGTGAATTAATATTCATGTGTTATTTATAAATCATTTTAATCTGAAATCGTTTAACTTGGGTAGTTTATTATTCTAGTAAATAAGCGTGCGTTGTAATACTAGTTAGACATTCTTATCTGTTTAAATCTTTCAGTTGAAAATGTCATTTATCATTTATTATAAATGCAACTAAATGTGTGATATTGGTTTCAGTGCAGAAGTAGTGTAAAATATGTTATTAATTTTTGCGCATGTTTATGTAGAAACTTAAATTGAAGTTAATATTTTGTATAAGCGTTCATCATACTCAAATTCAAAGTTCCATTTAGATAATGGCTATAATAAAAAGTAATTAATTCAGAGATCGTTTGTTTTTAGTTTACTACAGTGTTTAGCGCAACTTGTGAAAAGGGATCTTGAAATTTTTCAAGTCCTAGAGCTGTTAGTTTATCTTATTTTGTATTCAAAGTCCGTGGAGCAGGTTTTTTTTTTCTTTTTTTAAAGCTATAACCCTAATATACAGCAATGCAGGGACGAAAACATTTGTTTTCAATCGCCAGTTAATAATAACTTAAAAAAAGGTGTTGGAATATTAGTGGTATTTCCTAGTATGGTTTTCTAAAATTTATAATTTTTCTTTGGAGAAGAAAAAGTATATGGAACTAACACTGAAAATTATAAATCATTTTCATTTCGAATGGTAAAATTTTCGATAAATAAACTCATTTGAACTAACCAAAATAAAAACAGTTAACAAACGTGTTTTATCATACACTGTTACGTTATTCTTAATCCTTTTGATATATTATCTCCCCTTTAAGTTCGTACTACAATTTATGGAACACCCTTTATTTTGTAATTCATTCTAAATGTTTCTCGTTAAATTAATTTACATTATTTTTCGTGTAAATACCAAGGACTTGCAGTGCACAGGTTGTACTTATAATTATAGCAAACATTCTTCTGATACCTACGCCTTACAAAAGATTAAAAATTAAATAGCATATCAGTACTTAAATTTTGTATACGTGAATTGTAAATATCAAATATTTTAAATTCTATTTCAGCTCCTCGTCATATATTTTGTTAATATATTAACCGAACAATATTTAATAAATGAAAATTTAATAACTACTAGTTAAATTTATTTTAAAAGTAATAATGGTTGTAACTGCTTTGAAAATGTGAAACTTAAACATTCAGTATAAAGAAATACATAAAAATGTCTGTATCATTTGTGTATTCGTTTATTTTAATGTATACTAAAAGTCAGCTTAATTTTTTCATGTATATTAAAATTCAAGCTAAAATAATGGATCATGAGAGTGAGCACTACTTTGTTTTTCCTTCAAATTACATGCATCTATTTACTTTAATGTCCGCGTGTATCATAGTAAAGAAACTTTTAATGAGTTCGTACTTGAATTAGTAACACAATCACTACTTAAAACTACATTTAATAACGTTTCAAAGCATCGGAAAGCTTAAAAATTGCTTGATGTATACGGGAAGACGCGAGCATCCGTAGGCCTCTTTGGATGACTCACCGAAATGCACGTGCAGGCCCGTTACTAATAGCGAAGGCCCCGCTTGGACCGAGCATGTTTGGAAAGACAGATCTCCCCACCACATTTTTCAACCAATCCGAGAGCGCTGCCATGGATAGTCGTCAAATAATATAAATAACCACTGCGTGAAGAAGTCCAGCTCTCATAGGGATAATGTAAGGGCAGAAACGCGCGCATGCGCGGCGTTGGCGGAAACCGTGGTGGTAAAAAAACAACTTTACAGGGCTCAAACGCAGATCCGAAACTATTTTCGCCTTTGCTTTGAGTTAGCTGGGAGTTATTTTTCCCCCCTTTAATGAAGAAACGCCGTTTAAAATGCTTTCATTTATAAAATCGGGTAACGATCACCTAAATAATATTGGTGTAAAAAAGTTTGACCATTGTTAAGTTTACACTTTTGGGAAAAAATTCATGAAACTTAGGTTATTTTAATTACTATTTTGTTACGGGAATCGCTGCTTAAACTTGTTTTAATTATAAATTCGCTGAACGATCGGCGAAATAATATTATGATTAAAGTTTGACCATTGATTAAAGTTCAATCACAAGTGTGATTAAAGTTAAACTATTGTTAGTTTACACTTTTGGGAAAAAAATTATTTATGAAACTTAGGTTATTTTAATTATTATTTTGTTACGGGATTCGCTGCTTAAACTTCTTTTAAATATAAATTCAGGAAACAATCGATGAAATAATATTGAATATTGGTTTAATCCAAATCCAGTTGTTTGAATTAACACTTTGGGGGGTTATTTTAACTTGGAGCAAGGGTTGCTATTATTATTATTTTGTAATGAGAATCGCTGTTTAAACTTATTTTAATCATAAAATCAGATGAGGATCAGAGAAATAATATTGATTTAATCAGGAACTCATATCATTGTTTAAGTTTATACTTTTAGGGTAAAAATACAGTGCTAAAAAAATAAATAAATAAAAGAAAAATTTGTATAATGTGATATGGACTTCTGTTTTGTGCTCATCACTTTTAAAATGTGTATATTCTATTGCAACAATTAGGAAATAAGTTGAACTTTATATTTAATATTTACTAATAACTACCATGTATGCTGAAATAAAAAAAGATATACTTACTCTCATAATTCACTATTCAAAACACCCAGTAAAATAATTTAAAATGTGGCATCAGCATAATAATTTCATAGAAACCAAACTTGTCCTTAAATGTGGTTATAATTGTTATGATTTAAGACTTGTTCTGCTGAAGAATACTGCATTGTGCACAGAAAAGTGTATACGAAAACTTCAATTATTTTTAAAAGATATAAATATGTATGCTAATTTCTTCAAACAGTAGCGCAAAAAACACCAATAAAGTAGAAGTTATTAGTGTGAATGTGTATAAACTTAATGTATTTTTTGTACATCATCAATTTTAAATTATTATTTTTATTTTAAGATAAATGAAAACTAATTAATTTAGCCTTATATATGTAATAAATTGGTAGACCTTTCTTGGAATTATTTATATAATCAGTCTGCATGTTTATATGTTAAAACAATAACAAATAACAAAAATGAAGTATGAGACATTATAAAGTTTCAACTATATTTTATTTGGATAGTCAATACAGAAAACAGATAATTCAAATAACTGTACAAGCAACAAAATTTCAAGTAGAATTGTAGCTGAGTTTAAGAAATTTAAAACAGGCTTTGTAAAACAAGACAACAAACTGTGTTTCTGTAAATAATTTATGTATTTAAAGCACAACCGTTACGATTTGAGAAGATTACGACAGTACACAAGGAAAGTTGAATTACATTAAGAAAAAAAATATGCTATGTGATCCATTATAAACAAAGAGAAAAAATCAAATATTTAGGAGAAAAGAAAAATTACAATAAAAAATGCCCCCCCCCCAAAAAAAATGTATCTGTAGGATCCATTACAAACAAAGAGGGAAAAAAAGTCAAATATTTGGGAGACAAGAAATATAAAACAATTACAATAAAAAATGACACACACACCTATCCAAAAACAAAAGAAAGAAAGAAAAGAAAAAGAATCTAGTTGTTAGTAAATGCATCAAAATGATTTCATTTTTGAATAGCATACTGATCTGAAATTGTACTTAAAGAAACAATTTAAACCATTGAAATTTTTTATGTTTAATTAATCAAACAAACATTACCTTTTCACAATTATTCGAAGAAGTAATATTTAATAAAAAGTAAAAATCACTAGCTGTAAGTCTGCAAGATTATTTGTCTTCTGAAAATGGGGGTGAGAAGAATTTTTAAAGAACTGTTCAATGCAGAGGTAGTAATTTAGGTTCACAAATATGTAGTTTGACCAATCAAAAGAAAATTAGTGATCAAAAGTTGTTAAAAAAAACTTCCAGGTAGGTTTAATTGGGCCATAGACGTGCTGTCAAATAATTTTGACTTAGTGATTAGTGGGAAAATAATAAAACTAAATACTAGCACAGGGAGGTAACAGATCATGGAAATATCAGGGAATTTCATAAAAATATCCAAAAATCAGGGAACGTTTTGCTTTTGTGCATGCACAAAATTTTGTGCGTGCCAAATCATAAAGAAATTATTATTTCTATTATTTGTTTATTCTCAAGTAACTAAATACTGAAATTGGATCAAATTTCATACACACACTTTTTTTTTGTTGTTATGTTTCTTTTGACCAATCTAAGCTAGCAGTGAAAATCATTGAATGTCAGTTTTCATAAAAGTATTAGCGTAATATTTTGAAATTGATGCATTTCAATAAAAATACTAAAAAAAAAAAAAAAGATCTCTGAACAGAGATCTGTCAATCATTACAAATTACTGTAAAATTTTCCGTAAGTGAAAGTTATAAGAACAAAAATAATGAAAACAAAACTAATTTATTTCTAATTTACTTAAACATTTTTTAATAAGGTTGCCACATAAAATTCTGCAACTACTGAGTATTAAGTTTTTAAACTCTTGGCTCTCTGCATCACACTCAAAATCATTTAAATTAAAATGCAAAAGGAAAATTTTAACATCTGACGCTTTCAATGATTTTTATCAACAAAAAATATTTATACTGTGATCCATTAGTATAGTGCATTAGTATAAAACAAGGGGAAAAATAAACTTTTGTACATTTTTTAAAAATTCTTACAAGTTGGCAGCTATTTAATATGAAAATGAAAATATGATGGAAAGTCATTAAGTAAAATGATGCAAGTTCTATCATATTGTGTGACTGTAAATTCTAAATTATAAGGAAAAATAAATTATGACGACAAACACTTGGAAACAATTTTATTTTTTAACACAGGCCCTACAAATGTTTATGTGCACTTCAGCCCGTATTCTAGCTGCATAAATTTAGCTATGTCATTCATAATACCACCTTACACTGAATGCCATAATCATTTGCAAAATTTTTTTTATCATTTGGTTCTTGCCTCCAAGCTGTTAGTTCAATAGACAAAAACAGATGAGAAAATCATGCTGAGCTAAGTTTGGTCATCTATCGCTGTTCTTTGAATAGATTCATTTCTAACTGAGCATTATGCCACATGCATATGTGGCTTACTTAATGACATACTCTCTTAATTATGTTAAGATAAAATAACAGATTGTTTTTTTACACAGTATATATTCCATTAACTACAATGTGCCAAAATGAAAGAAATAAATATAGAGATAAATATATTTAAGTATAATAGTAAATACATTTCCTAATATAAAAATAAAATTTAATGCATCTATAATGCATCTATAATGCATCTATAATGCATCAATAATCTACATTCTTGCATTAAGTAATTCTGAAAATAAAAACAAATAATTTTTGCAATGGCTGTTTCTTTTTGATAATTTTACTTTTGAATAAGTTTTGTAATACAGCTTTGTAAGTAATGCACTGTTTTAACAATATCACGGTAAAAAAATATATGTGAAAAAAGAAACTGGAGTAAGAAATATAAATATTGCACTACTATTTTCCAGAAAGTCAGGGATGAGATTGACAGAAAAAGAAAAAGTCTGAAAGAATGTACCAACAACATTTGAGGAATAATACTTATGAATTTCAAATTCAATAAACCCATTTTTAACAATATTGTAATTTTTTAAATGTAAAAACATTGTACTTTTTGAAAGTTCTTTCTCACCAATCAAATCATTTTTACAAACATTGTACTTAAATTGCTCACAAGCTTTTTTCGCAACATAACTCGCTGAGTTTACCTGGAGTAAAATTTTAACTTCATCATACAGCACATCAGTAAACACAGAGTTAGAACTAACGGATGGCACTTCATCATCTGAAGTCGAAATTTCGCAGTGGTGTGGCATAAAATTATATCTGTCAGAATCAGCGTCATGGTGTTGGAATAGTTGCTTGCTGAAAAATATTCAGAACAGACCCGTAATCTGGTGTATCTCACATGGGGGGGGGTGATGAAATAACCCACTCCTTTCCGGACACTTCAGCTCATTTATTGGACCTGCAAAAAAAGAATAGAATAACTTTATTGGGTACAGACAGGGATCAACACATACAAAGTGTAGGTCTGTTTTACAGCCCTTTCACAGAATTACAATCGACTAAAATTCCTTCACAAAATTATAACCAATTAAAGGGCCCCTTCACAAAAATACAATCAATTAAAACAACCTTTCATTGTCTTTTACTGTATATTTTAATTTGTTTTGTAATTTTATAGTTTATAAAAAAAAAATCTTCAAAGTATTATTGCTATTTTGGATTCATATAGAAAAAAAAATTACTCTTTAAGAGATTTTCTGGAGGATTTCTTCATTGTGTGTTATAGTTCATGTTTGGTTGTATGTAAAACCGAAAAATGTTGTGGGCAAAGAATTGCAATCATTTCTAAGAAAGTTTCCATGATTTACATTGCACTGGGGATGCACTGAATACCATATTTTGCCGAATAACGAATATTCGGTTAAAATTCTAACCGAATATTCAGCTGAATACCGAATACTTGGTTAAAATTTATTAAACGTATTGAACTTTGATTACAATGATTAATTTAATTAGTTTTTTCTTAAAAAATGTTTCATATAATGTAAAACTTCAAAACTGTTTTCCTATTTCTAAACATTTAAAGCAAGCCCCTTTCTGCATTAATTGATTTTTTCTTTCTTCCATAGATAAACTTAACGCAAGCTCACAATTTACTGCCGAATGTTTTTGTGAATCACAGAACAGGCATTTCAGTATCTTCCGATCTTCTTTAGTATTTGTTGCTACAAGATCATTTCCCCTAAAAAGATATTTCTTCTTACCCGAGTCAAAACCACAATTTTTCTTATCAAATACAGCATGACTTTTTCTACCGCTGTCACTGACTGTGTTTATCACTAATGAAGCTTTTTCTCTTGCTTTTAAACAGTTAGACAAAAAATTAATTAGTTCTCTAATATTATTATATCCCTTTTCGTTTTCAGATTTATTTAATTCTATCAGAAGATCTTGTGGAATTGTTTTCAAAATAGTAGTACAGAGAACAGCAGATATTTGTTCAATATCTGTACCAAGACTTTCCAAACTTCTAATCTCGACAGATATTTTGTCGAAATATTTCCGAAAAGCATAAATATCTGACGAGTTTCTGAGCGGCTTAATTTCTAAAAGGTTACTCATGTGATTATGAATCAACATATCTGTATTCCCGAATCGGTTTTTAAGAAGCTCAATTGCAGTGTCGTAATTGTTTTCCGAAATCGGGAAACCCTCAACTGTTCTTAAAGCCGTAGAATGCAATTGAGATCGTAAGTAATTGAATTTATCCACTTTACTTAATGTACTATTATTATGTATAGCCGACTCGAAACTGCTCCAAAATGAGAGCCATTCGTTAATATTTCCGCCAAAACTTAGTACACTTAATTTGGGTAATTTTACGCGTACTGAATTTCTTATAGTATCATTTTTATTTCATATGACTCACTTCTAATGTTTACTTCTGGTATTGTTTTAAAATTTAAGAGTTCCGCATTTATTTCCCTTATTTTCTTGCTAGCACGCGTTTTCCACAATATTACATTTTCAGCAGCTTCAAATTTTTTTTCTAATTCTTCTGGTTTTAAAAGCAATTCTATTTCACTATCCGTGATTTTTAAAGATTTAAATCTCCCAGTTAACGTCTCGAGAAATTCTTCTAACTCTTCGACAATCACTTCGTCTTGATTCAGCGTATTTTCAATTTTATTAATTTTCTTAGTGACTGCCGACTGTAAAGCCGGTCTTCGTTTTTTAAGAATTTCCGGATTTTCATCAGCCATATTTTCTGTTTTGTTTTTAGTGAGCCCCAAAAACAGTTCTTATTCGAAAATTGAGAGTTCAAATAAGTGTTCAAAAGTTCAAAATAACTATCTAATTTATCGAAATAACTGGCGACTAAAAGCATTCAAACTTTTCATAATACTCTAAATCCGATAATCATTTCAAATCTTTTCACTAAAACTGGACATCCCGGCAGGGATGCCATGTTACGAATTTCTGACTTTCTGTTTCGGAATAAGAGCAAAATTTCGAAATTAAAGTATAAAATTGCTCTTACCTTCTGTCCGGGTTCAGGGATGTTCGGCTCGTATTACCCTCCAATAAGATTCTAAAGAGGACTCACTATAAAACACTAATTTTCACACATAATTAATTTTAATCAGAACATACAAAAAGGATGTCTTTAATCTTGGATACATAGCGAAGAACTGTGAGGAGAAAAACATTAAGAGTCTGAGAACGCAGAATACCTCCCTCATAGACGCACGTGCAAGAGGCCCAAAAAAGGGGTTACTGTTGACGCAGCATTCCGCACAGTTCGGCACAACTATAGCTTTGTGTGCAACGAATATGTCCATTGCTTTTCTCATCCAGATTTTCAGTTAGTCAATCACTCCGATTCAAAGTGCTGTGTGCTAAACTACCACTCTGACAAATTTGTTATGGTGTTTTGTTTTTTAAATTTTGTGTTGTGTTTTTCTTAATTTGTATTTAGAAGATCCGATGTAGTACTTAGTTGCAGAACAAGTGAACCCTCAAACGTAAGATATGTTACATTTTATTAAAAATTGTAAATGCTCTCAAATGTCATTTAATATTGCAACCAGCGGCATAGCAAAGATTATTGTTGCCTGGTGCAATCTTTTAAATTGCTGCCGTACTTTCTTTAAGTTCCGGCAATCTGCTGCCCCATTCTTTCTAATTTTCGGTGTTCGGCCTTTACCGATACATTTGTTTTCAGCTTGGCACCCGGGGACACGGGGTGGACCAGGCCCCGCAGCCTCTTTTTGCTATGCCGCTCATTGTGGCTTGTTTTAAACTATGAATGCGTATTTAAAAATCAGTAATGTTATAATTATTTCAAGAACAAAAAAGGAAAATATTAGTCATGCAAGGTATTTTACTGTCACTATCATTTACACTTTTTATTTATGCAAACTCTGAGGTTCATATTTTGGAAATTTTCAAGAAATCGCTATTGGCTATAAAATTAAATAAAAAATTTTTGCTGTTAATATCTTGAAAAATCACAGCTTCAGAAGTATTCAGAATACTCATAATTAAATAGTAATTTTAAGTTTTGTGCTGTGGCAAGCCTAAACGAGGAATTATCTGTTTATTGGTTTGGGGGAGGGGGTTGCCTTGGTCTGAGGACATTTCAAAAGACTCTAACGCGTATTTACGTTACATCTGGAAAAAGTCGACTAAAACTCCATGCCGTTAAATCGACAGCCGCGTGGTAGGCTTGAACCTGGGACCTTCAGCCTATAGCAATTTTATTGCTGCTATAGTACAGCATACTGACACTGGGGGGGTATGTTTTATTCATTAGTTTATTTTATTTGTGCTATACATATGTATATCTACAAAGCCGTGATCCCCTCCACCCCCGAAATCTTTGTCTATGGATTAGTAGTTTTTTATTTGCGTGGACTCTGAAAATAAGTTATAGGCGAAAATATTTTGCGCTACATATCTCCACCCCTCCCCCTATTTTTTTCTGCTTACAACCTTGTGTGTATGCAGAAAAAAAAAATATATATATATATATAAATATACAGTGGCGTATGCAAGGGGGAGTTGGGGGTTCAACCCCCCTCCTCCAGTCAAAAATTTTTTAACAAAATGTCCATAAATTTTCACTTTTTAGCTTAAATATTAAGCATTTTAACACAAAGTTATGTCCAGTGGCGGATTTCCCAATAGGCGCATGAGGCGCGCGCCTCGGGCCTCATATTTCTAAGGGGCCTCCAAATTCGGTTTTCAGAATGAAAAAAACTATATGTAAATATCTGTTCAAGAGACATTGTTCATAGTTTCGGGATTGCTTCTAGAGTAGAACGCGCTTTTGAACAATCTTTTCTTTGGTGACTCCCTTTCCTCTTCACACATTGGACCATAATCTAAACTAATTCTGTATTTCACTGTAAAAATATCCAGAAACGTTCCTTGGAAATAAGGATAAGTTAGACTTACAAATACTATACAGAAAGTATACATTTCCCTTTGAAAACTGTACTGTTTCGTTCAACCCGTCACTTAACGGAATAGTGGTCTCACGACCTTAAAAAACAGGCAGTTCACTTAAAAATGACTAGAATTGTAAAAAAAAAAAAAAAAAATTAAAAATTTTTAAAAAAAAAAATTCCCTTGTGTTCCTTGAAAATAACAGGCAGCTGAGGTGCCCTAAATTCCAAGGAAAGTTGCACGAAAATACCAAGAACTTTACTGAACAATATGCAATTCAGTGGATCTTTCCTGTCCACTGTCCTGTCCACCTCAACTGTCCACTTTTTCCAAGAAAAATTCCTAGATTTTTTGCATTGTTTTAATTTGCTTGCTATATTTTATCTAAAAAAAATACAGGTGCAGAGGGTCCCTATGCCTTTTTCCTATCCGGAATCAATTAGTTGTGTTGGGGGATTACGGTTTATTATCCACAAGTGGGATCTATGCCAATGGGTTTGGGTGCTCCCCTTGGGGGTCTTTCTAAGGGATTCTAACCCCTATTTACGCTAAGTTTTGGAGGAAACCACGGAAAATTCCAAACGGTTAGGTTGGCGGACGCGACCTGGTTTTGAACCAGGCACCTTCCGTCTCCCAGTTCAGAGTGCTATGCGCTCAGCCACTGGTTGGGCCGCACTGAATCAGATTGCGTCTCAGTAGCTGGTATTGCAGTAGGACATTTAAATACACCTGCTTTATAGATTGCCGCCCCTCCCCCCCAAATCAAAAAGTGTACAGTCTGATAAGAATATTTCTCATTTTAAAAGAGAGAAGCCTGAACCGCTTTATTCTACAGCTTGAGATTGAAAAATGTGTCAAAAATTAAATATTTTATATTTTTCAGCCGTTCTTCATTTAAATGATTTAGGAAAGGACACTCTGTATTCAGTGAAATTTTCAAATATACCTAGAATATATAATTGTTGTTGGTTGTCACGATGTAAAAGAAATTGGAAACAATAATTTATCTTCTTTCGAAAAATCACTAAAAATTTAAAATTTAAGCTAGAGATAACCGATTTTATCTTTTTTTGGAATCGAAACTTTCCGAGTATGCAATGATAAAAAAATTGCCGACCAATAATTAAAAAGATATGAGCTGATACATGTGCGATAACACTTTTTTGGGGGGGATTCAGGGGAGATATTTGATAGTTAAAAAAAAGTATTGAAAAATTAAAGAAAGCAATACTTAGCGTCACCGAAATTTCACATGCGTGCAAAGATTCAGCTCGATCGAATGATAGTGGGTTAAAATCCATAGAAAAATTTTGAACTGGAATGTCATACACAGTTAATAAAAAACTTAAAAAACCAAATGATGATTAATTTAATCTTTTGTTTTCAACTAAAAAATATTTATGATAACTATATTATAAATACGGCATGCATTTTATAGTCGCAGATCAAAATGCTAAACATTAATAATAAACCTAGGACCGAAGCTTAGAGCATACCCATTTACCCATTATAAAGTGGAATTTATTTTTAAGTCAATAATATTTTTGGTACTTTAACTAGTTAAAGTATTGTTTTTTTTTTATTTCTCTAAGTCTTGTCTTTTTTTAAAGCTTATTTTTTTCATTCTATTTAAAGTATAGAATAATGTGTGTGTGTGTGTGTGTGTGTATATTATTCATACCTATAATTACTCATTATTAATAGTCCTAAACTTATTGACAGATTTTGAATAAACACAAAAATTAGACTAAACCGAAAGTTTACTATTAGTTTTGCAAAACTGCTTAGTTTTGCAGTTCCAAACGTGAAATTTATGAATATGTTTAAATATTTATAAATATATGTTCTTGAAGGAATGTTAAATTTTTGGTTCATTTTATCCAAGTAAAGAATTCTTCTGAACTTTGTGATGTCAAAGTCATGTTTCTGATCAAGTTTCCCTTGTTCTGACCTTCAAAAGTACCTGTTAAGTAGTCAAAAATTTCATGACTGAAACAAGACATATGCCAGTGGTCCACAAAAAGTAATTCGACGTAATTAAGTAACAGTGAAAAATAATCAATATAAAACTGCAGTTGCTGGGTTATACTTAGAGGTATGCTGATGTTTATTTAGTGTTAATCATGAAAAGTGAAACGTAGTACAAAAATTATTGAGATAAAAAATGTTTTTTAAGATGAACAAATCTATAAACATAAAAATTATTTTAAAATTTTAATACTCCTTTTGTAGCAGGCCCTGACTATCGGACGGACACTTGGTGCACGTGCCCTGGGCACACATGGAGAAATAAGCCAAAAAATTGAGTTTAACACGATATACAGGGGCACAAAAATTGAACCAGCTAAAGGACACAAAATCTGAAAAGTGCCCTGGGCACAAAAGTGTTATAGTGAAAGTCAGGCCAAAAATATGCGATACCAGATGGTCTTCAAGAGCAGAAGCAATAAATGGAATAATTTCAAACTATCAAAATATATATGAAGCTCTTAAAAGAATGAGTGAAGATGAAACTCAAAAAATTATTTTTAAAATTGAGGCCAGTGCATTAAAAGACAAACTTTGTCAATTTGAAACAAAAATTCTAACAGCAATATGGCATCCTATTTTAAACAGGATTAATTGCACATGCTTGCAAAATATAAACTTAAGTATTATGAAAGCCCACACTCTACTAGAACCATGCCAAGAGTCCATAGAAGATCTGAGGAATAATTATGAATCCATAGAAGAAAAAGCACAATCATTTATGCACTCAGAAGAGAGCCAAAATGAATATAAAATTAGAAGGACACGAAAAAGGAACGCAAATAAATACTTTGATGAAAATATAGAAAATGAAATCACGATGAATACAAAAGAACATTTTCAATACAATTTTTTTTATGTTATTTTTGACACTTTAATTAGTGAGATGAATGTCAAAAGAGGAGTATACAACGACATGTTAGAGATATTTAAACTATTTTTGAAGTAAATTTAGAACATAATGATATTTAAGAATGCATTAAAAGATTGCCACAAACTTTCAAAAATGACATTGGCTGTGATGTACTAAAACACTAACTCATGCAGTTTTTACATTTTTGTAAAGAAGAAAAAGTGTCAGGGCCAAATGATATGGTAAAATTAATTATTGATTTTGGCCTACAGTCGACATTTCCTAACGCGGAGGTTTTGTGAAGAATATTCCTAGCAATACCTATTAGCAATGCTTCAGGAGAAAGATCATTTTCGGTGCTAAAACGCATAAAAAATTACTTGCGAAATTCTCTTTCGCAAGAACATTTATCTTCGTTTGGAATTTTGAACATCGAAAGTGACGAGTTAAATAAAATAGATTTTGAAATTATAATTGATAAGTTTGCTGCGAAAAAATGTAGGAGGAAATTAATTTAACATTTAACTGTAAATAGTGAACTAAAAAATATGTATGTTGTGCTTGAAGGATATATTTAAACATTTAAATGGCTCCGTAAAGGATCTTATTTAAACAAAACTTTAGCAAAACATATAGCCAAATGAAATTAAATTGCATAATTTTTATACGCTTTGGCACCGAAAATGAAATTCACAGCAAAACTACAGTTCATGGTAACCAAGATGAGGGAATGAGCATTTTGTATGACATTAATTATTTAAGTACCCATATTTTCAAATAAATTTTACTTATATTGGAAACTTTTCTTAATTTGTTTATGAAACTAACAACTTGGTCAATTTGTGTATAAAATTTGAGGGGGGGGGTAGCTGGGTAAAAGAGAATTTATTCATAAAATTTAGGTGGGGGATACGAAATAAGGAATCAGGCCCCCGCATATATTTGACGCCTAGGGCCCCGCTCTCCTTAAATCCGCCACTGACTGAAATGGTGTTATTTTCAGGAGAATTCATCGGAATAAGCGAGAGGCTGCGAAGCAGTTGGCTATAAAATTTCTGAATGACAATCACCCATCTGCTAGTACAATATCAAACGTAGTGACGTGTTTAACAGAAACCGGTAGCATTCTAAATCGTAAAAGATGAAGCAGCATCATGAATTTAACAAAGCACGTGAATGTGGAAGATGTCCTAGGATATGCTCTCGCTCATCTACAGTCTAGTGTAAAAAGCATTAGCGAAGCATGTGGTTATTCTAAATCGCAAGTATGGAATATCATAAGTACAAATGGTGCATATCTATACCGCCCCATTTTGGTACAAGATTTATTGCCTGTAGACAAATAACGTGGATTTGATTTCTGCAATTTCATTTTGAATAAGCAAAATGATAATATGCCGTTCGTTAGTGACATTATGTTTACCGATGAGTGTCAGTTTACAAGACAGGGTGTTATAAATACACAAAATAGTCACTAGTGGTCTCTGATAAACCCGCATATCATTCACCCGAACAGGCATCAAGGTCGATAAATGTTTGGTGCGGCATATGGAAAGATACCTTAATTGAGCGATTTTTTTTTTCGATGGCGCTTTAACATCCGAAAGATATGCACAGATTTTAGAGGGCTCACTGACTGACTTATTAGACGAGTGTGTTTCACTACGAGATCTGCCACAAAAGTGGTTTCATCATGATGCTGCTCCAGCACATAAATCACTAAAGCTTCGTACTGTTCTAACAGAAACATTTGGAAATAATATAATTGGGTACGGCCCTCCTGTTCAGTGGCCTCCAAGATGATCAGATTTGATTTTAGATTACTTTCTCTGGTGTTTCTTGAAAAATAAAGTATATGAAAAGGAATCAAGTCCATCAGACTTACTAAATCTTATATGTGTAGCATGCAGATGTGTAACACCGAGTATGCTTCGCAAAGTGCAGGAAAAATTTTTGACATGGGTGAATGTTTGCATTGCAGACGAAGGAAGCTACTTTGAGCAAATGTTAAGCTAACAGAATTTGTAATATTATTTTAAGTTTCTAAAATTACATATATTCGTTTTTTAAAATGTTTCATATTCTGATTTAATGTTTATTGAAAAGTTTAATACTCTTGTTTTTTTTTATTTTATGTTATTTAACACGAGTTCATTTAAAAAACTCTTAAAAAGTTCCATTTTCAGTATAGGCTATATTTTTATGTTAATTTATTGGATACACATAGTTAAACGTTAATCTCCTTTATTGCAATCGACAATCATAAAATAGTTAATGAAATTGCTAATAAATATTACAAGGCTCAAAACCATGTACATTAATTGTCTCAAATTCATTTTGTATACAACCCCTAGTTGCAGCTTTAAAAGAGCTCTAAGTTTGAGCAGCTGTAACTGCGAATTTGGGTTGTAGAAGACACATAGTTCCAATTTCGAAAATGCTTTAAATTGTATAATCTATTGTATCAGCAACAGTTGAAGTTAATAAATAAATTCCTATAAAATTTACGAAATTTAAATTTTACACGGTCCCCCGATGCTATCAGTTATATTTAGAAAAATTTGCTTTATACAATTTCATGCACAATAAAAAAAAAATTGTACTTATACGAACAAAATTCACCGAGTTATGAAGCGGAATTTTTTTTATTGTGCATGAAATTGGATAAAGAAATTTTTTCTAAATATAACTGATAGGACCGGGGGACGGTGTAGAAAGATTAATTTCGTAATTTTTATAGGATTTGATTTGTTGATTTTGATTATTTCTCATATAATAGATTATACAATTTAAAGCATTTTGGCAACTGGAACTATGTGTCTCTAACTAACGGTTTAGGAAATAAAAAGTGGGCAGCGTTAGCACTGGACACCTTGTATATATATATATATATATATATATATATATATATATTTATAACATATAAAATCAAACATCCATTCAAAATTCTTTAGGGCGTAGTAACTTTCGTTTTAAACAAAAGATTTGTATCAGGATCTAAATTTAATTTAAATACAAGTAATATATCATTCCTCTTTCTCACGGTCTTCTGTCGTCACACCTCGCAAGAATTTCCTAAGTCTAGCAGACCCAGGAATATTAATAACCAATAAATGCACCTCTTTTGGAACATGTGATACTTTATCCGATTACGTGATCCAAGGTTATATATTTTGAAACGCAGCTCGGAGAGCGGCTTTTTCGTGACTTCAGTTGCCATGTAAAATTGTGTGAAAACTAAATAAAAATATGGTATCGTAAACCCGCAAGATCTCCTTTTGCTTGGCCCGACTACGACTAGCAGCAGGCAGGGCGGGTTCTAGCAGGGTAGCTGGGGAACGCTCTAAGCCAAAGTCCCGAGCCGCCTCGCCTCTCCTGAATCTGACGACGATATTACAACTCTCCTGCTCAACCTGATGATGATCTTACGCCGCCCCAAAACACTCGCAACGTTCCGTTTTCTTACAGAAGTCGGCAGTGGTAGTTTGCGCGCCTCAAAAAGCTATACCGAATAATTTTTTTTTTCTCTTCCAGGTTTGCAAGAGACATGGAAAGGAATTCTGCTCCGCGAGAAAAACAGTTTTCATAGGTGCAAATGTGAATGAACGGCATAGGTGCAAATGTGGAGACGGCAATGGCTCAGCGCGAAAATACTCCGGTCTTAGCCGAAATAGTGATTTGTGGCAGCACGATCACCTCCGCGCACAACACCCGGCAATTGAAGGCCGGTCGAATAGGTACCTTTGGGCCGAGCCGGATTGCGCCTCATTCTACGACCCATAAGTCCCTGGGTTTCAACCCAGCTCTCGCCCCACGCTCTTCCCTTCATTGGCGACCCGGACAACGAACACGCATTCTCCTTCTCGCCTACAGCGACAGATGGCGCCAGCACCGCCCTCTTCCAACTCTCGCTCGGCTCTTCCAAAGTCCGCAACGAGCGGCAGCAACCTCACAAAGTCCGCAACGAGCGGCAGCAACCTCACAAAGTCCACAACGAGTGGCAGCAACCTCTCGAACTCCACAACGAGTGGCAGCATTCCATAACGCTTGGAATATCGTTCGTCAGCCTCCGACTGACTCTTAGGGGGGAGTAGTGTGGCGGCACGATCACCTCCGCGCACACAACACCCGGCAATTGAAGGCCGGTCGAATAGGTACCTTTTGGCCGAGCCGGATTGCGCCTCATTCTACGACCCATAAGTCCCTGGGTTCAAACCCAGCTCTCGCCCCACACTCTCTCCCTTCAGATTCATCTTTCTTCCCACTGGGCTGCGTGTTGTGATTTTCTTCCCTTCGTGCAACCACGAAAAGAATATTTTAATTATTCCGGCTTACGACTCTCCGTCCTGAAAGCCAAAACCGAACTGCATGACATCAGTTTCAGCAAATAAGTGAATTACATGAACGTGTGCTCTCCTAGACGCAGTGTCTCCTTCAAGCGATTTCATCGACTTTGGCTTATATAAAAGAAATGTCTTTAAACGTGCTTGGAAAATTATCGTTTTGATTTTTTTTTATTATTACTTGTGCGGCGAAGTAAGTTCCTTTTTTTTAAATAGATAATTATTCTTTTCAATACATACGATATACATGTTGATATTATTTTGAAAATACATTACTTGCAACTGAGAAAATTTTTGATATTATAGTTTGATTATTTTGTGGAATATTAAAAGTAATGAGGTATGCAAAGTTAATTATTTTTTATCGAATATTTGATTTCTATATTTCATTATCATTGTGTTTATATTTAAGAATTCAAAATGAATATACTATGAAAACGAAACTCAAACTAGGATCATTGATAAAAATAAAGTGTATGGTATTTTGTTTAGTGTTCTATACGTGATAATTTTTATTTTGAAACTGTATAACTGTTGTGTTCAATCGAGAAGTTATTATTTTGCAAAGGTGTATGGTCTTTAAAAAATTATCAAATCTCAATATAGCCACTGAAGACGTGGAAATGCTCAGATTGCTTACGGTATCAACGATCAATTGGTAAATTAAGTGAGAGTTATGAAGTTTTACTGAATCTTTATTTTTTTTTTCTTTTTGACGGCATTTAAGTAAAACCGCAAGGTCCTTTATTGCCTGATGGTCGGATAAATAAGATTTGGTTGAAAAACTTCTTACATTGTTAGTTTTGAATTTTTTTAAAGTAAACAATCGTTAGTATTACTGTCTTGGGTTAAAGAACCCGAATTTTTTTTTAAATTCCATTTTGATGTCAAATATTTTATATCCTAGAAATGTGTTTTGATTTGCTACGTTTGATTTTTGAACAAAACAAATAAATAAATATGTGTTTACATTTTCAAGAATCGTTTGAAAATCTTAATCATTATTCGAGTATATAAAAAAAATGAAAATATTTTCCATATTGGAATTTTACATTGGTACAAATAATCTAGAAATTCAGTTTGAATTCGTATTATGTTCTTTGTAAGAAGTTGGTTATTGCATATCTAATCCTTAATTTACACGCATGCACATTTCTATGATTTAAATTTTTAGTGTTGTTGTTTATATGCACATTTAACAACTAGAATAAAAATCATTTTTGAATTGGCGTGTAAATTACGATATTATAATTCACCTGATAAATTCAAATTATATCACGAAGAATGACAATTTTAAAATCTCAGATTCCTATTTATATTTGAAAAAAAAACTTTTTGATTCCCAACATCACTTGACTTCACATTAGGTGATTAAACATTGCGTTTTGTGAATATAAAATGAAAGAAAAATATATAAAATGAAAAAAAAAGAAGAAAAATTGTGTGCCTCCATTTTTATTTTTTTATTTTATTTATTTATTTATTTTTTGATAGGAGAAATTAAACTCCCGATTCTGACAAATTCTAATTCTTTTATCTTTCGTAATTTCTCTCCTTCTTGAAGCCTCTGTCCTATCACCCCTCTCTAAATTTAGTGTTGGAAGTCATCCCAAGTAGCTGTAAATTTTGCTACTCATTTTTTTTAACTTCAGTCACCGTAGGTGCGGAAAAACAATAAAATGTAGAGAACCTGACAATGCTGAAAATTTTTTTGGGGATGGCCACTCCTTAACCCCCTTTTCCTTTTTTGATAAAACTTCCACAGGTATGACGAATGTCCCCTTTCCTTTTTCGCATCTTGTCCTTCACAATTATGTCATTTTTTGGACTGTCATATCCTGTTGGAAGAGTAAGTTGGTCCACTACACGGCCGCTGCTTCTCATCCCTATTCGTCAAGGTGCACAATAGGGAGAAAGCTAACCACTTTTTTTTCACAAACAACGATACACCACCTATCTGCTTAAGATTAGAGGTTAGAAAGAATCTCGAAATTAGGAAGTTAAGGTCACACACAAACACATAACTCAAAAAAAAAAGAACATGAGTACCCATTTCAAATTTGATGAGTTTAAACAAATAATGAATGATATACTTTGAGTAGAATAACTTAAAAGAGAAATAAATAAACGAATTTTTGAATCTGATATTTTGTATTTTATGTAATATTTTATATGTTGGAAATTCATAATATTGAAAAAGAGAATATGTAATAATTTGTGATTTATTTTTATTGCGAAAATTGATAATCATTTTTTAAATGTTTATATTTTTAGTATTACTATATTTTGTTCAAAGAACTTTTTCCATTTTTTAAGAACGATATGCTGTGTTTTATTTGTTTTAGAAAATTGTTTTGTTTTAGAAAACTTTATGTAACTTCTGTGTTTTCAAATGTAAATGAGTAAGCTGTGTTTTAAGACATTAAGAGCAAAAGACTGAATGCAAAGACTGGAAAGATTTGCTTAAGGACTCTCATAATGTCACATTTAGCTTAATTTTCTTATGTGTAGGGCCCTATAAAATATGCGAAAATGCGGAATTTTGCATAATTTGCAATTCTCCGCATAAAATACAACTTTTCGCATAACACCGCATTTTTCGACAACTTTTTTATTTCTTAAATTTTTCTCAACATATCTTCTTCCAAAACCTCTTGAAACCTCTATTACCTGTTGAATGTTTATTATTGTCCAGAAATGGACCTCTCCAAAAGGCCAGAACCTAAGTTTTCATAGCCTGGTTTGAAATTCATGAAAGCGGCTCAAGTGTTTGACCCAGACCAATTGTCCAATATATATGCTGATGATGAAGAAGTCTTTAGCAATACTCCAAAGATATCTCAAAGAGTGTTCCGGTGAAAACTTAGTAAGACTTTGGAATTCAGAGGTTGTTTTACAGAGGTTTCCAGAACTAACACGCAAAGCAAAGTTAGTACTCTCGGTTGTACCTAATTTTGTAGACCATACATGGGCAACCTCCGGCCCGCGGAACATATCAGTAGTATAGAAACGGGGAGCACCAACTCAGGGGCCGCTCCAACTCAATGACGTCATAGTTTTTTCCCCGCCCTCTCTCCTGATTGGTTGATTTTTGAAAATGGAGCTCTGTGATTGGCTGTGTTTACTGGAGCGGAACAAGCTCCTCCCCTGAGTTGGTACCCGCCGGTGATTTAGAGCGGCTCATACAACGTTTGCAAAGTTGAAAAGTTGAAATGTTGAAAATGTTCCAATCCGCTGCACCGGGGCTCACCAACTCAGGGCCGCTCTAAATCAAGCGCGGTTTTTTCTCTCTCGGCTTGTGGGAGGATGAAGGGGAGTTATGACACGGGCGACTCCGGCTCACTGAAGGGTCTGGAGGGAGGTTTTTTTTTTTCGACTCGATCGGATCGTTCGCTCTAGATTGCGGTCAGTTTTTTCTGAACAGCAGGTGTCGCTTCATTCGCGCGTGCGTGCGCGCGCGCGGATGAAGGAAATGTATAAAACGAAGCGTACTTTCGCGTATTCGTGAAACCGACAAGCGAAAGATAATGGGCGAGAAAAACATGGAAGTGGATTGGAATCGTGCCGTGCGAGAGTCGAAGTTGAGCACGGAGACGATTCGTATATTGAAAGACTCGCTAAATTGGGACGATGTTTCGCGATTCCAGACTCTGCCGGAATCCTTCATCGAAGAATTTAAAGACAGAGTGAATTGGAGCGTGATTTCTGAACGCCAATCTCTGACGGAATCTTTTATAAGAAATCATGCCGAATTAGTTGACTGGGCAAAGATATCGCAACATCAGTATCTAAGAGAACCATTCATTAGAGAATTTAAGCATCTTCTCGATTGGAAAATGATATCTCAACATCAGAAATTGACGACTCCTTTCATTCGTGAAAACTTGTCTCTCTTAGACATGAAACTCGTGAGTCGCTACCAGACTCTCGACATGGCATCCATCGAAAAGCTTAGAGATCACTTGGATATGAAAGTGGTTTTGAGACATCAAGAGTTGACGGATAATTTCGTTCTGGAACTCGTTAAAGATGTGGGAATATATGACGACGAGAACGAAGACGACATTTGCGACGCTCTCTTGTTTAACACCAATATTTCGCAAATCGTCGTGAATGTCATGTTCAGACGGTGGGTCCTGCTCTACTTGAGAAATATATGCAAGAATATCGGTAAAATGATGACAATTCAGTGAAAGAGAAACACTTATATAAAAAGGGAAAAAAAAATCAGAAACCAGTATAAATAAAGAAAGAGATCCTGAGCACGCACTTTATTCGTCGTCGTCGTCGTCGTCGTCGTAGACATGCCTCCATTCAATCGTCTCGCGATAGTATTGCCGGCGCTCTTTTTGATTGCTTTCGTCATCGGTATCGGCATTCTCATCGGAACACTATCAACTTCTTCGTGCATGAATGATCGTAATTACGAGGACCGAGTGGATCTGACAAATACGACCTGCATATATACCGAACATATCGGTAGGAGACTCTTTTTTCACGAATGCACTCGAGAAGATCGAACTGTGTACGATTTGCGTTATTTTTTTAAAGACGAACACGGAGTGCTGAAGGCGGACATTATAGATGTGCAAATGTCTTACGAGGAATTTCTCTCTGTATGTCAACATTGTGTAAACATGAAATGAAAAAAAGTAAATAAATAAAAATTTTTTTCATTCTTTAATTAGTGTGTGGTCATTGTTCTTTTTTCCTCTCTCTCTCTTCTTTCTCATTCTCTCTCTATCGCTTCGATTGTATATATTACGCGATGATGATTTAAAAAATTATCACACGATATTTCGTTATCAAAGTGTAAACAACACACGTGCACGCGGGTAAAGATGTTAAAATTTCGACATCCGTCTTGTTCCATTATTGTCGGCCCGAGCCAATCTGGTAAAAGCTCTTTTGTGCACGAAATAATTCGAAAGCGTCTCTGCGATCCCGATATTAAGAAAGTGAAATGGTGTTACTCTTACTCTTCTGAGTGCTTTTTGGAAGAACCAAACATCGAGTTTATTCAAGGCCTTCCGGAATCGTATCAGAAAGACGAACTCGTGGTCATAGACGACCAGATGGGGCGATTGAACGAAAAAATTGCAGATTTGTTTACCGTGGCTTCACACCATTGTAACGTGAGCGTTATATTAATTCTTCAAAATTTATTCCCTCGTGCGAGAGTGTTTCGTGACATAAGTTTAAACGCGCATTACATTATTTTGTTTAAGAATGCAAGAGACGCATCTCAGATCGATTGCTTGGCGCGCCAATTATATCCTCAAAATTCGCGATTTTTATCGGATGCCTATAAAAGAGCAACAGCGAGGCCTTACGCTTATTTAGTCGTAGATATACACCCTGAGACGTCCGAACTTCATCGTTTGCGCGAGAGTCTTTTCCCGAGCGAAGACGGTCTCTATTGGGTTTATCGACCGAAATGACGAGAAAGAATTTGAAAAAACATTACCATTTTTTGCAAGTCCTTGCAAAAACACATCCGCTGCAGAGAAAAGCAATGATCAAATCGGCTAGCAGCGGACAGATAAAAAGTCTTTGCGAAATATGCTTGAATATTTTAAATGGAAATGTTCCTGTCAACGTACAAAAAATGAAAAAGTATAAAAACGTGTTGAGAAAACTATCAAAAAGAAAATCTAGCATGCAACAAAAAAAGAAAATGTTAACGAATCAGACAGGTGGTGCGTTGTTTCCCCTTTTAATTCCTGCTATCGTATCCGCTCTCGGCGGAATAGTGGGAAAAGCAATCGGTAAAAGATTGTAACACCGCAGAAAAATTTCATTCGACACCGGCGCACCATCGTGTTCACTAAGCATGGCGCGAAGAGTGGCTCTCATACCAGAAGAGCTCGTATCTTCATATCATTTGCAAAAACCGGAAATAAGATTGGAACAGGATATAGAATCCATGTTAGAAAAAGCAAATTTACCAGACGATATGAAAGCGAAACTTTTGGGTCAGCTTGTCATGCGTTATCACAGAACCGTGCACGCTCCGCCGGAGCCAGTACGTGTGAGTATTACAAATGAGTCGAAGAAAAACTCCGAAGGTTCGAAGAAAGTGGAAGCGGAGGAGGAAGAGGCGGAGGAGAAAGCGACGAGAGATTACGATGGCGACGGTGAGACAATAATGCGCGAAATACTCCTAAGCATTCCCCAACGTTTTTCTAAATATCTAGAACCGATTGTAGAAAAATTAAGATCCAGACATTATGCATGGAATGCTAAAGGCGAATTAACTGTTAATGACACACCCGTAAAAGGATCTAGCGTGGTCGATTTTTTTGCATACACAATGAGAAATTCAAAATCGTTTCAAGAACCGAAATTTTATGATTACTTTTTAAAAGCTATTCGGGAGATCAACATACCGAGAGGATGGATAGGAAATAAAAAAGTTTTGTTACTTTTAGAAAAAGGACCTTTGCATTCTGTAAAAACAGAAAGTACTTCGTTTGGCGAAGAAATAGAAGATGATAAAGATACTGTTTTTATAAATAGAAGACCTCGCAGAAGAAATGCCCACACGCTTAGCACGCCTCATTTACATCGTGTTAAATCGAGACCGAGGAGTACAATTTCAAATGCGAAATGGCTAGAGTATTAGATGAGAAAACGATAAAATTGTTGGAAAAACATTACTACGATGCGGAAAATCCTGGCTCGTACGGGGGTGCCGAAAGATTATCCAAAACGAGCGGAATTCCCCTGAAGCTCGTTCGCCAATGGTTGATGACGCAAGACACATACACTCTTCACAAACCCGTGCGATTCAAATTCGAACGACGCAAGGTACTAGCTTTCGGCATCGGCGAACTCATGCAAGCGGATTTAGTCGATTTATCTAAATATGCAAAGTATAACCGAGGTAATAAATATCTTTTAGTTGCCATCGACGTCTTTTCGAAACGTGGGTACGCTATCCCGTTAAAAAATAAAAGCGCCAATTCGATGTTAGAAGGATTTAAAAAATTATTTAAACAGAGCAATTTCACGATAAATTTACAAACCGACAATGGCAAAGAGTTTTATAATAAAAAAGTTCAATCTTATTTTTAAAAAAATAAAATCCACCATTATTCTTCGTTAAGCGAACATAAAGCGAGCGTAGTTGAACGATCAAATCTAGATTATTCCGCATTTTCACTCACAACAATTCGCATAAATACATTGATGTTTTGAAATCCGTATTGAAAAGTTATAATGCGAGCGTACACCGCTCCACAGGTTTCGCACCGGTTAATGTAACGCCGAAATTAGAACCTATTATTTTCAAAAAATTATACGGTTATTCAACAGTACCAAAATATAAGTTCGACGTGAACGAACATGTTAGAATTTCGAAAGCGAACCATATTTTCAGAAAGGGTTATCTACAAAACTGGACAGACGAAGTCTTTATAATTAATAAGTGATACCCCTCGAACCCACCCACATACTTGCTGCGAGATTTGAAAGGAACGCACGTGAAAGGAAGGTTTTACGAAGAGTTGCAGAAAGTGGTGAAATCGTCTCGCGATTACTGGAGGGTAGAACAGATTTTAAAAACCAAAGGTAGCTGTCAGAGTAAGGAATACTTAGTTAAGTGGAAAGGATTTGATAATAGATTTAACTCGTGGGTCAAGCAAAAATGGCTTCTGAATCATCGCTGACGGAATTTTACGTAACTTTACCTAGTAATGCTAGCATGGAGTTTTTCCCGAATAATACCCAATCGTCTTATCGTACAAAGCTTTCATCTCCCGTCTCGCTGAACGGGCAGTGGGAGGTGGGGCTGTCGCAGTTTTTCGTGCCCCGAAATTGGTTTAACGTGCTGGACCACAATAATAAATACGAAGTTCATATTCATGAAGAGAAAACCGTGATAGCCGATCGTGCGCGCTATAACATTCAATTTAAGTATGAGAAAAATGAAACTTTGATTTTTTCCACAATTTCAACAAAACAATTGAAAAGCAAATGCCCGACGATAACGAAAACAGCGTGCAGTGGATACCAGATAACGGAGACGAACGAAAGGTTACGCTAGTCATTCCGGAGGGGTTCGAGGTGCACATCGAAAAATCGTCATCGCCTCAATTATTGTATATGCTGCATTTATCAAATGAAGATACAATTATTGATAAAACAACCGAAATGCGGTTCAGGCTTCCGTCGGAAACGTTTGAGCAACGCTTGGTGATCGTAGACAAAAATCCACTGACCGTGACAAACCATATCATACCCCTGACATATATAAAACCGAATCATAAAAAACGCGAAAAAAATTCGGCGGTCGTCAACGCTCTTGTGAGAAACATAGAAATGCTAGAATTAAACAATTATTTAACACTGACTTATGAAGCGATTAGAAACGAATTAGAAATAAAAGTATCTAATTATGCCGAATTACGCATAACGGAAACTAATTCGAAATCGCTTTTGAGAATTTTGAATCATTTAGAAGGAGGTGATTTAATTATACGCGGTACACAAAAATTTATAATCAATCCGCTTCTCGATGCGGAAAGCGGAGAAATGATCGAATTGATAATTAAAGAATATCCCAAGAAAAAAATTTATGAGAAGGAAACGGAGCATTTATTTTTGAATGTGGGCATGTATAAAACAGCTGCAATTTTGTTTAACGAATTTAAATACATACGATTAAGACTACTGCCGGATTCGAAAGTATATTTAGACGTTCCGATTATGCACGAAGTAAAATTTGATAGAGGATTAGCCGACATGCTCGGTTTTGAGGACACTCATTTCCAAGCCGGAAATTACATCAGCAAATATCCTTTAGAATTGGATGCCGGCATAACAGAAATTTTTGTGTATTGCGATTTGGTTGAATCACACCACGTGGGCGATTCGTATGCGCCGCTGTTGAGAATCATACCATGCGTGAATGAAAAAAATGAACAGATTGTTAAAAACTACGACACCCCTATTTACTTTCCTTTACGCAAGAATTTTATCGACACGATTCGAATACAGTTAAAAACAATCGCGGGTTCTGATATTGTATTCACAGGAGGTAAAACGTTCGTCGTTTTATCTTTCCGACGCAAAAGTATATAAATTAAGCGCGCGGGCAATTAAGATTCATATTGCGTTCGACCATGCACTTGAGCACGAAGGAGTGCGAGTCGTATTATTGCAGCCAAGCTGGCGGCGGGAACGGAGGTCACGGATATTATCATTCGAATCCCATCCAAAGAGGGTATGGATTTTTCGGCGACCTCCGACGTTTCATTACGCCGATAGCGTTCAGAGCAGGTCGCTATCTAGGAAAACATATGCTAAACACTGGGAGAAATGTTATATCGGATCTAGGATCGGGCTCGTCTTTTCGAGATTCTGCTCGTAATAGAATTCGGGAAACATCGCAAAAAATAAAGAAGGATTTTTTTCAAAAATTGCAGCAGGGAAAGGGTATAAAAAGAAAGCGCGCGGATAAATCCCGTCAAACAAAAACAAAACGTTGTAAGACGACGCACAGGGATATCTTCACCTAAATTATAAATATATAATAATGGAAAAGGAACAAAGCGCTGTATTATGCGTGAAAAGCGAATTAGATCTTTTCACGAGCGCGCCTATACAAATGGCAATCGATTCTTCGTCCTTTGTTCAAATACATACGCTCTCTTCACTATCAGATAAGAACCCGATCGAATTTCTAATCTCAGGAGACGGTCAGCAGTACTTGGATTTTTCCCACACCATATTGCATTTGAGAATTAAAGTGCAGAAGAAAGGGGGTGCCGCTCTCGTTGCAGCGGACGATGTCGCACCGATTAATTATATTCTTAATACACTTTTCTCTGAATGTTCGGTTTTTTTAAACGATAAACAGATAGCGTCTCAGGCAAATTATGCATATAGATCTATTATAGAAAGCTTACTGCTCACTTCTAAATCTAGTCAGGAAAGTCTCTTAACTTCGGCATTTTTTTATAAAGATACTGCTGTCCATCATAATATTGTTGTTAAAACTGGGAATAATATCGGAAATAAGAGACGGGTCGGGAAATGCGCATTAAGTTCGGCGCTCGATCTCGTTGGACCTTTGCATTTAGATCTGGCCAGCCAACCGAAATTACTAATAAACGGCGTCGACGTTCGAATAAAATTAGAACGCAATACTGATGCTTTTGCATTAATGGCCGCAAACGACGATTTTAAAATTCATATAATGTCGGCATGTCTGTATGTCCGAAAAGTAAACGTATCGCCTTCCATTATGACAGCGCACGAAAAAGCGTTGGAAAAAAGCGTTATCAAAATGCCTATTCGAAGAGTCGAAATTAAAACATTTGCTTTATCGGCCGGATTACAGAGTACTACGATTTCAAATTGCTTCCTGGGACCGCTACCGAATCGCCTGATTTTAGCTTTTGTTTCAAATGAAGCATACAACGGAAGTATAAGCAAAAACCCATTCAAATTTTCTCATTACGATTTGAATTATTTATGTGTTTTAAACGGTCACCAGATGATTCCTTCCAAACCCTATCAGCCAAATTTTGAAAATAAATTATATGCAAGAAGCTATATGAGTCTGTTCACCGATTTAAACCGTTATCACATTTCTCCCAATATCAATATAGATTTCGACGAGTACGGTGGCGGTTATGCTTTGCATGCATTTGATTTAACACCGGATTTAGCGGCCGGCGAAAGCCATGTCAGCATCAACAAAAGTGGCAACATAGCGATAGACATTAAATTTGCTGCAGCATTACCCGAAACTGTTTCTATGATTGCATTTGCAGAATTTCGCAACGATTGATAAATCAAGAGGTGTTTTTACAGATTATTAAACGGGGGCAATGGATACTCAGTCTATTTGCCGACTCGCTTGTAGCGATAGATTAATTCGAAAATCTTTCGGAGGAGTTTACGCATCTGACTCTCTGCCCGCACGAAAGAAACATTTTACATCCTTTATTGTAAATTTAGACCGACACACAGATCCGGGCAGCCACTGGATATCCATTCATTTTGTTAAAGGAAATAAAAATAGCAAGAAAAACAAGAAAGTGTTGTATTTCGATAGTTACGGTCGACCTCCTACGAATAAAAACATTTTAAAATTTTTAAATAGCAATTCGAATGCAATTTATTTTAACAATGCGCGTTTTCAACAAGACTTCACAACCACATGCGGACACTTTTGCTTGTATTTTTTGCATCGCGCAGTTCGAAACTTGCAAATGGAAGAACTGAATGCATGCAATAAAAAGAAGAACGAAACTTTTATTGTGCAATTTGTCCGCTCCCATTTCAAAGAGCGCTCGTGTTGTTTCTCATATGCACATAAGCAAAAATGCGTGTCTTGGACGAATATGTTGCGTAGCAACAATCACCGTTAGTAATAACAATGGAGCGGTTCGGATATCTCTATGCGAAGGACTTTTTTCAGGAGAATAATGCACGCGTCGTCAACAGAGAAATACGCATCACGCGCGTTAAAGATGCATTTTTTAAAAATCTCGGCGACTGCATTCGTGACGCTATTGCGTGTGGCTCTCGCGAAGAAAGAGAAGCGCTCTATTATTTGAAGATTTTAAAAAATGCCGACGTTATACGTCATATTCACAACACGAACAACGAGTATTTGTATGGTTATTTCTACTTGGGCCTGAAGAAGAACACGGACGGAGATCCTCAAATTTCACTGTTTTCTTTTTATAACGGACTGTGGACTAATATGTTGGACTGTATTTGCATGCCGAAATCTTTTGTAAAAGAAGAAGAAAATGAAGACATCTCGAACGCTGCACATCGCAATCCTAATGTCGCAACTGCTACTTCAAATTATGAACTGAAAATTGCTTATTTCATGTTACTAAAAGACGATGATATTGTAAAAGAATTGCATCGCACACATATTTAAAGTACTGCAAATAAAAATAATTATACTAATTAAAATCGTTTATTTAATTTGTTTTTTTAAAGAATGTACACACACACACACACACACACACACACAGTCTCTCCTTTTGTGGAAATCGAGGACTGCATATTTTTACAATCAAACCGAGGACTTCTTAAAATACAACAATAAAAATTAAAAAATGGTGGCGAATGTGTTCTAGCGGATAGTAAAACATAATTTTGAAATTATTTTTTTAAATTTTAATTTTTTTTGCAAATGCCTGCAAACGAGGACTTGTGATACACACTGTGTGTTATACAAGTCTTCTTATGGACAATCAACCGTGGACTTGGGCGTGGCCTTGAAAAAACACACAGTCAACTGAGGACCATTAAATATCACATTTAAATGAGGTCTTCATCAACAATATAAATTTAAAAATGGGGGGGGGACGTGTTCTAGAGGAAAGTAAAACGTCATTTTGAAATAAAATTTTATTTTTTAATTTTTTTTTTGAAAATACTTACAAGCGAGGACTTTTGATACACACTGTGTGATGTACACTCAATCAACCGCGGACTTGGGCGTGGACTTGAAAACACACACAGTCAACTGAGTACTTCAATA